>CM072511.1:103551492-103773992 GCA_036898135.1 Oncomelania hupensis
GAATTTCGTTTGGTGTAACCTTGCCGCCCAAGAATAGTCACCCAAACAAATACTAACCTAGCTCAACGCTACTTAACGAAATATTTCTGGCGTGTACCCAAATTACTACGCTTCTGCCCCCACCCTAGTTTCGACAGAAAACAAGAATATATAATTATCACAATTCAATCCAGATAACAAAGTGTTGTTTTTTTAATTTCATATCTCTATTGCCTTCGTTGCCATAGCTTCCCCATTCCCCATCCTCCCCCTCTCCTTCCCCTTCCTGACAACCTCCCCCCCCCCCTTATTCGCCTTGTGCCCACTACCCCGCAATGCTTCCTCACCACCACCCCACCCCCTTCACCACTAAGTAATCCTTTCTTCCCTTCATCTACACCCAGACCCATTTTAGCATCTTGCGACCTTCACCTGAGCATTTTATTATTTCCCTCCCACATCACAACAACACAACAACTCCCACTACACGTCCGGTCTTTTTCATAGTCCAGTCTAGTGTGCATGCGCAGACGATGGAACATCTATGTCTGCGTTCGAACAGAAAATGGTTAAATGTTCAAAACGATCTGATTCCACCGAACTGTTATTTACTTCCTTGACAACTCTCGTTGTCTTACGATGTTGGACACCAAAAGCAGTCTATTTAATCTTGCGCTACATTAATAGCAGACGGTGTAAATATCTTGAGTTGTGGTTGTGAACATGAACGTAAACAGATGTGGAGCATGAAAAATAGGCCTACTGCATATGTCAATTTACTTTTTTTTTCTAACTCGACTATTTTCATAACATAACGCCATCTTCAGTTTGGGCTGTTTCAGACTATACTACATTCTATTATTTTTTTAAACTCTCTTTCTTACTGTCCTTGAAAACAACAGCAAAAGACAAAAAAATGTATTAAGCATAGCCACCGATAATAAAGAGACACAATTGATGGCATACTGACCATCAAATCACTAAAAACAAAGTTCAAATTTTCAATGGGAAAAACTACTATAAACTGAAGAAAAAAACACAGAAACAATCATAGCCCTTAATTCAGAAAAAGGGGTTTGTATTGCAGGTTTCCAACTGTATATATATTAGAGTTATCGAAAGAATCACATAAACAGCATTGCCATCAAGAATCGTGAAATGTCTAAATTATATATTATACAACCATGCCAAACGGATCATATCATGAATGGTTAATAACAAGACTCAATCATGGACTATATATTGTTTTACAGTTGACATTTGAAAGTTTTCAGTTAGTAAACACAAATTGTTTTACAGCTGAAACGTGAAAGAGTTTTCAATTAGTAAACATAACAAAAAGAATATTTGAAACGATTCTGCTGCAATCACTAAATAACTACTTATACCAGCATTCCAAACTACCTGTTGCATATCTAGTTATACCAGATTTAAACATACACCAGATAGTTCCAAACATTTTACAGATGTATATTGAAAACAAATTCACCAAGAGCACATATATATATATTATATAAATCATCAGCAATACAGACATCATACAGTTTGCAACCATTTCCATTTGAAATACTCCAAAACGTAAAATAATAAATAATACTAAAACGCTCTAATACGGCCCATTTACCCCACCACCCCACCCACACCCATCACGACTCCCATTCTCTCCCCACCCCACCCCCCAAAAAATCCGCGCACATACCACTCCCATTCTCTCTTTCTCTCCCCCTCCCCCGCCCCTCCCCCCCCCAGGAAAATAAAATCAACGCACATATCTCGAACCCCCAACAAAGTATATGGATGGAATATGGATGAATGGATAGAAAAAAAACAAGCTAAAATTATTAAAATTAGTTTTCATTTGTGTCCACTCAATGGTTGGACTCACCTGGTATGAGGTCCAGCAAAGTGTCCAGTGTCCACTCCGTGCCCCCTGGAGGACCTCGGTTGCGAGGAGGAGGGTGGGAATGGGACTGGTCCGGATAATCCGTCCGGTGCAGGTAATCCCGTGGATCCGTCTTGATGGTTATTCCGCTTGTCCAAGGGTCCGAGCTGTGAAGCCGGGACCCTTGCACACTTCACGTAGAAAAAAAGTGGAATGAAGAGTATACAGGAATGGATACAGGGCGACTTGAATGACCCAAAGACGGCCAGACAATGCTCAGTGGTCAATCAGCTGACCACAGATCACGTGCTGAATGGAATAGACTCGAGGATTTTCACAAAATAATCGATGGATGAGAACTCGAAATATTCACAGACCAAACACCAAGTTCAGTCTTCAAAAATGAAGATGTGAGGATTTATATTCTGTTATTTCGTTGCTTATGTGGGGTTAAAGCTGCTGAATCAGGTATTTATTTTAGTGGAATACATTTTTTAAAATTCTAAAACTGGCAGGTTAAGGCAAAAAGCACTGGACAATCTGGCAGTCTTAGGCACATGTAAAATCTTTAGCAATGACACGTTTAACAGTCTGAAAGCACGACAGAACCAAGCACGTTTGTTCTTGGCAGCAATACTGAAATTTCAGCAGATCGTGGACTATAAAATTACTCAGACCAAGGCGATAAAGAAAACTTCAGAGACACATTTATATCTGTTTCCACAACTGAACTTCAGAAGAATTCGAGGCAACAGCTGCTTGACATCTTTGGCGACAATTCTGTAGCATACTCAAGGCACAGGGATTAAAGAACAAGCGCGACCGATAATGTAGTAGAACTGTAGCAGAAATTCAACTTTGTACCAAAATTGTGCAGGTATCCTAAACCAACCGGAAGAACAACGTACACGATAAGAGACCCACCTTTGAATGCCGACAGTCGTCACATATGTCGTAATACTGATGCAAAGAAGGTATGTGCTATTCCAAAGTGTGTGGGTTTATACCTCAATTTTTCACTGGTTAGAAATGTTACGAAGCTGTACTTCAATCGCTAGCTCCACCCTCTCCGGTATTCACGGACGTTTTACAATTGTCAGTAGTACGCAATCACTTCCGATAAAAATAATGAAGAGTTAAACCCACGCATGCGGGGGTGGCCCTGGTGAGTATGCATGTTGATTTTTCAAAGGCCCGCCACAGTTTTGAAATTTAGTAAGAGTGTGTTAGCTCAATAAATTTTCTATTTTATTACATTAAATGTTCAGTTGAACGGTCTGGTTTAGGCTATAAAATGAATTATTGTATTGTGTGTATTGAAAACTGTCAATATTAGGCCTATGCCACGAAAGTTTCTAAATGGTATCTTTCTGCCAACACAAAAATATACCATAGAAGATCAGTTTTAGTGATTCCAGTGCTGTTTCGAACAATGTTTCGGTAATTATGAACTTCGCTATATCTGTATCAATTTATATTTCAAATAGTGTTCCCACACGTATCAATATGACAAAAGCAGACAGAATCAATGGTCTTCTTCAGCATCGCCCACTATTTTATTTCAGCCAAGCGCTGCAAAGCCGATTTTTTGAAGCGCTTAAGTTTGTATTTGAACATTTTATTAGTTTCTGAATGAACTGAAAGTTTAGAACAGCAGCTTTAACAGCAGATTTTCTGAAAATTATCTTCTTGAAACATCAAAGTGGTTAGTATTCTCAACTTATCTCCCTTCGGGCATTTCAAGAAACATTAAACACAGTCGTCTAACGGACAAAAACAAATGGTCATCAGTCACTGACCACAATATTGCTTATGAAAGTTTATGTTGATGTTTAAAGCTACACTGCCAATTACCTGTTTGGTGAATGATTAGATTAGTTCTATCTCCAAAGTAGTAACGTCAATGATATCCGAGACGGTCAATGGTCAGTAACACCAGCACGATACTGTTCACAAGTTCAACTGACGCTGGCAACGTCCGATTCGGATAGCCGAACTCACATGAAAACTAACTTTGATTCTTAGTTTTGATTCACTGCAGAAACTGTTCCAGTACAGTAAAGTCACGTACAGTCAAAATATCAAACAACCAATAATGTCAGCTTCTTTTATACTGAGTTATTATTCTTGTAAATAATTTTAGAAACTGTCTCTGTGAAGGTTCTTGCTAACAATCTTTTGCTGACTTTTACTGAAGCAAAGCGTCGTTGAAGACTCTGGTTAGTTCGATGGTTGTCACTGCTAATAATTATAAGAATATTTGCTTGTCTAAAGTTCTACTCTGCTACTAGAGAGGAACCACACGCATCTACACCATGACCGTAGCAACCTACTTTGAAGCTAGCGTCTCCATTCACGAAGACTGTATTTACGGGTCGGTCACAGAGAAGGACCGCGGACAGACTGACTGACCGTTAAAGTAAGATTCTTTAGATATTGACTACCCGCCTGTGTAGTGTGTGAGAATGAGGATGCAGAGAGAGATCGGGATGAGTAGAAGGAAGAAGGAGAAAACGAACACGGTGAATGGAGAAACAGTTCATTGAGGTAGCAGTTGCGTAGGAGTTGTAGAAGAACAGAGGCCGTCACGAAGCCTATAACATGAAGTAGAGAGAAAAGAGGAGAGAGGTAGATAGTAAAGGGGAGGTGGTGAAAATATTATGTCAGTCAATTATTTATCTCTTGCTGTTTTAGAATGCTTTAGTTTTCATGCCCAATTAACCTCCTATCCCCTCTCCCCCACCGACACACACTCTCACCACCATAGAACCGTTTTTTCCTTTGCCCGCAACCCACACATTTTGTCCCCAGAATGTTCCTCGTGTGTGACCCAGTTTGTAAAAAGGCGGTTTAACTGCCTCGCGGACTCTCACCACTCAATGACATTCCGCGCCTTGATTGCGGGGGAAGATCGCTGTAAAGTGATGTAACAGAGGGAGAGAGAGAGAGAGAGAGAGAGAGAGAGAGAGAGAGAGAGAGAGAGAGAGAGAGAGAGAGAGAGAGAGAGAGAGAGAGAGAGAGAGAGAGAGGCAATATATCGCGTATAACAAACACTAGGTGCGGCTCTTATTTTTTGTTACAGGAGGGGGAACGAAAGAGGAAGGGGTGGGGGGAGGGGATGGTGAGAAAGAAAATAAAACAGACAAGGAAAAATAGCCCGAGCTGGTGTAAACGTGCTTAACGCGAGAGACACACAGTCATACACACACACACACACACACACCTACATACTTGCAATACATCACAACTGGGTTTATTTAAGAATGCAGGAATCGGAAAGTGATTTTTTTTTTTACGGAAAGAACGCAAACTTCTTCTAAAAATGTAAGAATCTAATGCAAAATTGGCTCTTTCCGTCTAAAAAGTTGACCTAGTTCGTCTCCTATAGGCGACGAAATAGGTCGAATTTTCTTCCGAAAATTGACTATTTTCTCCGTACCGGATAGAGCACTCCTGTGTACTTAAAACACTCTCATGCACTACAACTGCACTCCCATGCACTAAAAGAGCACTCCCGCGCACTTAGAAAAAAGTGGGGTCCTGGAAAAAAAGTGGGTTCCAAGCAAATGAACCCATTTGTTACTAAGGAAGACAAGGTCTGCTACCCATTTGTGCGCTTTTTTGGGTACCTACTCACACACACACACGCACACACACACTCGCTCGCGCACAACACACTTCGATTCCAATATAAAGTGGTCTTTATAATAGCGCCGTGACCGTTTAAAGGCCAGCTACTATTTTGTTCTTTATTTATCAACTTATGTTGTTCTGTGCAAGATGACGCAACTCCTCTCTCTCTCTCTCTCTCTCTCTCTCTCTCTCTCTCTCTCTCTCTCTCTCTCTCTCTCTCTCTCTCTCTCTTTCGTGGTCTGTAGCGCCAAAACTCCCGTCGCCGCGTGGCGTGCAAAGCGTAGGCGGTGTGTGTGTGTGTGTGTGTGTGTGTGTGTGTGTGTGTGTGTGCGTGTGTGGGTGTGTGTGTATGTGTGTGTGTGTGAGTATGTTTCTCCGCGTCTCAGGGTAAATGTGCATGTGTAAACATATAAATCTCTTCTCCTCCTATTATCATCGCCATCGGTAGGATATAGGCTACGCACATGCTGTAACTACCGATTGGCTTTAAATGGCACCCAAGGAAAAACAGTCTGTTGCGAACACGTACGTAACACAATAATTAAGGTATTCTGAAGAAAAAATAAAAACTCGTGTAGGTGTTCTAAAGAAGAAGAAGAAGAGGAAGAGGAAGAAGATGAAAAAGATGGTGATGAAGAAGAAAGACAACAACAACAAGAAAAAGAAGAAGAAGAAGAAGAAGAAGAAGAAGAAGAAGAAGAAGAAGAAGAAGAAGAAGAAGAAGTAGTAGTAGTAGTAGTAGTAGTAGAAGAAGAAGAAGAAGAAGAAGAAGAAGAAGAAGAAGAAGAAGAAGTAGAAGAATAAGAAGAAGAAGAAGAAGAAGAAGAAGAAGAAGAAGAAGAGAAGAAGAGAAGAAGAAGAAGAAGAAGAAGAAGAAGAAGAAGAAGAAGAAGAAGAAGAAGAAGAAGAAGAAGAAGAAGAAGAAGAAGAAGAGAAGAAGAAGAAGAAAGAAAGAAAGAAAGAAAGAAAGAACAAAACTAGGAGGAAGACAATGGCAACAGAGGGAGAGAAGCTAGGTAGTTTTCTTGTACTCTGTTCTATACGCTTTCTTTTAACCCCATTCCTCTATCTGTAGGCTAGACAACCTGTTCTGTGTGTTTAAGTAAAACGTGTTATTGTCTCTGTATTCTATCAGCGGATTTATTCTGACCATTTTCTAATCTCGTTCCACGATTTAGTTTTTGTCCTCTGCTTCTGTTTGACCCTTTTTTTCACCTGTGCGTATTGCCTACATATTGTTTTGTTTTTTTTGTAATTCAATTCAATTCAATTCAGTTTAGTTCAATATTGTTTTAATTTATTGTCTGTTCATTCTAAATGTTTAAGACTCCGCTCTCATTCTCACGCATACACATACAAACACCGATTAAAATGCTGAACAATGAAATCCTGATATAAAACTGCAGCTGTACAAAATCTACTACTAAGATAGTTTACCAACTGATGACATGTAGACTATATCACCTAGCAATATCAGGCACTACTGGACTTTATCAATAGGAATTTTTAATGCTTTATGTAATTATCGTTGTAATTCAACAATCCGTTCTTTAGTGAGACTTAGGGAATGAGAGACTAACTTAGACTTCATTCGTCTATGAAATTTACATAGAAATTCGCCTGTAGGTTGCACAAAGTAAATGCCAAATGAAGAATATGTATAAAAGAATGACACGCGTACACACATAAAATAAATGAGGAAACACATTAACTTAATAAAACAACAACCAATCCCATTCACATACACACCAGCACCCCACACAAATACTTTCCAGCTGTACACTCCCGCATGTAGGCCTACCACCAACGCCATCACGCGCAAACTCCAACCACAGGCGTACAATAATCGCAATTCCGTGCACAATAACTAACTGCATAGTGCTAATACTTTGAAAGGATTCTGTTTCATTTTACATCGAGACTTAAGAAAGACAATAAACTGACATAGTCTATGCGCAGTTCAACTGAGTCCATTTCAATTTTTTTAAAAATGGCAAACTGGATCATTCAGGAATTAAGTGCATTAATTAAACTGCTGAACTTTTCATGCTGTACAGTTTTGGTCCCAAATGTTCTTTTTTTTACTTAAGTGGAGAATAGCTTTTGATCAGACATGCTCTGCAATGGACTATAAAATACGTAATGCAATCAAGACTTTCTGTAATTACTCTTTAGACGACGTACCAGTTTTTCCTTCAGTAACATGTAAAAGCAACCTTTTTCAGTTTAAATAAAATCAGTAATAGGTTTAAATAAATACACGCAAACCTGTGTGGAAAAAAAGTCCAACAGAATGCCAATGGCCGAAAGGACGCCATCAGGAATCTGAAAAAAGGTCAGCAGTTAAATTCAGCGGCATTGGTCGATTCTCATGTAACAACTCCACTCCTACTCCGTTTTGACCTCCTCCTGTGTTACTTTATCGTCTTCTGGATTGTCGGCTTCCTCTGCTTCGTCCTCCTCCTCATCGCCATCATCAGTGGCGGCAACAGCAGCAGGCTACATGTATTTAGAAGTAACTGAGAAGGTCGTGCAGTGATTCATTGATATTTTGCAATGTATCCTAAAGTGTTTTTTTTTATTGCGACATAAATGGTTGTGTGCAATTCCTGTGGTGCGTAATACTTATTTGTTCAAATGAATTGAACATTTATCGTTTGTAGTAGAAGCATACAGATTATCTGAGCCTGTTAATGCAAAACGCTGTACACTGACTACGTAAGGCGGATGCCTCACAAGCTCAGCAAAACTACTTTGCTTGATTCTGATGCTACCTGCCTGATCCCTCCAGGGGCATCTGGAAGTGGCAATATCTAATATAAGTACTTTTCTAATAACCCTTTAGGAATTTTGGGAAATACTAATAATGATGGGATTCTCGGTCACAGTTTACAAATCAACCTCTGTGTTGACTAGGCTATATTGGTTCGCGCGCACTGTATGTTCGTAATATTGTGATGCTATGCAAGTCACAATAAAACAGATGATTAGTTTTGGCATTTATTGTGGCAAATGGCGTAACCAATAAAGTCTAAGTCTGAAAAGCATTTCATCTCTTCGTATTTTCAGTCACACTACTTATTACCACCCATTATTACCCATTATTTCCACCTATTATTATCACTCAAGTAACTGGCGAAACTGAAAGAGCATCATCAGTGACTTGTTACTTTCATAGTAAATTTCAAAATAGCAATCACACACGATAATAAAATATGTGATTATCAAAGTACTGTTATTAACATTGTAAAAAAATTCAAAAGACAATCCATGATCCATCACACACTTAGCTAAGAAAATAGAAACGTATTAAAGTAACATAAATGACTTCGTATCACAACATAGTACAATACGAAATAGCAGCAACAGACGCTTGGTCATTGCTCAGGTAAATAACAATTCTACAGCCATAATTGCTATCTCTGATAGTGGTTTGAACCCTTTACCTTGCGCCCCATACGTTCCCACTCCCATGACTCCGCTCTTCGTTCCTTCAGTGATGTAAATTATTATCAAATAACGTTTATTGACTTTGATAGAAAACTTATAGAGACACTACCCACTGTTTTAAAAGTTACCGATGTAGCTCAGAAATAAAAACATCTTAGAACTCAATACATTATTGCCATCATCATAGTACTGGGCAAAACAAAACATTGAGCCTTTGCCCAAGAATCTAGGTAAAAAAGTACACCTTGTATTACAAACTCTGTTGTGCGTTTGGACCTTTGACCTTCCACCACCCACATTTCCATGAACGTAGCTTGTTTAGCTCATGAAAAAAAGTTACACAAATTAAACAAGGAAATATCAACTCCTACAAAAACAATGTCATCGATCTTGCAAGAGGCGCAAGAGCATTATCAACGAACTGTCAAGAACATCGTTAACAACTGGAAACACTTCCAACGAGTTTAAATGTCAGAACTTTAGCTAAAGAAGTAAGACTATAATTGTAAGAACATTTTCAATGGCATAGTAATTTTCATAACACAGTTCAAAACAGCAAACATTAATTCATTCCTCACTCAGCTGGCGATATAAGAACATATCAATGAAGGAGGCTTGCTAAAATCTAATGAAAATTCAAGACATCTCTCACAATATCACGTGCCACCCATATAGCTTTATAAGTAGGAACACATAAGAACATTATCATAGAAATATTGCCATCATAGTAACATTTTAAACAACAACAACCCACCGCGTTCTTGGTTCGTCACGCTCTTATTTAAGAAAACGATCCAGGAAATATGAAAACCCTGTTTAAATACAAAACACCTCCAACAATGTCAAACGCTACGCTACCCACTTAGGTAAAGACATAAAACCATTATTGTAAACATCATTTACAAAATAATCATGAATACATTATATATATATATAGTTACACTCGTTTGGTGTTTTTCTATCAGTAGTTGATTCAGCCCCAATGCTGAAATACTGATAAGTGTAACTCGGATTCGTTTATCCACGCAACCCGTTCACTCATCAACAAGGCACGGAGTCGTCGTATGAAGTTTCCCAATTTTATTCAGCGTACATCAACAACCCCATACAATTGTTTAATCACCTTTTCACTTTTTCTCTCAACTCTTCACAGTGCATCATTATATAGTTTTTCTCTAAACTCGAGATAACGTCAGAATGTTCCCGAGTGACGCGTTACAACCAATCAAACTAAACTTCGTCATCACTGTATTACGTCATACATCTGTCTTCACAGTCCAAGAATTTTCTTAAATATCTACACCTATTGCGAAGCTTCGATCGACAGTAAACAAGCAAATCTAGAGAATTCTCCAATAATATCGACTAACGAAAATTATCAACGTTATACAAAACTTCTCCTAACAACAACGCAAAATCAAATCAAAGGTAAATACACTCTGTTATTGAATGCTTTACGAAACAAAACGGTCAGATCTATCGTGCGCGTCACACACGAACTATCGTGAGCGTTTCAACATAACATAGAGAAAGAGAGAGAGAGAGAGAGAGAGAGAGAGAGAGAGAGAGAGAGAGAGAGAGAGAGAGAGAGAGAGAGAGAGAGAGAGAAGGAACGATAGTATTAATACTTTTTTTTAATGGTGTTTAAAATAATTGTTTTATGTCTTTACCTAAGTATTATACACTATATACGATATATATCACGATGGTATTAATAATTACAGAGAGAGAGAGAGAGAGAGAGAGAGAGAGAGAGAGAGAGAGAGAGAGAAGGAAAGATAGTATTACTAATTTTTTTAATGGTGTTTAAAATAATTGTTTTATGTCTTTACCTAAGTATTATACACTATATACGATATATATCACGATGGTATTAATAATTACACACACAGGCACACACACATACATACACACAGACACACACCCACCCACCCCCCACCCACCCACCCACCCACCCACACACACACACACACACACACACGCACGCACACACTTACACACACAAAGGATGGTTCAATTTGTTCATTAGCCAGGTTGCTAAGGTCAGGTTCCAGAAGATGCTGTTTTCAGACGTCATCCCCCTGGAGCTCTTAAGGATCGGCATGGAAGAGGTGGGTCTTGTTCTAGCGGATACTCATTTGTGGCGAGATCATGGCCTACTGAATGCTTATTTGTGGCGGTTTGAATTCTTTTTAAGAAGAAGGAGAAGACAAAAGAAGAGCAAAAGGAGAAGGAAAATGATGAGGATGACGAGAATGCAGAAAGAGGAGAACGAGAAAGAGAAGTTGGAGGAAGAAGAACAAGAACAAGAACAAGAAGAGCAAGCAGGCAGTGACATAGGTACCATAAACTGTTATCATTAAAAAAAATAACGTTGTGGTTTGTGGGGGTTGGGGAATATTGTCACTGTGCTTGGTAAAGGGATTGGGTGGGGTTGGTGAGGTAGGGGATGAGGTTGGGGAGAAGGTGGAACTAGGATGCCTTTTGGTTTGGATTTTGGCTGATTATTAGGGTGCTAGTTGAAGGAAAAAATAAACAACGCAATTGGATGAGCATCAAATCTTATTGGATGGTAAGATACTTACAAACTGAAAGTGGAAAAGATTTTCAGAAGTATATAATGGAATGTTATCTGTGTAATAAACTAACTTTTTAAAAAGCAAAATTCAGTTGCTAACGACCGTAAGAAAACTCCAAAGAAATTTTGGGAAGTTTGTGCAGGAATAAACTAAAAGTAACCCAGGACGGTGAGTTTGCTGTATCAGACGAGGACTAGACTGAGACACTGAATACATTTTTTTCTCAAATGTTGTTACTGCGGAAAACTTAAGTGTTATTCCTGACTTAGATGAGTGTCTTAAATCTAATGGTATTTCAGTCTCTGAGGAAATAATGACCCATGGGGCTGTAAGATGTAAATTAAAAAATATAGACCCCCTCAAAAGCTCAAGGATCGGATCTGATCCCTTCTAGTGTTCTTAAGTAACTATATAATGATTTGGCCTTGCCGTTGTGTAAACGTTTTAATTATTCTTTAGAAACTTGGCAGGTGACTCAGGATTGGAAGATAGCTGAAGTAACTGCAACTTTTAAGACAGGATCGCGAGCTGATCCAGGTAATTATCGTCCAGGGAGTCTTACTTGCTTTACATGTAACGTTCTAGAGTCTTTAATCCGTGATGTTATTATTAACCAATTTAATGACAATGAACTGTATGAAAGTTGCCATCACGAGTTCCGAAGAAGAAGATCACCTGACAATCAGCTCCTACAGGTAATTGAAGACGTGACAACTCGTTTAGGCAACAAACAGCCTGTAGATTTTATTTACTTAGACTTCCACAGGGCATTTGATACGGTACCTCATGAGAGATTGTTGAAGACAATGGCAGCCTATGGAATAACCGGATGTATCAATAACTAGGTTCGGCTATTTTTAACTAGTAGAGTTCAGACTGTTAGAAACGCTAGGTCTGCAAAAACTGAGCTTTTAATTAGTATCCCTCAAGGTCCAATTTTATTTACAATCTTTATTAATGACTTGCCTGAATTACTGTAGCTCAAAGTGTATGTAACATGTTTGCAGATGATACTAAACTTTATACCATCGCCAGTAAGAAAGACATATTGCAACAAGACTTGGACAGACTACAAACATGGACTCAGCAGTGGAGCCTATATTTTAATGTTTAAATATAAAGTATTGCATTTAGGCAGGAACAACGTTGATGTTGATATTATGTTTTCTTACAGAGACCTGGCTTAGACCTGTTGGACGAACCCGTCATCCATTCCCTCCCCCCTCATGGTTTTTCACTCTGTTCCTTCCCTCGGCCCTCCAGGGGCGGGGGGTATTTGCTGAATCTACAGAAAATCTCTTCATGTCACTTTCTCACAACAGCTGCCTTTTGCCCACGACTCCTTTGAGTTCGCTGAGGCCAATCTCAGCCTCCATAGCCAAACTATCACCTTTGCCTGTATCTATCGTCCCCCTGCCAGCTCAAAAACAAACTCAGACCTGTCATGTTTCACAAAGAATTTGAATCTTTTCTGGACCTGTACTCTTCCAAACCCGGCAAACTCATTATTCTTAGTGACATCAATGTTCACTTTGACCAAGCTGATCGCTGGGAAACAAAGTGCATTTGTCAGAACTTGCATATCCATAGCTTCTCACAAATTGTTACCTACCCCACTTTCCCTCGCTCCGATCACATCATCGATTGGGTAATCGCTAGACAGTCCGACAACATTCTTTCTGAAGTCATTGTTTCACAAGTTCTTGAGTTTGACCACTACGCTGTCCTCTGCCTCTTTCCTCCTCAGAAGAAACAACGCTCAGTCACATTCCGTAACCTAAAAACCATTGACAAGAAAACCTTCTCCTCTGAAGCTATCCTCCTTTTTTCTGCACCTCCTGATTCTGAACCTGCTTTTTTCTTTAACGCTACTCTCAGCCATCTTCTTAACAAGCACGCTCCTGCTTCATCTAGTCTCAGCTCTGACCGTCCATATGCGCCCTGGTTCTTTCCATAAATTGGCAAGGACAAAACGTGAGCGTCGTAAGGCCAAGCGCAAGTAGCGGTCTTCCAAACTCACAGTCCACAAACAGACTTATCAGAAGCACAAGCATGACGTACGCAAAGCCATCTCTGCAGCCAAAATACGCTACAATAACAATAAGATAGAAAACCCTGCTTCCTCCAAAGAACTGTTTTCCACTATGAACGAACTTCTGGGGAACACCCACTGTTGTCCTTTTCCATCGAAAATTCCACTACCAGAACTGCCCTCGAAAATTCCACTACCAGAACTGCCCTCTTCATTTTCAGACTTCTTGACATCAAAAATCGAAACCATGCACAAAATTTTCGACTACAGTCCTTGTCAGCCTTGTCCTCCTGATCCACATTATACTGGCGCACCACTTTTCTCTTTTGAACCTATCTCTGAGCCTGAGATTGCTGAGATCCTCAGCACCATGTCGGTCAAGGCGTGCGAGCTTGATCCCATCCCTTCCTTTTTTTTTTCAAAGACTGTAACACCGACCTCTTTTCTGCAATCACTAGCATAGTCAATTCCTCTTTGTAATCCGGCTCTGTTTCCTCCTGTTTCAAGTCTGCCATCGTGCGGCCAGTACTGAAGAAATCAAACCTCGACCAAGAAGACTTCAAAAACTACAACTCTGACTCTAATCTAATTTCTTGAGAAGGTTGTCCTGAAACAGCTCAACGATCATCTGTCTTCCAACAACTTGTTCTGCCCGTTTCAGTCTGCCTATCGTCCTGCCCACTTCATTGAATCAACTTTTCTTACCCTTCTCGATCTATCAGACGCTTTTGACACAATAAATCACCCCATCCTCCTTCAGAGCCTCGACAACCCTTTTGGAATAAAAGACAGTGCCCTTAGCTGGTCCCGCTCTTACCTAGCTGATCGCTTCCAATCTGTGTGCATCAATAACCACCTCTCTGAACCGTCACCTCTAGTCTTCGGTGTTCCCCAGGAGTCAGTTCTAGGCCATGTTCTTTTCACCCTTTACATATCTCTTCTGTCTCACATCATCCAAAACCATGACACTTTCCACCATTTCTATGTTGACATGACGATACACAGCTGAAAAACAGTGAAACAGTGACACTCCTCAAAACCCTTATATCCATTCTGACCAAAACTTCTGACTGCTTGAAGACATTTCTAACTGGATGACAGTCAGTAAGCTCCAACTCAATGCTAACAAAATTGAAGTTATGCTCCTATCCTATCCTATCCTGTCCTGTCCCGTAACCATGAGGTCGTAGGGGCACCACAGATGATCGTTTAACCAGCATACTCCATCTTTCTCTGTTCTCAGCAGCCCTGATGGCTTCGCTCAGTGTCAAACCAGTCCATTCTCGAATGTTGTACTCCCACCTCTTTTTCGGTCTCCCTCTTCTTCTACCTCCTTGCACTGTGCCTTGCAGAATAGTCTTCTGATGATCTGGTGACGTGGCCATACCATCGGAGTTTCCGTTTCTTCACCACTGTGAGCAGGTCATCGTGTTGTCCAATGGCTTGTGTGATGGTCTGTCGGACTTCGTCGTTGGTGATGTGTTGGGTATAGGAAATGCCCAGAAGTCTTCTGTAGCACCTCATCTCCATGCTTGATATTCTTCGTTGGAGATCGGCTGTGAGGGTACATGCTTCGCAAGCATATAGGAAGATGGAGATGACAAGGGAGCGCAGCAGTCTTACTTCGGAATGTAGACTGTTGGTCCTGTCTTTCCAAATGGGCTTCAACCTTGTCAGGGCAACAGTTGTTTGTGCAATCCTGGAGAGGACTTCCTGTCGGGACCCATTGTCTGATACAATGGCTCCTAAATATTTGAAGCTATGCACTGTGTTGAGGGATTGGCCTTGGACTTTGATGTCAGTGTTGATGCCATTGTTGTTGTTGGTCATCATTTTGGTCTTCTCTGCACTTATTTCCATTCCATAAGCTCTGGAGGTGGTGTCAAGCCTCTGTACCAGCTGTTCAAGTTCTTGTTCCTCTCCAGCCAATCCAGCAGTGTCATCTGCAAAACGAAGATTGGAGATTGCTCTACCCCCTATGCTGACTGTGCCTTCATAATCTGCAAAAGCATCTGACATGATGCGCTCTAGGAAGATGTTGAAGAGTGTTGGAGAGAGTAGGCATCCTTGACGCACACCGATTGTTGTTCTGAACCAGTTCCCGATGGCGCTGTTGTGGAGGACTGCACTGGTAGCCTTGTCATACAGGCTTTTGATGACTTCAATAATTTTAGGGCTGATGTTGTACACTTTCATTGTTGCCCATAGAGCTGCATGCCAGACTCGGTCAAACGCTTTCTTGAAGTCTATGAACACATGATATAGATGTTGTTGGTGCTGTAGGTATTTCTCACAGATTATTCTGAGGTTGAAAATCTGTTCAGTGGTACTTCGCCCTACCCTGAATCCTGCTTGTTCTTCATGTATGATTTGTTCAGCTTGGGGTTTCACCCTGTTGAGTATTATTTTCAGGAGGACCTTGCTGGGATGGCTGATGAGGCGATGGTGCAGTAATTTTCACACTTCTGAAGGTTACCTTTTTTGGGAAGAGTGATGACAAGCGGCTGGGTCCATGGTATAGGCCACTCACACTCTGCCAGATCTTGTTACAGATAATTGTGAGGGCAACAATAATCGCTTCTCCTCCCGCTTGTAGCAGTTCCGCGGGTATGTTGTCCACTCCCGCTGACTTCCCTTTCTTTAGCGATTGCACTGCTGCCTCAACTTCTTCCCGGAGAATTGGGAGGATTTCTTCTTCTTCTCTGTTCTCGGGACATGCTAGAACTGATGGGTCTCCATTTGGTGTATGGTTGTAAAGGTCAGAGCAGTACTCTGTCCATCTGTCCAAGACTTCTTATTCTTCTGTAAGGCATATGCCAGACTTGCTTTGGATCGTGGAGACTTTGGGCTGTTTGACACTTGTCAGCCTCTTCACAGTCTGGTAGACCTTCTTGCTGTTGTTCTTGCTCAGACTGTTCTCTATTTCCTGGCATTGATCTTCTATCCAGTTCTCCTTTGCTGTGCGCATGCCTTTTTGGGATGTCATTGTTGATGTTTCGGTAGACATCACCTTCCTGTGAGGTGTTCTTTTTTTTTTAATCTCTCTTCGTTTATCACACAGATCCAAAAGTTCAGGTGTGATCCGCGGCTTCTTTTTTGGTCGGTGCTTGCCAAGGATCTCAGTGGCGGCATCTGTCACAGGTGTTGAGGGTGGTGGTCATGGTGTTGACATCTACTTCACCAGCTCCCAAATGAGCAGTGGTGCAAATTTCCCTCCAATTGTGGCCTGAAATAGTTCTGCCACCTCCGGGTCTTGCAGTTTGTCCAGGTCGAACTTCAGTCTAGTGCACTTTGCTGTGTTTACTCTCTTCAAGTGGAGCCGGAAAGACATCATCACGAGATCGTGGTCACTTCCGATGTTTGCTCCTGGAAAAGTGCGTGTCCTGCCAATGTTTATGCTTGATCTGAAGCGTTTCTTTAACGTGATGTAGTCTATTTGGTTGTGATGCTCCCCGCCGGGACTGTGCCATGTCCATCGTCTGGAGTTTTTGTGTTATGCTCACAGGTACCAAACACAATTTGTCTTCTTCATCTGTAGACACTGTCACTCTTGGCAAAACCACACTTCCTATGTCATCTTCTGTCAAAAAATGTGGTGTCGTTCTCGACAACACCCTCTCTATGTCAGAATTCATCCGCAAAACTTGTCAAACATGCAACTTTCATCTCCGTAAAATAGGCCTTGTCCGCAAGCATCTGACCACTGACGCTACTGCCAAACTCATTTCCTGTCTTGTTCTGTCACGCGTAGACTACTGTATCTCTTTCCTGGCTGGATTTCCTTCTTCAAATCATTTTAAATATGATGAAAACATGCAGAGGAATATAAACCATTTACAAATATCTTATAAGATAATTTACACATTTATTGTTTTCCTTTCAGCAAGCAATTACATTTCTTTCATTCTTTTTTTTTCCGGAATAATTCCTCAGATCCGGTGTAAACATGCCCCATCCCTACGCTACCTTTGCAATTAGAATGGAAATAAGGAATAGAACATGTAATACGACGATTTTACTGCCTCTGGTCCCTTATTAGAGTAGGCGAATTCTTGGTCTCAGGAACGCGCTACCAGATTTATAAAAATAGCACCAGGATAACCACTAAAAATATGTTAGTTAATGGAAGTTGCTTTCTCTGGACTTGAAGTTATTTTTAAGAGAGGGGGGGGGGGAGAGTGAGGAGGAGGAGGAGGATTACACACCCAACGGGATCGTTTTTAGACCGGCGTCAACAGGATTAATATTGTCACCATTCTTCAAACTGGATATTTGGGATGATATATTATACTGCACTTGTCAGCTTCAGGCGCCTGTCGATAACTTCCCCCGTGGGGGTGCCGGGGGTTTCAGTATAAATAGTATCCCCACTTTCTGGAAATTTAGTTCTTTAAATTCCCACTGTCGCTGTCTTTCTCCTTTGTTCTTTCTCATTCCTACTTTGTTCGACTATAATATCTTCTTCGCTAGACCAGTCACCTACCTTTTTTCTTGAAAACTCTTCCGGGACAAAACTCCTCATTTGTGTGTAAGGTCTGTTGGATCAGCTTGGGAATATTGGATGCTTTCTGCCAGGAGGTCACTGAAGCTTCCCATGATGTTATTATTTGGCAATGTAGGCATTTTAGATGTATGTGTTTTATTGATATTTTATAATGATGTTTATATTCTATTTTGTTTTTGTAAACGGGGGTTCGATAAATTAGAGTATAGCCTCACCGTCCCCTGCGTGGAATGTCTTTATTGTAAAGTGACCGGCTGGTGGAATGTCTTCAGTGTTACCATTAGTGTCCCCGGACACATGAGCGTATAGGGGACCGTTAGGGTTGTTTCGGCAGGTCTTTTATGCGGATCAGGGGCGAGTCCTCTTTCAGCGAAGTTGTGGTCTTGATTTTGTGGTCCTGATTCGGCTCTTTGCAGTCCGCTGGACCCTGTAAGCAATGAGTAACTAACTAACTAACTAACTAACTTACGAGTTGCCCTAGTAGTAGTCTGTGGACAGAACCTGAGACTAAAGAAAGCTGCACACGTGTTCACAATCAGGCGCTGAAAAAAAAAAACACGTATCAACAACTGGATGTTAGAGGGGTTGCGATGATCACCCTTCGCTGCGGGAACGCGTATAATGCTGCAAATACCAACTGTCTTATAACTGATCTGTCCTGGCTTAACGCAGCACGGTCCTACAGTGCTGAAGAAACTGACCGTCGATGGTGGCCCCATTTTTATCTCCGTTGGAAAGGACGTTTGATTCGTCCTTTCGCAAGAAGGGACGGGGTGATTTGATTGAATGATCAACGCTGTTTAAAAGGAAAAAGAAATTGCTTATTTATTTGCCAGCAGTTTAGTATTCGTCCCTTTGTTGGTTGGAAAGCAAATTTGAGTCTTTGTGCATTTCGTACATTAGATGTGTAACTCTGGCAATGCCACTACAATGCTATTGAAGGTTTGTTTTGGTATAATCTGTTCGATACGTGCGTGCAAACTAATATCCCTGCTCAGCGTCAACGCTTCTCTGGACATCCTTGCCCTGAGGCAACGGTAGTCAGATGCGGCTTTATATTTTCTCATGTCACATTGATGCACCATCCAAAGAAAAAACAACATTTTAATATATCCAGTAGGAGTGTCTAGAATATACTGGCTAAAGGTCTCACCCTTCCCTTTCATAGAGAAGGATGGGAAGCCCTGAATAGCACAACTTTGCCTAATCTTACCTTCCATGAGGCTCAATATACCTTCTGGCTGCTGAGCAAAAAAAAAATCCAGTACACGCGCAGTAGAAGGATTGTCATTATATTATCATGGAATACAACGCATTTAATAATTTTGTGATTTAAGGCGAGTAGTGTCCATTCTGCTAATTCATTCTTGAGTTAGGATTTCGATTTTGCAAAATACTTTTCACCCAAGCCAGTGAACTTTGGATTGCTTTCTCTACAAACGCATAGCGGCCGTCGTGCGGCGCTATCCAGGACAAGCCGAGATAAGGTCCACCAACCCATCTAACCTACACCTACACCTAAGCCTACTCTCTATGCACTGAAATATTCCCAGACTGATTGCAGCAGTACGATAGATGGCCGGTGTTTACAGTAAGAGTAATTATTGTCTGAGCACCTGGGAATCGAACTCGCAACCCGTTGAACACGAGACCTTACTTGGTTCTACCAGCTGAGCTAGCAAAATACAAGGTAAATTTTTGTTTTTAATTTTCTGTTGGATACTTCTTAGTTTTAACGCTTGTTTTAAATCCATAAATGCGTGCATGACAGTGTTAAATATGGTCAGAAAGGGGAGAATATGGGAACACTGTTATTAGTATTTCGTGTTTATATTATGAAAAGCAGCGAGAGCTCTTAACATGCATGTAAGACGTTCGCTTTGTCTGTATGCATATATATTGCAGAGCATCCTTTTCACGAGTCGATGTCCTAGCGGTACCACTTTTTCAATGTCTAAAATCCAAATTGATGCCAGTGTACAAATGGAATTGTGTGTGTGTGTGTTATGTTTATCAGTTTATAGTCCCCTCTCTTCCCGTAAGGATTTTCAGAGAGGAGACGCTAAATGGAATTACAACTCATGATTGCTTATAATGGTGATGTTCACCACGATGACAACGCCGACGCATATGATGATGATGATGATGATGATGATGATGATGATGATGATGATGATGATGATGATGATGATGATGATGATGGTAGTAATAATACTGATGATGTTGGAGGTGGCTATAGTAAAGATGATGATGACGACGACGACGACGACGATGATGATGATAATGATGATGACGATCATCTTGGAGAGGCTGTTATAATAGATAAAATGACCAAACTATTGAAGTCTGCTCCTTTAGGGGTACCTGAAATATAAGAGTTCTCGAGGTACAACAAAGGTTTTTGACTGTGTTCTAAACATTACCGTTGGACATGAACCATAATTCTGCAAGAAATTAATGATTTTCTTAGTTTTACATCGCACTTCTTCGCATGCAGGGCGGGACTATTTTGCCATTACGGGGAGATTAACTGGAACGTTGTACATCGACTTCAGAAGTTCCAGTCACAGTGACCAGCCTGCTTTTAGGTTTTACACGATCAGATTCCTGTTGAGTTCATCCTGCTTTATAGCCCGGATTCGATCCGCTGCTAGGACCTAACTGTTTGTTGAATTAGCTTTAGAATTATACATTCAGATTCCTTGTAATTGTGTGGATTCCTTTGTTCATTCATTGATTTATTTTTGCGGTGGAATATCTATCTATCTATCTATCTATCTATCTATCTATCTATCTATCTATCTATCTATCTATCTATCTATCTATCTATCTATCTATCTATCTATCTATCTATCTATCTATCTATCTATATATCTATCTATCTATCTATCTATCTATCTATCTATCTATCTATCTATCTATCTATCTATCTATCGATCGATCGATCGATCGATCGATCTATCGATCTATCTATCTATCTATCTATCTATCTATCTATCTATCTATCTATCTATCTATCTATCTATCTATCTATCTATCTATCTATCTATCTATCTATCTATCTATCTATCTATCTATCTATCTATCTATCTATCTATCTATCTATCTATCTATCTATCTATCTATCTATCTATCTGTCTGTCTCACAGCAGCTCAATGCCTATGTGAGCAGCACTCTTAGGTTTTCCCACATTTTGCTGCCTGCGGGCTATTTATAGCTTGCCCACACCCTCCCTTTCAGTGAAAGGAAAGGATAGAAGAGCACTGGCAAAGCTATTTATAGTTAGCCTGGCTGAACTAGCTTCAAAACCTAAAAGCTTTGGTTGAGTGAGTGTGGTCTGTCTGTCTGTCTGTCTGTCTGTTTGTCTATCTATCTATCTATCTATCTATCTATCTATCTATCTATCTATCTATCTATCTATCTATCTATCTATCTATCTATCTATCTATGTGTCTGTCTGTTTATCTATTTACCAATCTCTCTACGTGGTAGAATCTCTCTTTCTCTCTCTCTCTCTCTGTATTATACCACGTAAAGAGATTTTGTAGATAGAAAGGCAGATGGGGAGACATATATATATATATATATATATATATATATATATATATATATATATATATATATATATATATATATATATATATATATATATATATATATATATATATATATATATATATATTGCTGCCCTGACAAGGTTGAAGCCCATTTGGAAAGACAGAACCATCAGTCTACATTCCAAAGTAAGACTGCTGCGCTCTCTGGTCATCTCCATCTTCCTATATGCTTGCGAAGCATGGACCCTCACAGCAGATCTCCAACGAAGAATACAAAGCATGGAGATGAGGTGCTACAGTAGACTTCTGTGCATTTCCTATACCCAACACATCACCAACGACGAAGTCCGACAGACCATCACACAAGCCATTGGACAACACGATGACCTGCTCACAGTGGTGAAGAAACGGAAACTCCGATGGTATGGCCACGTCACCAGATCATCAGGCCTTGCAAAGACCATTCTGCAAGGCACAGTGCAAGGAGGTAGAAGAAGGGGGAGACCGAAAAAGAGGTGGGAGGACAACATTCGAGAATGGACTGGTTTGACACTGAGCGAAGCCATGAGGGCTGCTGAGGACAGAGAAAAATGGAGTATGCTGGTTAAACGATCATCTGTGATGCCCCTACGACCTTCGGGTTATGGGACAGGATAGGATAGGATATATATATATATATATATATATATATATATATATATATATATATATATAGAGAGAGAGAGAGAGAGAGAGAGAGAGAGAGAGAGAGAGAGAGAGAGAGAATTTGTTGGGGTGTAAGGTGTGCTGTCTATGTGTTATTCATTTCGAAAATAATATTCAAGTTCAGTGACACAACACAGAGAGTTAAAGAGAGAGACAATTTGACAATTTGATTTATTGCGTAAACTTTACATGTTCATTGCAAAGGGGGTGGGAGTGATGAAGTAAAACAAATGGTGGTTAAAACAACAACAAATAACACTACTAGTGTACACACTTGCTCACTCAATGCATTCATTACATATTAACTTCAGACATTTATACGAACAAAACTTTAATATGACTCACCTGCGTGCACGTGTATGTAACTGTATCAGTATGTGCCATGATGATGCATTGCACCTTTAAATGTAAAACATGTGCACACCCAGACAGACAGACGGACAGGCAGACACAAAATCCCATCACCGACTATTCGTCATCGGCTGCCATGTCCAGCGCCAAAGCGTTCATATCAGACTGATTTACACACTTAACAATGTAAGATGTACTTTCACCATGTAATTATAGATCTATACAATGTCCTCCATATGAGCGCAGGAATGATGGGTTAAAGTAAATTCCAGTTAAAATAGCATTAACACAAAACTAATTTAGGAACTCATTTATTACCTTTAGATTATGTAAATGTAAAACACGTCATTATAAAAAAAAATTACAATATTCCACTTAGAGAAAGAGTTAGAGAGAGAGAGAGAGAGAGGGAGAGAGAGAGAGAGAGAGAGAGAGAGAGAGAGAGAGAGAGAGAGAGTTGTCCTGAAGGTAAGCGACATTTCAAGATGCTTTTATTTCTGGCATCGGACACTCCCGTTGGAAGAGATTATTTGATGCCCACAACAGGGAACAAGGGGTGAGGAAATTGGAAAGGGGAAGAGAAGGAGCAGCTTAAATCCTCTGACTTTGTACTAAGCTTACTCCTAAATGCGATTCTGTCCTAGATCCTAGAGTACAAAGGACAATAAGCTGTTCAGTTTGTCTTTTTCTTAATATATATTCCCCTTCTTCTCTTTCTCTCTCCCGCCTACCTCTCTCATTGTCCCCAAATCTACTCTTTCTCTCCCTCTTTCTCCTTCCCTCCTTCTCTCTCTCCCTCCCTCTCCCTCCTATACCCCCCGTTTCTCCCTGCTTTTCTTTATTTCTAATTCCCTGAGTCTGTCTTTCTGTGTCTGTCTGTCTCTGGCTCTCTCTCGTCTTTCTCTTTCTTTCTTTCTCTCTCTTACTCTTTCTATCCTTCTCTCTCTCTCTCTCTCTCTCTCTCTCTCTCTCTCTCTCTCTCGCAATCGTTTTATTGTGAATAATAATATAGATGAAAAAATTAGGTCTAAAATATTTTTTGTTCTTGTGTCAAGCCATTGGGTAACGGGATAGCTCAGTTGATAGAGCAGCGAGCTCGTGTAACAAAGGTTGCGGGTTCGACTCCCGGTGTCCCGGACATAATCTTTGGCTGTAAGCATTGGCCATCTTACTATTGCTATTAGTCTGATGGTTGTTTCAATGAATAGTTTTCTATTCTCCCCCTTCCCCGGTCGCCTAGGATTGTGCTCAGTCGTCTGAACGTCAGACTGTGCGCCCAAGGCAGCACGTTGTCTCTTCGGGCGGCTTGAGTTAGATCCTATATCGACCAGCGCCTTGAGCAGCTATTGAGCTGAAAAAAACGCTATATAAGAATGATAAATAATAATAATTATCACCTCCCATCTCTCGATCTAAATTTAGATACTTGTAACCAAGGGGCGAGAAATCATATACGTGCAGAAAATAACTATGAACAGATCGACCGTAAGCAGAGAAAAGAGAGAGAGAGAGAGATAGAGAGAGAGAGAGAGAGAGAGAGAGATAGAGAGAAGGAGAGAGAGAGAGAGAGAGAGAGAGAGAGAGAGAGAGAGAGAGAGAGAGTAAAACAATTCATGATTTCACACCATCCATTCACCCCGCTGCAGAGCGACACTGAGGTAAACATGAGGTGGGCATAGAAAAAAAGAAGAAATTAAAGAACACAAAATGACAAGCCATTCAAATGTACTTCCAGATACTCCCACAATAAACATTTTCAATTGTATTTAATTTTGGGGTGTTGCGGTTTTGTGCATCGGTTTTAGCTTAACGAAGCAAAAAGAAAACGTGGAATGATAAGCCATTATCTGAACTATCTGTAAGCCAAATAAATTAGATACAGATCAATACGTGTTTATAAAAATGGTTAAGCACAATATCCTTGGAGGCACGGTGGTCTAATGGTAGTGCTTCGGCTTGCGGATCTGAAGGTCCCAGGTTCGTGCCCTGGCCTGGCCATTGTGTTTTGTCCTTGGGAAAGACACTTTACTCCCGTTTCCTACTCCTTCAGATGAGAGTATAAACCGAGGTCTAGTCTGTGTGTCGCATACATTCCATCATAACGGACTTTAAAGATCCTGACGCTCATGTCCTAGACGGGTGAGTGCCGGTAACAAGAACACACCCAGCATGCACTTGGTCCTTCTCCCCCATCCCGGGCTGCCCAGGATTGTGCACAGTTGTTCGGGCGTCAGACCATGCGCCCAAAGGCTGCGGATGGGCGTCTCGGGCAGTTTGAGTTAGATCCTGTATCGGCCAGCGCTTTGAGCATGAGTTGGTAAAGCGCTATATCAATAAAGTGTTTAAATTATATAAATTAAATTAATTAATTAAATTAAATTAAATTTGACAAAGCACACATACGAATGATCTAACATGCTTAGCAATAAGTAGTTAAATACCAAATCTCAACAAAATCGCTTCGAACGTTTTTGAGATATTGAGCAAAACGTGTTTAGCCACAATATAGGCACCAGTGAGCTGTACCTTTGCGGTAGAACAAATATGATGGCACGGAGGCAGGCCACTAATCTAGATAATATTTCTATGAAGTTTGGTGAACATGGTTCTTGAGATATGCGATCTAACGGACAGACAGACCGACATTTGCCTTGTTCTGATTTCCTACGACTAGTTCAAAGTATTTCCAGATAAGTCTTTCTGGATATACAACAATGTAAGAAAGGCAATGCCTAATGTTCGACCAACCTGGGGTCCTACTGCATGGGAGAGAGTCACATGGTGCGATCAGAATGAGAGCTCAGTGGATCAGTTCCAGACCTCTGTGGGGGATGAGGCAATGAAGCGATCCCTTAAGGCTATAAAGGATAGCGAAGGAAGCGGGAGCGGCAAAGTCTGAAGAGAAAAGAAATGGAGCAGAAGAGGGAAAGAACATACCAGCAAATTAGCCTCATTAAATATCCACAAAAGGAGGAGCATTTCTTCATACCTGTCTGCCCTGAACTATATACGTCTCTTTATCTTAAAAAGGAAACAAGCGCGGTTCGGGTTCCGTAACTACAGAAAGGGTAAAATTAATTAGCTTTTACACCACGGGTTCACTTTGGTACAGATCTACTCAACTCAACTCAACTCGAATTGTTCCCAATGACGAATGGACGAACTGATTTTATTCCCCAAATCCAAAGTATTAAGAAAGGGTGTTTGTGGGGAGGGAGAGATAGGGAGAAGACGAAAGAGAAATAGAGGGGGGAGAAAGGGAGATATAAGACAGACAGACAGGGTATCAGAGTATCAAGAATTTGAACAATTATTAAGACACACACAATAGACAAAACGTGAGAAAAATACATTAAAGACGATGTGTTATGTTCAATGCTACAAGCATCACGACTAAAAACCATTAATAATACAATATTTAAGCAATTTTTAATACTACGCAAATACTACTTTAAACAAAACTAAAACCTAAAGCTCTAACAAAATCAAAACAAAAGAAAAGCCCAATTTCTTAATTCGGACCCATACGACTTTCTCATCGAGATCTTTCGCCTACCTATGATGAACGTCCCACCGTAATAACCCTTAAACTTCAATTTGACTGTTTGGGCTAGGAACAGCAGAGAGAAGAATGTCAATTTTCTGATATCTTATGTGTCCAGTGCGATTGTGTTCAATGTTGCAAGGGTGTCTGTAAGATGGTTTTGTTTTATTGAAGTCTTATACAGTGCTTGTTTGAGAGTTAGATGCATGACAGTAATCATGATGGTATTTGCCTAGGTTGTGGATGTGTACGTGTGTGTGACTATATATCAGCATTGGGGCAATTTCCATATATGCAATGTATGTTGTCATTCGGCTGAATATATTCTGCATTATATAAGAACCATGTATTAACGATTAAAGCTGAAAAACAGGTGATGAAGACGCTGGCTGAAATCAGGGTGGATTTTAACTCGCTTAAGAGCCCAAGACACCAACTTGCTTAATTCTGCACAACGTCTAACGCCACGGATTTATGTCTACTTGTGATGATGTTTAACTCCACAAATGTATCTTCAGAAATACAAAATAACAATAATAAGTTGAAGTGTGTCGCAACAAAGAATATGCGAAACGGGCTCCTTCAATAAAGCCAGGAGTGAGAAGACATGAAAACTGGGGTTACTGTTACTTTCAGCAAAGGCCAATGATCTTATACCGTGATCCCGATCAAACATTTGTTGGTTTGTTATAATGCTTATAGGGGAGAAAGGGTGGAGGATATCGTCATGAAAACTATGCCATAAGATAACAGCGGTGCATTGTGCTTTTCCATTTTTTTCTTTTCGTCTTCCTTCGTGGGCAGTTCGCAGGATGGATATAAACACTAAACAAACGACTATCAAATTTATTTTAAAATGATCCAGAAACAAACATTAATAAGTTCACTGTGTCAGGAGCGCCATGTTGACAATAACCATTACCTGATTTACAAACATCGGGATCATTATTGTCTGCCCTTATCTAGAAACAATCACATATAAATATAGATTTTTTAGGCGCGGAGGTGGAGCCTAACAGAGCTGCTCCCGAAGCCATTAAGACATGTTGATCCAATTAAAAATAAAGAAGAATGTCGATCCAAGTATATAAGCTTTGATGTAATGATGCATCCATTGGGCAGTCATGACTTTGAGAGCTAGAGCTCAACAAAGAAATAATTTAATTGCTGTTAAGGATGACTAATAAAAACATTAGTGCGTTCAAAGGCATTTCTAATAATACTAATTACCCCAATAATACCAACTACCACAACTTGCATTAATATTACGGTTCCACGTGGGTGCTATTGGCAGACCATCGACTATATCAAAATTTGATCTGCTTAATGGGCTCAGTTCTATCGTTCGTGTTTTCTTAAATTATGAGATTTTTTAGTTGTATTTTTTTTATCGGTAGAGGGAATCTCGTGGTAAAGATTTAAACGTTGATCCCATGACTGCCTTTTTTAATATTAAGTAACAATAAACAATGAAAATTACTTATGTTAGGTCGCTCTCTGACTCAATACTTTAATATTGAGATCTCTTTACGACAGGTAAGAACACATAGTCGGTCATTTAAAAAAAAAGAACTTTAATCGTTCTTATTTAGCTCTGTTCCAGCTCAAGAGCTGTTGAAGTTGCTGGCCGATAAGACTTTAACTAAAGACGCCCGAGTCGACCACTTGCAGCCTTTGAGCGCTTAGTCTGACGCCCAGGCTACTGAGCACACTTCTGGGCGATCGGGCATGGAGCAGAATGGACTTAATGCTTGCTGAGTGTATTTGTTTAGCTGGCATTCCCCGCCTAGGACAGGTGCGTCAGGATCTTTAAAGTCCGTGCGAGGGAATGCGTGCGTGCACAGACTAGACCTCGGTTTATACTCTCATCCGAAGGAGTACAGTCGTAGTGTTTCAGTGTTTGTGTTTGTGTGTGTGGTGTGTGTGTTGTGGGTGTGTGTGTGTTTGTGTTTGTATGGGTGTGTGTGTGCGTGTGTGTGTTCCATTCCAGGTCGTCAACCAGCTTTGAACCACTGATCGTAGGAGATGCGACGTGCATTGGTCATTTTCTGACTTATCCAACAGTTTCCTCTTAGGTCAGTGTGTAGGTCATTGTGGGAAACATGTTTTGTAATTACTCCTAGTAGGCCATTACTCTCACCGACTCACCCTCGTCAACCCTTTAATATTAAGATCTGTTTATGACAGTTAGCAAGTCAACCCTTTAATATTTAGATCTCTTTATGACAGTTAGCCAGTCAACCCTTTAATATTTAGATCTGTTTATGACAGTTAGCAAGTCAACCCTTTAATATTTAGATCTGTTTATGACAGTTAGCAAGTGCCCATAGTAGGTCATTCACTGATTTATCCAATAGTCACCTCTTAGGATTGTTGGAAACAATGTTGTAATTACTCATATTATATAGGTCATTCTCTGACTCACTCCCCCTCAACCATTTGAACCTACGTACTTCTTTATGACAATTATTAAGTATTCATAGCAGGCCATTCACTGACTCACTCACCCCATCGAATTCATATTTCGGTAGGTGGGGCAGCAGAGATTGCGTGTGCAATTGTGACGATTATTATGGCAGAAGTTACAAATCGCATGAAGTGATTGACCTATCAAACAAGCTATCATTGCAAACAGAACCCTTACTCCGTATTTTTTTTGTCGATAATTTGGTGCATCTGTTTGGCATGGTGCAGCTGTACTGCAACTCTTGCACAACCAGTCATTACATTACATTACATTACATTACATTACATTACATGATTATTGCTTTAGGTCCAGCGGACTCTTCCGAGCCAAATCAGAACCGGACAACCCCTGATCCGCATAAAAGATCTGCTGAAACAACCCTAGTGGTAAAACTGAAAGCTCTCCACCAGCCAGTCACTTTACAATAAAGACATCCCACGCAGGGGACGCTGAGGCTGTACTCTAATTTATCGAACCCCCGTTTACAAAAACAAAATAGAATACAAACATCATTATAAATTATCAACAAAACACATACATATAAAATGCCTACATTGCTAAATAATAACATCATAGGAAGCCCTAGTGACCACCTGGCAGAAAGCGTCCAATATTCCCAAGCTGATCCAACAGACCTCGTACACAAATAAGTAGGCTTGTCCCGGAAGAGTTTTCAAGAAAAAAGGTAGGTGACTGGTCTAGCGAAGAAGAAGATAGTATAGCAGATTGATAGAACAGAGCAGGAATGAGAAAGAGCAAATGAGAAAGATAGCGACAGTGGGAATTTAAAGCACTAAATTTCCAGAAAGTATGGATACTATTTATACTGAAACCCCCGGCACCCCAACAGGGGAGCGCAACCAGTCACATTTTGCGTCAGATAAATGCTACTATCAGTCACCCAATGTATAAATAACCCTCTTCAGACGAGACTATAAAACCCGTGCCTAGTATGTGTATACATGCATTCGATTGCACGGGCTTTAAAGATATTGATGCTCATGCCCTAGACGGGGTGAGAGTGCCAGATTTATAAGCACCCAGCAAGCACTATGCCCTGCTCTCTCTCTCTCTCTCTCTCTCTCTCTCTCTCTCTCTCTCTCTCTCTCTCTCTCTCTCTCTCTCTCTCTCTCTCTCTCTCTCTCATTGGTCTTTCAGGATCGTTCAGTTGTACGGGGCATTAAAAAGTGTTCCCCGGCTAGCAAGTTGACGCTTTCGGATTGCTTGATTTGATGATGTTTTTGTGTGTTTGTTTTTTAGTCGGGCAGAGCTGGTTATGCTCACTCACATTCCTGGGAGTTGGTAATTAATAGTAACCTCAACATGATAGAATTCTGACGTGTGGGGGTGGGGGGTGGGAGGGAGATGGGTAAATGAGGGGGTGGGAGAGAGAGATAGAGAGAGATAGAATCAAACAAACAAAAATTTAGTACAATCATTTCTCGTTCTTAACATACCTCTCTGTGTTCAGTGTAACATTCCTGTTTTTTATCGTACCCCTGATGTGTTTTTAATGTCTTATTGTACTTGATTAGGTCGATAAAGTGCTCCATTCCTTTGTTTCTGTGAAATCAAACAATAACAAAAACAGTACTGTTTACGTGTGCACTGGTTTAACGTCCAATGGTTTGAAGTAAGGCGATAAATTAATGGTGAGGCACGGTGGTCTAATGGTAGAGCTTTGGCTTGCGGATCTGAACGTCCCGGGTTCGAGCCCAGTCCGGGGCCTTGTATTGTGTTCTTGGGAAAGACACTTTACTCCCGTTTCCTACTCCTTCGGATGAGAGTATAAACCGAGGTCTAGTCTGTGTCGCATACATTCCATCATAACGGACTTTAGAGATCCTGACGCTCATTTCCTAGACGGGTGAGTGCCGGTGACAAGAACACCCAGCATGCACCTAGTTCCTTCTTCCCCATCCCTGGCTGCCCAGGATTGTGCTCAGTTGTCTGGAGCGTTATTACGGTGCGCCCAAAGGCTGCAAGTTGGCGCCTCGGGCGGCTTGAGTTAGATCTTGCATCGGCCAGCGCCTTGAGCAGCTCTTGAGCTGGAAAAGCGCTATATAAGAACGATTAAATAAATAAATAAATAAATTTAGGAGCAAGTACTGTATGGTATAAAATCACGTGTATGTAGGCCTAAATAAACGTTGAAAATAAATTATTGAATGGAATAACATAAGACATCAGATTTTTTATTCGCTTCAAATGTTACGCCCAGAGGAATTTGCTTTGCGCGTCTTGGAATAGTACAACAATGAAACATAATAAATAAAATGACAATTAAAAACACAATTGTTCTTGACACCTATAAATAGCTCGGAAACAAAAACAACGGTATTCATTCACTCACATGCCACAACATCCAACACACCGCACACAAATGGCGTCAAAATGCAGACTACCAAAATCAGTATGAAGTTTATTGTTTCTATATCCTGTTTTAGAATGTAATAAATTTCAAAGTACTAAGGTAGATCTATATATTCTATTTAGGGTAGTTAGGGTGCAACAAAGGGTAGGGATTTGGGAGGAAATGGGACTTAAGTATTTTGGAGGGTAGAGAATAAGGGCTAAGGCAGAGGAAGGAAGGAAGGAGGAATTGAAAAAAAAAGGGGGGGGGGGGGGGTGGGGGATATGGATGACTAGGAAGGGGATACAACTATGAAGATGTATTGCACAGAGCTTACCTCATAAGCCTTACCTTTGAGACAGAACAAATGCGATAGAACAGGAGTATGGTCACTAAACCTGTTAATGTCCCTATTAATTTAGGGCAAAGTCTGTTCGAGTAGTTCTGGAGATGTAGCGTGCACAGGACCGACCGACAGACCGAACTCGTTCTATGCCCATTCCGCTTCCTATCCAAATGAAAATATCTTTTAAGGCAAAACAAAACACAAATGTTGGGGTTCTTTAACTTTACAACTACATTTCGCAAGTATTGAGCCCTGGACATAACATGGAATAAAACAGGAGAATTGCTACCACTGATATTGCACAATATAATAAGAAACAAATGGATAACTAATCTAAAGAGTGCTGAAGAGGAAAAGCCAATACAATACAAACGTTCGAGGAAGGCATTCACAAAACAAGGACAGGAAAAGGAAAACAACGAGGTCGTAAATAATTTATGATGCATAGCCTATAAGGAGCAACATCCACCAAGAGAATTATTATCCGAATTGTTTTCGGAATTATTGCGTAAAAGCATCTTTACGTCCTCTAGTTACTTGCCCTTTCTTCTAGAGTTTTTGTTTTTAACAGCCTAAAGGCTCAATCCAGGAGCTTGACTATGTTCCCCTAGGCCTATGTTCTTTCAGGTATAATTGTGTTCTCCCAGGTCTTTAGTTCGCCCATACATCACTGAAGAGACACGTTACGCCCGATATACGTACCCAAACGGTTCTTACGCTCGACAAGTGGGCCCGGGTAGCTCAGTTGGTAGAGCGGCTTACTAGTAACCGAAAGGTCCCTTGTTCGTATCCCGGATTGGCCAATGTGTGACCATATTAATTTCCCCTTACCACCAGCTGGTTCCCTGGTGTCAGAATATTGTGACCAGTAGTCGCCTATACGCTTCGGTGTCGTGTGACTATATCTACAGTTGTATTAATTTTTTTACGCTCGATTTAGTATCCGGCAGGCGAAAGCGGTGTGAAGGTATGCTGGCTAAAACTTATTACAGAAAAGAATCAGAAACGTATTAAGAACATATTGCTTCTTTTATGATTGTAAATGTTTTCTGCACTTATCAGTGTTGTTTGTTTGTAATTTAGGCCTGTTCTAAAGCACAATAACTCAATAAAACTTTATTTCAGCGAAAATGCGATTATGTTGGAGAGAAAAATGCTAAACATACTACCGCTGGATCGATATCCACTAAAACTAATTTTGTACACTCTCTTTAACTTCATTGGAAAAGGGCATAGTGACTAGATCAATCGTGAAGAAGTACGAGAACAAAATAAAAGGATACTCACATGCTCAGTATTACGCGCCCCAGATTTTTTCTAATATTTCTGCGGGGTCCGTAACAGACTGATTCTGGGGACCGTAACACGACACACATTCTTCATTTAACCCCGCTTTCCTTTTGATTACAAACATACTCTGATAAATTATCGTTTGTATCCATACATAATTTTGATCTGTAAGTAGCCTTCATTTAATAATTTCCGATGAACAGGTCAATGCACTAAAAACACCAGTGAAAGATTCAGTATTTTTCGACTTTCTCGCCTACAAAACTAGATCTTATCTGTTAAAATTATACTACCAAGTGGCATAGGCATTTAGTATGATTATATAGCTTGATATCAACTTTGACGAAATGCCTAATATAATCTAATTTAAGTGAGCATACCCACAGGCTACGTCCATGTCCTGGGTACAACATGGGAAATAACAACCGTCTGGGTACGCTTATTCGGCGTAACGTGTCTCTACCGTGTACATGTTTGTGATCGCACAATAATTGGTGTACATAATAAACTGACATGTCGCAAATATTCACACACACACACACACACAAACACACACACACTCACACACACACCCACACACACCCACCCACACACCACTCTCTCTCTCTCTCTCTCTCTCTCGCTCTCTCTCCTTCCTTCCTGTTCTATCTCTTTCTCTCTCTCACACACACCCACAAACGCACACACACACAAACTTGTTTTCACGGCATTATTATGACTTTCCTGAAACGCCACATACGTTATGTTGACAATGGGTCATATTTCGTCCCCTTTTTGAAGTACTTTTAAGTATTCTAACGCTAACCCAAACCCCTAACCCTTACCCTAACACAGCCCTTACCCTATCGGATCATTGGTTTAACGTCAAAACAACGAGAGCTGTCAAAACAAGTTATGTAGATGTTCACTATAGTTTGTCCAAATAACGCCGTGTAAAAAAGTCCACACACACGAAAGATTTTGGAGGAAAATAGACCTGCGGGAGAATATAGAGAATATAGACGAGCGGGAGAATATAGACCAGTAAGAACACGGACCTGAAAAGCTTTAAGGGAACTTAAATCTCTGGGGAACATATACCTAGATTTGAGGAAACATATAGACCTGGGGAACATAAGCCTGAGGGAACAAGGACACGCCACCCTTACCGCCTAAAGCCCAATCCCACCCACACACCGGTTTTGCGGGATTTTCCCTTTTCTTAATCCCCAGGCTCTCGCTTTCTGTCCATTTCAAGTGACCAGCTGTGACCTAGACTGAGGAATGTCGCAATATTCATAAAGTGCATTTGGCACACCAGTTATTGTGTCCTGCAATAGAATAGAGGATGTATTCTGGGTCAAATAACTGTTTTAGTTAGTTTGACCTAGCAGTTTCTGGTACATTCGTGTCAGTTCATTTGAGCTTTTTACATGTAAATGTTGTCAAAGACTGATGTGTTCGTGTAAATTACGATAATAGGACAGGGACACAGGGTACGCCAATTTTGTAGACCCCTCCCTCTCTCTCTCTCTTTCTCTCTCTAACTCTCTCTCTCTCTCTCTCTCTCTCTCTCTCTATTTCCCCCTCTCTCTCTCTTAATTGCACGTTTCTGTTTCTGGGTGGAATGCACGTATACTTATGGAAATTTATGGTTTAATTGTGCTTCGTAATTTATTGTCTTTCATTGTATTGTATTTTATAAAATACGTATGAATGGGTCGTTTAATTTATTGTTATGATGCCGTTATGTGCTGTGTGTGTGTGTGTTTGTGCGTGTGTGTATGCGGGGGTGTGCGTGTGTGTGCGTCTATGTATAAGACAGACAGACAGACAGACAGACAGACAGAGAGAGAGAGGGGGGTGGGGGGGGAGAGACTACGTTTTAATACTGTGGTGTTTGATACTTTTATACATTTTGTTCATAGAGTATGCATGGTTGTTGCTGTTTTATTTTTGTGGCTGTAACCGCGCTTTGAGCTTCTCTTGAGAGAAAGGCGTAGATTTTTGTTAATGAATATATTGTTTATTAATTCAACAGTATGTGTCTCAGTGTGTCTCAAAATGCATGTTTGTGTAGCGATCGGGCGAATGTATCTTTTTACACACAAATCTGTGCGTGTGTTCATGTATGTTCGTGTACGTGTATATGTGTGCTTTTGTAAGCGTGTGTATGTTTGCGTGTTTGTGTGTATGTGTATGTGTGTGTGTACATACACATATCATGCAAAGCGCGCCACGTACCCCGAAGTTGACCCTGACTCCTAGGCACGTGAATAAACTCTCCCGTAGTAGATCAGATTATGCGAACGATACCTGTGGTGTAATAATTAATTTGAAGGTGTTCCTCGCCGTGTTTATAGTTTCGTCAGTACATTATCTCCATGAATAACGTACCGAAAGGTATACTCCTCTAAGGATTACTTACTTCGCAACTTTTGACAGGATAGTAACTTAGAAGGCAGTAGGGATTACAACTTACGGCGAGATTGAACAGTTCGATTAAACGGGAATAAGACAACCGAGTGACGCTATAAGTCCATGTAGATAAAAAAAAAATGGTAACTGCACTGTAAGCTATTATACTGCATTTGATTAAACACTGATTAGTGTCAAATTCGCAATATATGTACGTGGTTGAGAGTTAAAGTCTTGAGATAGACCGAACAGTATAAGCAATTACATTCGAATGTTTCATGATGTCATAACTTCTGAGGATGAAATATTCTCAAACATTTTTCTGTTCTATTGTAACACACCAGGACTATCCCACCCACCCCCACCCCACCCCCACACCCAAAAAAAATCGAATAAAAATAAAATAAAATAAAATAAAATTAAATTAAATTAAAAAAAAAACAAAAACATCAACAGCATTCCACAGGCATCTTTTCTTTCGATCATTCTTAACTAGTGGTTTTTGTACCCTGGCAAGCCAGGGTACACAGGTTGCTGTTTAAAATGTAGACAGAGACAACTGTTGTCTGCGAGTTTCATTTGGACGATGATACCTCCCCATATCCCCCTTGATACCTCCCCATATCCCCCTTGATACCTCACCATACCCCCCCCCCCTGATATCTCCCCGTCCCACCCCCATGATGACTCACCATACCCCCTTGATACCTCCCCGAACCCACTTGATACCTCCCCATACCCCCTTGATACCTTCCGTACCCCCCTTGTAACCTACCTGTACCCTCCTTGATACTTCCCGTTGATCGTTTCGCAGGTATGGATGAAAGGAATCGACCATCACCATACCCCCTTATTTATACCCGTATCCCCGTTATGCCTACCCATGCCCCTTTAAACCTACCCGTAACCCCCTTTTACCTACACGTACCACCCCATCCCGATCCTTGGTAATAATAATAATAATAATAATAATAATAATAATAATAATTATAATAATAATAATAATAATAATAATAATAATAATAATAATAATAATAATAATAATAATAATAATAAATATAGAATAATACAAATAGAAATCATAAAAAACACCAGGGTTTTAAAATAAAATTTGATGTAAGATATTAGAATTATAATAATAATAATAATAATAATAATAATAATAATAATAATAAAAATAATAATAATAATAATAATATTAATAATAATAATAATAATAATAATAATAATAATAATAATAATAATAATAATAATAATAATAATAAATAAGTTAAAGGCAAAAAGCCTAAATTAAAAAGCAAAATATCCATATTGTAGTGTTAAAAAAAAAATTAAAAAAAAAAATATGGTCCACCGGAGATTTGAACTCGGGTCCCCTGCGCGGCAGGCAAAAGTCTTACCAACTGCGCTACCAAGCTTTCATTCAAATAACACCATTTTTTTGGTCTATATGAGAAAACATGCTGAAACCTCGATTCGATTTTTAATTAATCAAATTTAATTAGTTAAACACAAAATTTTGTAAGATTGGTGACATGAGTGCAAAAGTGTTTTGAATGGAACTAAAACAAAATTTGCGGTATTACGGAACGGCAAGTTCTTGACACGGGTTGAATGGAAACCGCGCGCGGAATGAGGCTATTGCAGTTTGTGGACATTTTGTTTATTTATTTATCTCAGAAACGGTTAAACGTTCGGTAAGGAAATGTCGGCTATAACGATTTCGCAGGTTTTGAGCGCACAACAGGCCGAAACCCAGCACCCAGCACTTGCCCAGATCAGCGTCCATACCGGACAAACTTTACAGTAGTGTCGAAGAAGGACTTCCGGCTAAGCAATTTATATATATAGATGGATAAATGTGTCCGACCAGGTGTAGTGTTCCTGCGGATAAGATTATGTCAATAAACCGCACGGACTTTAAATATTCTGATGATCATTGGAGAAGTAAAAGAAGAAGAAGAAGAAGAAGAAGAAGAAGAAGAAGACAATGATGATGATGATGATGATGATGATGATGATGATGATGATGATGATGATGATGATGATGATGATGATGATGATGATGATGATGTTGATGATGGTGATGATGATGTCGGATAGTGCAGTGGTTGGAGCACTCGCTACTGTGTCGAAAGTGAAGCACCGTCCGGTGCGGTTAGCACTTGGATGGGTGACCGCTAAGGTGTGAAGCGACAAAACAACAACGCCCCCAGTTGACTCAACTGTGATTGAATACCTACTCTCTTGAGGGTGGGGAAGGTAAAGCGGCGAGGGAGAGAGTTGGGCATCACCCTCATTACGCTGGCCCAAGATAAGTGTAATCTCCAACATCACGCTCCCCTACGGCCACAAGGCTATGGGACTACCTTTACCTTTTTTTTTAATGATCATGATGATGATCATGATGATGATGATCATGATTACGGATGAAGAGGAGAAGAGAAGAAATACAAACGTTTTGAATATTATACATGCTAAAAACCATCATCATCTGCAGCAGCAGCAGCAACAGAATAAAAACAACAATCAACTATATTCAACATATGAAAAACAACCCCACACAAAAAAAACAAAAAAAAACACCCTTCCCCCAAAAAAACATACCAAAACGCCAAAATAAGCGAAAAAGATAGACAAAAATAACAGCCATTAATAATTACATCGTTTACGCTGATGAATAATGTGCTTTCGAATTCGTTGCACAGTGTTTAAGTTTCACAGCACGAGAAGTCAACATAGCATGGAGGAAGACAGGAGGTTGTGGGCGGCATAGCTATGTTTGTTTATGGCGTCTAGTCTAACTCCTGTTGTTAGAGGGAACAGTCTTGCCAAGTCTCAGCTTCGCTGTAAGGAATGGATCAGCTATTTCCGTGTCCTCAAAACAAAGTTTAATCAACAAATTGCCACTCATGCAAGTCCGTGTGTTTGTTGCTGCAGCAGCGGATGATTACCATTGAGTATTTCATCACGATTTCAGCAAAACAACCTCTAAAGATAATAATAATGCCTATTTATGTGAAGTGCCGAGGCGTGAAGGTATTTTGAATAATGTATGTCTGTTTGTTTGCCCGATCTTGACAAAACCAAGTCCAACCTCTGTCTTTCTCTGTCTCTCTTTCTGTCTCTGACTCTTTGTCTCTGTTTAACTATCATTGTCTATCTCTCTCTCTCTTCCTCTCTCTCTCTCTGCATTGGAAACCGGCGACTTAACCAATGCGCCACCTTTGGCTGTTGGTCACGGAGTGCATTAGTACTGCACTTATCGGCAAATACACCCCCGTTGGGGTGCCGGGGGTTTCAGTATAAATAGTATCCCCACTTTCTGGAAATTTAGTGATTTAAATTCCCACTGTCGCTGTCTTTCTCATTTGCTCTTTCTCATTCGTGCTCTGTTCTATCAATCTGCTATACTATCGTCTTCTTCGCTAGACCGGTCACCTACCTACCTTTTTTCTTGAAAACTCTTCCGGGACAAGCCTACTTATTTGTGTACGAGGTCTGTTGGATCAGCTTGGGAATATTGGACGCTTTCTGCCAGGTGGTCACTAGGGCTTCCTATGATGTTATTATTTAGCAATGTAGGCATTTTATATGTATGTGTTTTGTTGATAATATATAATGATGTTTGTATTCTATTTTGTTTTTGTAAACGGGGGTTCGATAAGTTGGGGTGAGGCCTCAGCCGTCCCCTGCGTGGGATGTCTTTATTGTAAAGTGACTGGCTGGTGGAGTGCTTTCGGTTTTACCACTAGGGTTGTTTCAGCAGATCTTTTATGCGGATCAGGGGTTGTCCGGTCCTGATTTGGCTCGGAAGAGTCCGCTGGACCTAAAGCAATAATAATGTAATGTAATGTAATCTGCAGATACTTTAAAACAGTCCGGGGGAAATCAAAACGAGCCAAATGTCGGTCTGTAAACGGTCCGTTGGACGCCATATCTCAAGAACCAAGTGGTGGCCTCGTGGCACATTGGGTAAGTCGCCGGTTTCCAATGCCGAAGGTCGCGGGTTCGATTCCCGCAAGGGGCGAACTTATGTGACTTAGGTGCAAGACTATTCAGGTCAACGATGGTTTTCTCCGGGTACTCCGGTTTCCTCCCTCCCTTCAATAGTGGTATTGGAGGCAGTCAATCTAAAATTTAAAATATAATCAATAAATAAATAAAATAATCATTAATTCGTACGGATATATTTTTTTTCTAAACTTCACATGAATATTACCTAGTTAGTGGCCTGTCTCATGTGCCATCATATTTGCTCTACAGCAAATGTCAAGGTCGCTGGAGAAATTTTTATTGCTAAATACGTTGTATACAATATCTTAAAAATAGCTGAAGCAATTTTGTTGTGTTTTTGTATACAGTTACGTCAAATCATGGGCCATCTTTTAGTAGAAATCGGGTTGTCGGTTGGTAGGTCGGTCCGTCGCTCAAGTTGTAATTTTTTTGTTCAAAACACACTGAAGACATCTGGGCAGTTCCTATACCCAGCACATCACCAACGACAAAGTCCGACAGCCCATTACAAAAGCCATTGGACAACACGATGACATGCTCACTATGGTGAAGAAACGGAAACTCCGATGGTATGGCCACGTCATTATATCATCAAGCCTTGCAAAGACCATCCTCCAAGGCACAGCGCAAGGAGGCAGAAGAATAGGGAGACAGAAAAAGAGGTGGTTGGACAACATTCGAGAATGGACTGGCTTGACACTGAGCGAAGCCATGAGGGTTGCTGAGGACATAGAAAGATGGAGTACACTGGTTAAACGATCATCTGTGGTGCCCCAATGACTTTCGAGTTATTGGATAGGATAGGATAGGAAACATTTTGCATTATCTTAACAATAACTGAACAGAAAGTCATCGTTTTTATTTTGATTTGGGAGACTTTAAATACTGCTATGCATGTTAGATCAATCATATTTACACTTTCTCAAAAGTCAAGGTCATTGTGCACAACCATTTTCTTAATATATTTTGCGCTGGATCTAAAACTGTTTCCTTGCAGATATTTGAGATAGTGGTTTATCAGTAGAATAAAGCCAAGAAAATTAACCTTGTAAAAATGCTTATTTTGCGGAAAAAGTGTGTGTCTGGAAATGCATTTGAATGGCTTTGACTTTTGTTATGTACCTTTGCATACTCGTAGGCATGCAAAATGGTAATATACATTCTCTCGAAATTGCTCCAGTTTATGTAGGCTACGTATTTAAACTAGGTTTATAATATGTGGGTGATTAAGTACGCGCATGAATATGGGCGAGTACTTCTGGGTTAACAGATGGACAAATAGTCAATAATTTAATGTCTCAGTTCAAATTCTGCAGCTGTTTGTTTTTCTTTCAGTGGGAGATTCCATTAAAAAAAAACAATTTCAATAAGATAAGATATATTTGTGTTTATAATCTGTTTGACCTATAGCCGTTTAATGGGACCTTTTTGTTTTTGGAGGAAAAAAATCCTCTATTTCTATTTTTGTAATTCCCTAACACCATCCCACTACTGCGCACCTACTGTTTCCCACATTAACATTGCGCAAGGGATAGATAAATATCGATTGTGACCTACATATCTCTTTACATCCTCTCCCCCTTCCCCCCCACACACACAAACACGCATTGTAAGAGCAATGAATTGGAAGGGGGCGGAGTGAACCTTCACTAGTTGCTTTTGTTTAAAAAGGAAAACGACACTCTCTTCTCGTCTTCTTTTGTATGCCTAAGGAAGAAAGACCTGAGGTCTAAAACTTTGGAGTGCAACTTTTAAACAAGGAATCTTCTTTACCACCAACACAAAAAGGGATTTTAATACGTTTTAACTTGTCATATAGAAATTTAGTGGTAAGTAGTACCAAACAGTTTGGTACATTGTAGGACAGGGATAGCTCAATTAAAAAAGCGAAGAGCTGGTGTTCCAACTGTCACGTGGGGTTTATGGGCTCTGCACAATGGAATTATGGACCCTCACGTTTATTCGGTGGGAACTGCTAGTAAGTCACCCTATGAATTACTTTAATAAATTTATTTGTTTAGCTCGTTCTGTGTTAAGGTTGGGGTACAGAGATAGATAGCAAAATGGTAAAAGGTTACTGTCACACTAGCTTTCACACGGCTATGAATCATATGTAGTCCAGCCACTTGATAACAGTTAAAATAACACATTTATTTCTTCTACTCTATACAAGATTCTCTAAGTACTAATCTAACTTAAAAAGTCTCAGTCAATGCTAATAGTTCGATCGCTGATAGTCTCGGCAGCTGTTATTTCTTCATAGGGCACTTGCTATTATATTGCATGTAGATTGGACTACTGTGGTCCGTTTTACAGTTTCTGAAGAGTGGACTACTGTGGTCCGTTTTCGATCAGTTTAAGTGCACCTTTGTGTATACACTTAACTTTTGTCTGGTGTGTGCGAAGTCCTTCTGTGAGGTAGCTTCTGGTACACCGGTGTCGTTGTGTAGTTGGGTTCCCTTGCCACGCTGTGGGGTCTTGTAGGGTGTGATCCAGGGTAACTCTTTCCGACTTGTGTGGTAGAGGTTACGCAGACAACTCGTCGTTTCTGTGGAGTTGGGCGCACGGGATAGCTCGCCTGCTCGTCTGTAATATAAGAGACGAAATTCTGCACAACCCTGAATAATCGGTTTGTGCAGAGCGTCTCACTGAAAGCCAAAGTAGCCCTCAGTGATAGCTCCACATCTCTATACATAAGCGACGAACATTCTGCTACTTCCGGGGTCCACTGGAATCTCAACTCTAAATTCCTATACATACATAAATATAAATCGTGGCTAACTATACACATACAGAATTAATAATATTATAAACCTTCAGTGGTACAGCCACTGGTCTGCAAACATACATATAAGTTAAACAACAGTGGTTCCATACGGTATACAACATGGTGGCGCAACCGGTCGTGTTTCGCCTCGTGCTCGGCTCTTCCACGTGGTACGGCAAATTCGGCTTAACAATTCACATTTATGCATAGCAAATTCCACAAACATAATTTCAACACTAATATAAATATATCACGATGAAACAGAAGTGTGTTCATTTACCTGTTTGACAAGTTCAGGCCCGTGGCGACTTAATAGAATTCTAAGATTCTTAAGTCCTGCTTCCTGGTCTATGTGTGGAGAGGTTTCTCTGCCAGCTCTATAGCTGTTAACACTTCGGTGTCTTACTCTCAACTGACCAAACTTGTGCTAGGGTTTGACCCAGTCAAACTGGCTCTAACCGCTTTGCCTGAGCTCTGGTTGGTTATAATTTTTACGACTCTCGCCCACAGTGCTGAGTCACTTTGCTGTGTGGGTCGGCCTCGCAGTGTGTTGTACTGTAAGTACTTGCTGTGTAATACCCTAACTCTCTAATGTTACAATGATGTACACAAGGCTAAATAGCGAATAGGCAGAGTAAAACTAGCCAGTTCGTGACACCAACGGTGGTGGCACCCACTGGGTTCGATACCCTGTGGGGTCCAGACAATTGAAATCGGCTGTGAGCTCTGGCTATCATAATAATAAAAATAATGAAGAAGAAGAAGAAGAAGAAGAAGAAGAAGAAGAAGAAGAAGAAGAAGAAGAAGAAGAAGAAGAAGAAGAAGAAGAAGAAGAAGAAGAAGAAGAAGAAGAAGACAGGTACATACAAAAATAGGGGATCAGTGTATATTTTTCTTCTTTCTCACACGTCCTAACTTCACAACTAACCTAGTTTAAGAAAGCGCGCTTGAAGAAAGCAAAATCAAGATGGTACTTTCAATACAGAGAAGTCGAAGTCGAAATCTTTAATAGGATAATGGCATTAGGTCCTGTGGACCTCTCTTACAGCTAGTCCTTAATAAAATTGTAAAAGAAAAAAAAAGAAAAAGAAAAATTCAGAACAAACAAAATAATTAACATAAAATTGATTGCAAACTAACACAAACCTTAACAATGGTAAGAATTAAAAAAATTACTAAGAAAATTAATGTACCGAAATACACATACTCCCTCCCCCCCCACCTCCCTCCAATACCCCTTTTCTACTCCCACTCTCCCCACTCCCTCCACCACAACCACACACAACCACAAGCTAATTCACACATGAACAAATTAAACTGTCGCAAGATAGGAAAGAACAAAATGTTTACAATCATCTTAAATATTAGGAGCAAGGGAAAATATAAATTTGTGGAGTCTAATTTTAAACAATGATAATAATTTACTTTCCTTGATCTCTTGTGGGAGAGAATTCCACATACTTGGACCAGAATATGACAGAGATGTTTTAAATATGTCTTAGCGTGGCTGTGGCAAGGTTAAATTGTGTCTGAAAATTGAATAGCGAGATGAAGGTTTGCTAAAAAGTACTTTTAAATAATCAGGAGCTCAATTGTTTAGTATTTTGTACATTAAAACGGCTTTATTGTAATTAAGGTGTTTGTTAAGGGGAAGCATACCAGCTAGTTTTAATTTTGAATCAGTTTTGATGGAAGTGTTGGAGATAAGTAATTTTGCAGCTCTGTGGTGAATAGAATTAATTTTTTTTAAACAAGGCATCACTGCAGCCGTCCCATGTTGTTGATGCATAATCAATGTGAGGTTTGATATAAGCATTATAAAAAAGCTTTTTAGCATCTGCAGTTATGATAGATTGAAGCTTAGACAACATAAATAATTTTGTTGAGAGAGGTTTACAAAGATTTTCAATATGTGAATGCCAACTGAGTTTGTTGTCTACGAGGACGCCTAAAAGTTTATGACTTTCAACCTGTTTAATATTATTTCTATTATTTCATTGAGAGAGAGAGAGAGAGAGAGAGAGAGAGAGAGAGAGAGAGAGAGAGAGAGAGAAACAAAGAAAGAAAGAAAGAAAGAAAGAGAGAGAGAGAGAGAGAGAGAGAGAGAGAGAGAGAGAGAGAGAGAGAGAGAGAGAGAGACCGTCCATACACCTATATGTAAGAAATAACAAGTCGTTTAATGCTATGTACTTTAGCTGTTTTGCCAGAATCTGTTAACCGGAGTACTGAAGATAGTCAGAGAACGAAAAATCATCACCTCGCAGCTTCTGGTGAAGTGGACATATAGATATGTGATGTGATGATTTGAGATGATGTGTACTTTGTTGAAAATGGTGGTGTGGTGGTGATAGTGGTGGTGTGATTATAATGATGAAGGTACTAGGTGGCTCTTCTCTGGCCTGAACGTGAATCTCTCTTTCTCTCGCTCTCTCTCTCTCTCTCTCTCTCTCTCTCTCTCTCTCTCTCACACACACACACACACACACACACACGAACACACACCTATGCAAACAACTAAATCATTTACGTGTAAAAGAAAAGCAACGTTTTCAGTATTGTCCTTTACTTGACCTTCAGTCCAACGATTTCTGAGTAGGAAGACGGGAAAGGCAGATAATATGCCATTTAAGTTAGAACACATCTGGGGGCGTTGGACGTATGGTTGAATACATATCTGTCTCATTGGACACACACACACATACACACACACACGCGCGCGCACACACACACGCACACAGCCACACACGCACGTACACCCACATACATACTAACACTGTGTGTGGGTGCTTTCGGTCTTCGGTTCTCGTTGTTCTCTAGCATAAGTTGACAGAAGTCAAACCATACACAGTTTTTTGTTGTGATTTTTTTCTATCCTTCTCCTTCCATTCCTCTTTTCCTTTTTTGCTGCCTTCTTTCCTTCTTTCTTTCGTTATTTGTATCTGTGTCTCTTTCTTCCTTCTTCTGTTTCTTTTCATTTTTCTTCTATCTTACTATTTTTATTTTTACCTAGTCTTTTCTTCGTCTTACCAAAGCAAACTATTTTTCTCTCTTTCTCCCCCTCTCTCTTTCCTGAATTGTGTATTAAGGTCTAGCTGTAAGACAGGTCCATAAGACCTAATGCTATTATCCTATTAAGGGTTTCGACTTCGACTACTCTCTCTCTCTCTCTCTCTCTCTCTCTCTCTCTCTCTCTCTCTCTCTCTCTCTCTCTCTCTCTCTCTCTCTTTATTCTGGCAGAAGGGCACGCGATCTTGAATGTTTTGAGACAGCCCATGCTAACTAGTCTCTCTAGAACTACATTTATTGTAAATAACAATTTTTAGCCTAGAAATCACAAACACACACCCAAAAATTACTGGAGGGATGTGGTTGGTTAGAACAGAATACGCTTTCTTATTTCTGATTGCGAGCAGTAAAAGCGAAACGAAAAACAAAACCCTGAAAATATTCAAGAACGCCTAACTGTGGAGTCCGTCTGTAAGAATAAAGTGCGGGTGGTTCAGGGCATGGAAGAGAGTGGTTGGGAGTAGTGGTAAGAGAGGTAGGGGTTGGGGATTGGGGAGGTTGCGAAAATGAGGAAAGGGTGTGCAGGATTAGATGGGCTCATGATTAATTGGCATCGATCGTTAGCGCTTCATTCATACAATTGTAGATTTATGCAGTAAAGCCCCTTTGTCGATCTTCCTTATCATTTTCAGAGATGATCGTGTGATTTCCGTTCATCATGACGTCTTGCTCCTCCTTCTTCCTTCTCTTCCTCATTTTCTTCTTTCTCCTCTTCCTCAGCCTCTTCCTCATCATGCATAGTATACTCTTCTTACCTTTTCGCGTCCATCGTCATGTCTTCGTCCTCTTCTTCCTCCTGCTCATCTTCCTCTTACTCCTCCTTCTCTTCATCGTCCTCCTCCTCATAATCCTAATCACTCTCATCATTAAAAGTGTTTGATTTTATTGCTGTAATTGCTCCTGCAGTTTGGACGAGCTGATGTTTTATTTGTACTCCTCCATCATCATCATCATCATCATCATCATCATCATCATCATCATCATCATCATCATCATCATCATCATCATCATCATCATCATCATCATCATCACCATCGTCGTCATGTTATTGTTGCTGTTGTTGTTTTTGTTCTTGGTTTTGTGTTGTTCTTGTTCTTCTTATTCTTTCGATTTTATTTGCTGGCCAATCTACCTACAGTGTCTTTGTAGTGTAGTAGGTTCTCTTAGAGACATATATTTCCTTCTTGATAGTATGCCCAATAAGGGAATACTTTATTTCTGTGGTGGAGCCTTTGACGAAACGGCTGGTAATTTTTCCGGCAAAAGCTATCACGAGTGGACGTCTGTGCAAAATCGTAGCCTAACAGTTTCCTATTATTCCTAATGAGGTAATCCCTGAAACGTGAAAAGAAAAATGGTTAAAATTTAGAAACGAGTAAGTTTCATTTAGTTTAGATTTCACATTAACTGTTTTTTATTTAATTCACTGGACATTTACCTCCAGTCAGCCAGCCAAATTGTTTGAACAGTAGTATGCGAAGGAGGGTAGGGAGGAGTGGTGGGGGGCAGGGGGGTAAAACTAATATTAATTGGTAACACACCAAGCCCATGCTCATTATATCACAAGTCATAAGAACAACAGAAAATGTTGCAACGACCTTTTTTCTCTAGCTGCTTCCTGTTCTGGATAGATAATTGATCAGGAGGAGGGTGCAGTCTGTACAGTATATAGTCTTGGAGCGGGCTGCAACCATCGATCCCCCTGGAGGGGTGAATAACCAAACTAGCCAACCACCCAGGGATGGGGAGAAATGAGTCTTAAGACTTTAGTTTGGCACAACGGAAACATACAGGTTTTTATTTCCCTGCATGATTATCCAGCGTTCGTAGAGTAAACGTTAACTGCACTGAATCTTAAAACAATTGAGAAGTTTACAAGTTTAAAAACCTTTTTGTGGTGGTAAAGAAGAGTTTGATAATTTGATAATACCTGAACCGCTGGAGGGCAATCTTTAAGCAAGGAATATTTTCCTATTCAATTTTTGACTGCTATTTCTGTAGTAAATAATTATGTTTATCCCTCTACGTGTGATCCGTCTGTTTCTCTCAAGTCCGCGCTCTCACGTGGATAATTATCTGTACTAATATACTTAAACTAATCTTGTTCTTCACAAGCTATGTGTGAAAAAATACTGTAGATGCGGTGGACCAGGATAACTAGTGTTAATGGACCTTAAAATAACATGTTTTTTGGTTGTTGTTGTTGTTGCTTTTTTTTCTTTTTTTTTCTGGTTAACGTCAGTAAAAATTCCAATACGAAAAATGTATTAGCTACTTTTTTATGTTAAAAAAAGCTTATTATTGAGTTTGGAATGCTCGACTTTTATACAAATTATAAAATGTAGGGCTTTCTGGAAATAGTCTTTTTACATGGAAGAAAAATAACAGCCATAGTAGGCAGCTCCTTTTCTTCCTTATATAATACTAACATGGGTATACCACAGGGCTCAATAACTTCACCTTTACTATTTAATATTTTATTATATGACTTGCCTCAACATGTAAGTAATAAAATTAACCTAGTTCAATAGGCAGATGATATTGCAATTTGGATGAATTTGACTGTAAAGAAAAACCTCCTTACTGTAACAAGAGCGTAGGTTTACCCCGCACATTTTAAGATTTTGCCTTGCTTAGTCAGTGTAGTCTTAGAAGGTTACTGTTAGTCTATAGCAGACGATGAAGGTATAACCAAAGAGCTTAATGATAGAAAGAGGGGGAACTTGGTGCAGAACCGCGAGACGAAAGGTACGAGTTATGCTCCCTTGTCGACATGCTGAAAATGGCTCGTGGCAGAAAGTCAAAAGGCGACTGAGTGAAACAGGGCGGTGACTTTTGCACAGCCATCAATTGCCATAATGCCAGATACAAAAAAAGTTGTGTTGGCAAGTCCTTTTTCAAATTTCCAAGAGACAAAGAAAGGTAAATTGCAATTGAAAAACTTCATTTTTTTGGTGTTTATGTAGGCTTAAACTAAGACCGCGGCAGTGTTGTTAGTGTTAAAACAATCGGAGAGCGGCTTGAATGATTCATGTTATACCTATGTGCTAAATCCAAAACAGTTTGCTTGCTGACAGTTTACGTTCAACAGGTCGCTCACTGTTTACGTTATTGCTAGGTTGTTTGACTATATTTGTGCTTATATTTCAAAAGTAGATGTCAGATATGTTAACAAGTTAAATTAGACTAAGTCTGTTTTCTCTTCGTGATCAAATACTGTGCAAGATAACCCCTTACCTAGGCACAAAAATGGTCATTGATCTGTTGTAATCCCTTTTCGTTTGAGTGTAAACCTGAAAAAAATGTAATGTAGAAACTCAGTCCTTGTTCTGATCTGTGAATTTCTGCGCATTAGATCTATATTGCGTGGAATGTTGTAGTCTAGGTTCTGATTGTTCTGTCTGATTAATTTCTATGAAGTGACTGATGTTATTAAGCCAGTGATGTGGGAGGTGAGAGGGTTAGGGGGTAGGGGGACACCTGATATAAATTAAATTCACACTATTAGTGAAACATTTTGTTCTTGTGCTTTATTGTGATTAATTGATTGAATGACAGAGCTTTCTCTTCCCCCAAACTCTCTCTCTCTCTTTCTCTCTCTCTCTCTCTCTCTCTCTCTCTCTCTCTCTCTCTCACGATTACGGATTTACACAGTTTCGGATAAATGAAACAGTCTGTCATGCATATTTTGATTTTAAAATATCTGTCGTTGATTAAAAAATAATAAATTCCAGGGCAAAATACGAACCTATGACATACACACATAAGCAGCATAAAAGCACCTAATAAATGTCAATAAGTAAAGATAAAAAAAAAGACAGCAGTAGCGGAATGTTAATAATAATGATGGTTAAAAGTTTGGTTTTTGCAAACGTTGCCATAAAACTGTTCTTTTGCAATGGCATAGGCTCAATAAGTTACCACGCACAGATCATTCATATAGCAGATGTTGAAATATAGCCAGCCCGAGCAAAGGGAAATAATCCATGAGAGCATTTCGCATTTTTGTATATGACACAATGGAAGTTCCCCCTCTTTCCGTAATAAGCTCTTTGGTATAACTGATGTGTACACACACTGCGAGCTTGACGTGCAGCGCCGTGTAATGACATCATCGCAGCCTACGATCCAGCTTTGAATTTTACACTCACTCAGAGTTGTTTCATCCAATCAGAACACAGCTAGGTTAGGTAGAACCAGTTCTTCCTAGACAGTCAGAAGCCAGGTAGAGGGTCAGTCTTCGTTGAAACGCTGAGCAGTACACAGTACACTCAAGCAGAAATCTCTTTCCTGAGAAGATTAGACAGCAGTACTTGATGAATATTCGAATTCAATCAAGTAGCCACGGCCTGACATTGTCAAACAGACGAGCAGGCGTTATATCGTGAGCCCAACTCAGCAAAAGACGAAACCAAGTCGACGCTTACAGTTGGCTGCCGAGGCATCTCCAGCATTGTGCGCAGATAGCCCAACTGACGAACCACAAAGTCAAAGACTCCACGACAACCCAATTTGTCCCAGAAGCGACCTCAACGCAGCGCTTCAACCACACAGTTAAGTGCCACAAGAAACAGTGCACTAAAACTCTGTATAAACAGGACCACAGTAGTCCACTCTTCAAGACCTCTGACCATTAAGGCAGAAAGTATCAAGTGCCCTATGATGAAAAAGTAGCTGCCTAGATTATCAGCAAGCGAACCATTCGCATTGACAATTGAACTTTTAAGTTAGTTTCGTACTTCGAATATCGTGTAAAGAGTAGAAGAAATAAATGTGTGATTTTTACTGTTATCAAGTGGCTGGACTACATATGATTCATAGCCGTGTGAAAGCTAGTGTGACAGTGACCTTTTACCATTTTTCTATCTATCTCTGTACCCCAGCATAAACACAGACCGAGCTAAACAAATAAATGTATTAAGTGAAGTCAAAGGGAGATAACTAGCTATCCCCATCGACTAAGACGAGGAGGTAATAGCAGTCCATTGTGCAGAGCCCAGCAACAATAAAAACCCCGTCACACTTACAAGAAAAAAAACATATTAAAAATATATAGAATGAATTGAACAATATTGGTTTGTATATGAAGAATAATGGACATCAATTTTCAGAAGAAAAAAACTAAATTGATGTTGTTTAATAAAGGTACCGGGCCCAAACTTATGCCAAGGCTTTATATTGTGCGCGAGCATGACCGCTTTGGTGGTGGATCTGTCATGATCTGGGGTGGCTTTGCATTAAACGTCAGAACATCCCTGCTTCAAATTCATGGCAACTGAAACGGTATTGGCTACAGGGATGACGTCCTACAACCTAGGGTTCTCCCAGCTCTGCGGGCCATTGGGGAAGGTGCCATAATACAGGACGATAATGCCAGACCCCACCGAGCGCGTATCGTCAATGACTTCCTGCAGCAACAGAACGTCATAAGGATGGATTGGCCGGCTCGATCACCCGATTTGAACCCCATAAAACATCTGTGGGATGTCTTGGGTCGACAGACACGGGCAAACCTCCCTCCAGGAGCTAACCTTGAAGTTCTGGCCCAAGTTCTCCAGCAAGAGTGGTTGGCCATCCCAGGAAACATCCTCCATAACCTGATACGGTCCATGAGACAACGATGCCAAAACTGCATTGATGCAAACGGTGGCCACACCCGATACTGACTCTATAGATTTTTTGTTTCTAAAGTTTTGTTTTTTAAATGAGGGGTATGTCCAGTTAAATTGAATTTACTCGAATTTTAAGCGACTGATGTCTCAAATCTTTTTTGTTATTAATGCAGAAATGATTGCAATAAAATATGATGAACTAATAAATTGAATTCGTGTTTCTGATTTAAATAGAGACCCATATGTCCAAGTGGCCCTTGTATTATTTTGAGTAGTATATATAGTGAAAATTCACAATATCCTCGACCATTAACTTCTTTAGCACATCGTCTAGCTTTAAATTCTTGGAGAACAAAGTACTGCAAGGATATTGTTTGCATTTACAAAAATAATATAACAATAAAACATATTATTCATGACAGCAGAATAACAAGACAATTACACAGAATATTCATACTGTTCAAAGTAAAAAAATTGTTGACTATTGGATAATCATAGCAAAATCTTTAATTTATAGTCCTGTGGACAGTCATCACATAAAGATGTCTTTAATAATGAGCTTACTGCATACGGTTGACGTTACTTTTGATAGATGTAATTATTTATTTATTTATGGCTTGATTTGATTTTCCTCTTCTTAGTTTCGTTTTCTTAATTATTTCACTACATCAAATCAAACGTATAATGCAGAGAGATTATGTGTTTTTAGAAGACGTAAAGAAAATGAGTTATATATATATATATATATATATATATATATATATATATATATATATATATATATATATATATATATATATATATATATATATATATATATATATATATATATATATATATATACTTGAAGCTTTAGATTGACTGCATCTAATATCCTTATTAAGTTTATTATGTAATTTAATGTTGTAGTATAGGCTGACTGCCTCTAATAGCCTATCATTGATAAGTTTATTATGTAATGTCATCTCTATAATGCCAGGTCCAAAAGTGTCTCCACTTGAGGTGCTCTTCACTGATGATGCAGCATTGCCTCGTGACATTTGCTGTCGGGACAGACCTGTTTTGTATGTCACTGTGTCAATCTGTTTCATTGATGGCTCCATAGCCTCTCCTTCTTTCTATTCCCCCTCGGCTGTGTTCTTCTTTTATCTTTTTATATTTTGCTCTTGCACACCGAAGAGGCCTGCTGGGTCTTTCACAATGAAGATATAATGCCAAGTGTCAAGGAAACCTTCAGTCGACGAAAGGGCATGGTCATCAAAAGGTTGGAGAGACAAAAATGTTATGCTTTGATGTTGAGCCGGAAAACGTTGCGCAATTGCCGGTTTAATCGAAGAGTTATATTTCTCCTCCTCCACCCCCCCCTCTCTCTCTCTCTCCCTCTCTCTCTCTCTCTCTCTCTCTGATTGTTTCTTATGCGTAGACACCTTCAATAAGGGCCATAACCTTTTTTGAATAAACTCTTTTTGAATAAACTCTCTCTCTCTCTCTCTCTCTCTCTCTCTCTCTCTCTCTCTCTCTCTCTCTCTCTCTCTCTCTCTCTACCTACATGGCTCGTTGATATGTGTGGGTTGCGTCTCTCTCCTTGAGTGTGTGTGTGTGTGTGTGCGTGCGTGTGTAGTGTGTGCGCGCACCTATACACATGTGCATGCCGGTGTGAATGAAGTAGATAATAAAACTCTAAAGACTTTTCCGCTGTACAGAACTTCATCTTTTTATCAGCATGATGTACAAGCGCTGAAACAACAAGATCCCAGTCACCCTAGCATCACGAACTTCGTGCATGAAGAATAAGTAGATCAAATACTCAAACTCTTAACAAGGAGTGGGTTGTGCTTGTAATTATGGATCTGTACGTTATCACCGAGTCGTCCTTCATAATACCAAAAGAAATAGGAGAGAAAAATCACCCGAGCATGCTGTTTGCGTTCAAGTAATTACGCGTTCAATAGGAAATTATGCACGCAAGTCTCTGGGCCGACACAGGTAAAATTACATGCCTAGTTGGCGTCAAAGCACTTTTCCGTCTGCTTCAATGCTGCCATATATTATGCACATAGCATACAATACAATACAATACAATACAATACAATACAATACAATACAATATAAACAAAAATCATGACATAAGTTTATTTGAATTTTGTGTTTTAAAATTTTTATTAAAACGTAGGACAATAGCCTCAAAATGTAAATAAAACCAGCTCCATACAGCTACATAAAAGCAACAAACAAGGCATTGACCTCGAAATTGTCTTCAAATACAGAGCAGGAAATGGACATCATGAAAGAATTGTTCAAAGCAAATATGTGTAAAATCAAAACAACATGGCGTCAGTAAACAAAACCGGGTGAAAAAAACGTCAAAAACTATTGTCTTCTATTAAAAAAAACCGTTAGAATTGGTAACAGCAAAACAACAGTCAAACGGTTATAAACGTTTGACTTACCAGACTGATCTTAGAAGACGGGCTTTCTATCATGTCCGGATTACCGGTTCTTTTAATATATTATTTTGGTAATGACATGCAGAAACAGATAGTAGGGGGAAAAAATCTGCAGAATTCAGAACTGTACGATCCAGACTGCTTATTTGCATTGCACGGTCAATCTGTTCGTTCTTTGTATTTCCTAGACTTGTAACCGATTAGACGACATTTTGGTTGATTAAAACTAATTGATTGATTATTTTGTAAAAAATAATACACTGGACTGACTGGAAAGCGAAAACATTATCAGAAAATTACCGCACTGAATTAGGAAAACACACATACACAAACACGCACACACTCATACACACACGCTGGGACGCTGTTTGTGCGCGTTGAGCAAGACTTTGTGACATTGAATTTTCGGCGGCTTACAAGTCAGTTTCATCATCATCATCATGATTGCCAAGAGTTTTTCCTACGAGAACATATTTTACTCCTTCGTTCATTACAAAGCACGCGATGATTTATTGTCTCCATGTTTACACAATGAAAGATGACATGAAAATTTATTGGCATGACAAAAACGAGCGTTGTGGCCAAGTGGGCTAAGGCGGGACTAACTTGCCTTATCCACAGGCCAGAAACCAATGGCGCCTGACAGGTGTGGGTTCGATCCAGCATCGGGGCGTTATGTTTCTCCGAATATTATTTACTTTCGACTCGGGCAACGTCTCGGGGGTTTTCTCCGGGTACTCCGGTTTGCCCCCCTCACTCCCCCCAGCAAAATTTCAAGATCACAACTAATGTTAGGTAGGTTGGGTTTGGGCGCGCCACAGGCTGCGACTACGCTTTCCCCAGGGGAGGCGGCCCAGAATTTCCCTATGAAGGGACAATAAGGTAAATAAAATAAAAATAAAATAAAAAATAAAAAAGAAATAAAAAAGACACAAACAAAAGATCATGCATTCATTATTATTATGACCAGCAACATACATAGCATTAGCCTTGAGTCAATCTATTAGAGTCGGCTAACTGAACAATCATTCTGTTTACTACACGTAATTCTCGCGTAATTGCAGGCTAGACATTTGAATGGACTGAAAGTAATGAATGAATCTCAAAAACATTTTACGTCGCAGTAAGTTTGGCTGCAAACAGAAATAAACGTAAAACCAATTAAAAACAATTATTACAGAACAACATGTTTTTGTCGTCGTCGTTGTTGTTGTCGTTGTTGCTGTTGTTTTTGCATTGGTTGTTATTGCTGTCGTTGATGTTCTTGGGGTTCATGCCGCCCGCTGTTGTGAACATAATTATAACAACGGTATTGAAGGCTATGAAATGGAACTGCAAAATTGTCAGTGGTCCTTGTAGTAGCAACTTTATTATTTCAAAATAAAATGTTAAACTATTGATCATTTGTTTTCCAAAGTATGTTAAATAAACAAACGTGGCTTTGAATGAATAAAATAGATCTACAAGTTGAACCCATCAAATCATAAAAAACCCCAGATATTATCTTATATAGCGCACTTACAAGCTAAGAGAGCTTCTTAAGGCGCTGCCCCGTAATATCCATCAATCACACGCTAGTTTGCTGACGTCATACGCTCCTTCACACTTTTCAGATAGTGTAAGAAGTGTTTAAAATAGGATGGACTTCAGCGGCCTTGACCTTTGAGAAAGCTCAAAGAAAGTTCAAATATGGTTGACCTGAAGAATTGAGTAGTATTTAAAATATCTGCGTAGTAAAAAAAATAATCAATATTGGCCAAGTCTTTTATGTGATGATGATGATGATGATGATGATGATGATGATGATGATGATGATGATGATGATGATGATGATGATGATGATGATGATGATGATAATAATAATAATAATAATAATAATAATAATAATAATAATAATAATAATAATAATAATAATAATACTGGATGCTATATATGCGCTTTTCCACAAATTACTAATCAGGCACAAAGGGGTGGCCTGGCCTCGTGGCGCAGTGGATAAGTCGCCGGTTTCTTATTCCGAAGGTCGAGGGTTCGATTCCCGCAAAGGGCGAACGTATGTGACTCAGGTACGAGACTATTGAGGTCACCGAGGGTTTTCTCCGGGCACTCCGGTTTCCTCCCTCCCTTCAGTAATGGTACAGGACGCAGTCAATATAAAACTTTCAAAAATAAAAATTCGATTTTCTTTCCGTCTTCTAATAGCGATCTCCCTGCCTTTACACCACCTCTTTGAGTGTTGGATGTGTGTTTGGTGTGTGTGAGGGTGGATGAGACAGGTGAGCGTGTATGATTTGGGGAAAGGCGCGTATAGCATCCTGTATTATTATTATTATTATTATTATTATTATTATTATTATTATTATTATTATTATTATTATTATTATTATTATTATTATTATTATTATTATTATTATTATAAAGCGCACCAACATGCACGTTCACATGTTTCATCCACTCTCACTAATTCAGCAAACACACAACTATCACTGAAACATGTGGTGTAAAGGCAAGGAGATCGCTATTACAGATATAACGCAAAAACAATGTGTTTTAACCCACACCCCCACCCACCCTACCCAACCACCATACTTTCCCTTTGCTCCCCCCTCCCCCCCTCCCCCGCTCACCCCCCTCCCTCCCTCCTTTCCCCCCCCCAAAAAAAAAAAAAAGAAAGAAAGAAAGAAGAAGAAAAAAGAATTTGGAGCGACGGACCGACCGATTGACGAACGAACGGATTGCTATTGAATGATTAACCATGACTTGAAGTACCTATATACCAACACTCGTCAACGTTGTTTAAGCCGTTTTTGAGCTATTGAGCAACAAGTGTTTTAAAAGACTTGTCGCAAGCGAGCATGGCCTTTGAGCATAGAGCAAATACGGTGGCACGAGGAGCTGGCTTTATAACTCTGGTAATGGGCATATAAGGTTTGAACAAAATCGGTCCAGCGGTTCTCGAGAAATACCGCACGATGGACCGACGGATGAACCCACAGACGGATTGATAGAATATTTGGCTCGTTCTTATTCCCGACCATTTCAAATACCAACTACATTGAGGTCTCTCAGTTTGAAGGGACACTTAATTCTTATTAAACAGATGAACGAGTAGAGGGAAAGAAGACGAGAGCAACCTCTGCGACAAAATGCTATTTTGTTACCTGTTTTGGACTTGGCTACTAACTTCGCAAGATGAAAACGGAAATATCCTTTCCTTAAAAGGAATCTGACCAGAAAAGGCATACAAGCCAGGTGGTGGATGTTCCCTGAAGAAGAATAAAAAGAAAAACAAAAAGAAAAAAAGCGGGGTATATAACACACAGCAACTTCCGACGACGTCACAAAGATGCTTTTTTCGGTGTCAATTTTGTGCCCGCTTTGGAACTCTTGGACAAACACACGTCATCACTGACGTCACTAATGACGCGAGAATGGCTAATGTTCAAAAGACTCCTTGTTCATGGGACTGAGATATGGCGCCAAAGAAGGGGAGAGAACACATAAAAGGAAGCGAATTAAAATAGCAAAGGGAGGGAAAGACCCCAAGAAGGTAGAATCAATCGATGGAGACCGCTTTCATTACTGACAAGTTGGATTACCCGTTCATTGATTTTCTGACCTGAATTTACCTTTTTTTCCTGTTTGTTTGTTTGTTTTGGTTGTTGTAGAAATACTATTTTAAAACTGGGGGCATACAACGTAATGTCCTTTTCTTTATGTAGCGCGCATATCCCTTTTAAAGATCCAGGAATGGTTTTGACACTGTCAAGATCTTTGCCAATGGAGCTATGCTTACGTCACTATGGAAGGCGCAACAATACACTTGCAACGATAGAGCACGAACCGAAGGAACAAATCCGCTTTTTCACGTAACGCCAAGGAACACCCAAACGTTATAAATAAATATAATAAATAAATACATAAAAATAAGACTTTTTTTTTCTTCCGAAATCAAAACTAATATCAAAGGCATTATCATTCTTTACCTCACATCCTCAATTACAGAACAATAAACGCAAACTCTGACTGTTCCGTCAAACACAAACACACGTCCCAGAAGGAACGATAAGGAAAATTAGGAAGAAGAAGAAGAAGAAGAAGAAGAAGAAGAAGAAGAAGAAGAAGAAGAAGAAGAAGAAGAAGAAGGAGTAAAGAAAGAAAGTAGAAGAACGTAGAGAAAAAAAATTAACCTTGAAGTTTAAGGTCTACACTTACCATTGGCGATACGGCAGACGGGGATAACCATCCCAGGAAAGAGGGTTAGGGACCTAAATAAGCACTAAACCACCAGAGCACTCAAACTGCTAACATGGACTGTTAAAATGAGTCACTTCTATCTTGCCCAGTACGGGATATGAGAGAGAGAGAGAGAGAGAGAGAGAGAGAGAGAGAGAGAGAGAGAGAGAGAGCGAGAGAGAGAGACAGAGAGAAACAGACAGGCAGACAGAGACAGACAGACAGACAGACAGACAGAAAGAGGTTGGGGAGAATAAATGGAGCTAGAGGGACACAAAGAACACAAACACACACACACACACACACACACACACACACACACACACACACACACATTTCAAGATTGTATTCTCTTAAACACACACACACACCCACACACACACACAAATGGCCCAAAGAAGAGGCGGGAGATTGAGAAAACGAGTCATTTTGTCCACATACATAGGATACAGTAACTACGTTGTTGAAGGAAGCGGACGGAGTTCTAGATTTTGTGTGTTTCCCGAATAAAAAAGACAATTGCCAAATTAAGTTATAGCATGCAACCTTAATTTCTATTGTAACAAGTCTCACATTATTCTCAAAATAATTATCGCTTTTTTAAAATCTTAATTTTATTTTTGCTTCTCGGGGTGGCCTGGTAGCACAGTGGATAGGGTGGTGGTTTCCTATGCCGAAGTTCGCGGGTTCGAACCCCGTGTGGGACAAACTTACGTGCCTTAATATTGCTAATAATAACAATAATAATCAATTTTATTTATTAAGCGCTACAATCAAACAGTTCTGTCGGCTTAAAGCGTGTATGCAAAAAGTAAAATAACGCACAGTTTAAAAAAAATAGTAAAAAATATAAAAATGCACACACAATAAACACTAACCGCACAGACTGACACATACGCACATTTGAAATCACAGGGGAAATAGAAAACCATACATCGTCTAAAGCAAGCCAACAACGTCAGAATGACAAGATTAAATTTTTAGCTGCAGATTAAAACAAAAAAATTCGGAATTAAAACTTGAAATCAAGATGCCAGATTTCAGCACTTGCGAGCCCAATCCAATACATGCCTAACCGAGGTATTTGGTAAAGAGGTGTGTCTTAAGACTTGTTTTAAATGAAGGGAAGAATGAAATTTGTCTTAGAAGAAGGGGCAGTGAATTCCAAGTGTGTGGTCCACATATATAGAAAAAGCTCGCTCCAACTGTTTTGAAGGAAAACCTCGGCACACTTCGTAGCGATGCATTGTCCGAGCGCAGTGATCTGTGTGGTGTATATAGCACCAGTAGCTCTTTCAAGTACTAGGGCGTCTCGCGGTTGCAAACACATTCATGGCACAGCGTCGCCACCTTGTATTCAATTCTAGCTCTGACCGGGATCCAGTGAAGTGTACGCAGGAGCGCGGTGGAAGATTCACGGTTAGAAGTTCAGAGGATCATTGGAGCGGTGTTGTTTTAGATACGTTCTAACTTATTACCTGGTATCCCAGATAACAGTGCATTGCAATAGTCCAACCAAGACACCCTCGAACTGACAAGGACTGCGAACCTACGATTAGTTTGAATTTATGTTGAGTTCCTATTAGAATAACTTCTGTTTTGTCTTAATTCATTTTGAAGCCTTACGAGACTTTTCAGGACACCGAGAGTTTTCTCCGGGTACTCAGGCTCCCTCCCTACATTCAATAATGGTATTGGATACAGTCAGTCTAAAATTTCAAAAATAACATTAGATTTCCCTTCCGTCTTATAATAGCGACTTGCCTTTATCCCACCTGTTTGAGTGACGAATGTGCATTTGTTGCATCTGATTTAGGAATAAGGCGTGTATAGCATCCATTATTATTATTATTATTATTATTATTATTATTATTATTATTATTATTATTATTATTATTATTATTATTATTATTATACATTATTCTTTTCTTCTGAGTTTAGCGTCCTCAGAGACTATTCGCAAGGGCACTAACCAAGTAGATCAATTGGATCCTCAATGGCAAATATATACCGCTGCGCTATCGAGGAACCGCCCAACTGACAGAGTGCTCTCTCTCTCTCTCTCTCTCTCTCTCTCTCTCTCTCTCTCTCCCCTCTCTCTCTCCCTCCCTCCCTCTCTCTCTCTCTCTCTCTCTCTCTCTCTCTCTCTCTCTCTCTCTTTCTGGGCTAGTCTCAGTTACGCAGTACAATTATATAAATAACAGACAAAGTGAATGAGCATTTGCAATGTTTACTAAATGATCGACTTTTAACCTAAAACTGCGTCTTGGAAATGAAACTTAATGCCGCACAATTGTCAAAATTAATTGTATTTGAATAACTGATCACCGCGGAAACTGCGCTTGTAGAATGAACATTAATAGCCTAGTGTAGAGTGATCATACGGTGTCCCATGTCGATTGTGTGTTGTTGTTTTTTTCCCCCAATTTAATTCACATTTAATGTTATCGTTTTTGTTTGTTTGTTTGTGGGCGTACGCGCTAAAAGTTCGAATTGCGCTTTTGAGTGTGAATTTCGTTGAGTGAATGAATGCGTGTGTGTATCACTATGTGTGTGCGTGTATGGGTGCGTGTGCGCGGGCACGCGCGTTATTGTATGTGTGTGTGTGTGCGTATGTGTGTGTGTGTGTGCGTGTGTGTGTTTATTATCTCTTTCTATTGGGAAACTCTGGGCCGCCTCCCCTGGGGAAAGCATAGTCGCAGCCGATTTTTGGGGGGAAATTTTGCTGGGGGAGCAAACCGGGGTACCCGGAGAAAACCCCCGAGACGTTGCCCGAGTCGAAAGTAAATAATATTCGGAGAAACATAACGCCCAGATGCTGGAGCGAACCCACACCTGTCAGGCGCCATTGGTTTCTGGCTTGTGGACAAGGCAAGTTAGTCCCGCCTTAGCCCACTTGGCCACAACGCTCGCGCGTGTATGTGTGTGGACTTGTAGACTTGCCGTTATTGGGACAAACTACAAACTAGTGAACATCTACATACCTTGTTTTGACAACCCTCGTTGTTTTGACGTCGAACCAATTGGTTCGTTAGGGTTAGAGCTGTGTTAGAGTAAGGGTTAAAGTAAGGATTTGGGTTAAGGTTAGGGTTAGCGTTAGAACACTTAAAGTACTTAAAAAATGGGACAAAATACGCCCCATTGTCAACACATTCTATATGTGACGTTTCATGAGTGCGTGCGTGTGTGTGTGTTCTACCCTCAGCTTGATTGGACGTTTTCTGGTGAGGGGGTGACGTGCATATGACGTGCTCCATAGTGTATCAATGAACTTCTCTTTGCACACTCTGTACATGTACAATTCACGTAAGTAATTCTGCATGTTTGTTGACACTGGTAAAACGAGATGTAGCTAGGTTATGCCTGTTACCTTGTTGCTTTTTAAACCCATAGTGTTCAAAATGGTTAGGTCCCAATGACTTGCTGTCTGTTCTTTGCCGTCGTGTTTAAAGTACCTTACATTGTGTTTCTGTGATCTATACAGTGTGTATATTAAATTATTAGAAATCTACGAGAGAGAGAGAGAGAGAGAGAGAGAGAGAGAGAGAGAGAGAGAGAGAGAGAGAGAGAGAGAGAGTGTGTGTGTGTATGTGTGTCTGACTGTCTGCTTGTGTGTCTATGGTCATGCCACACGAGCGTCACATCTTGAATCCAATTCATGAAATCACGACAAAATCCCGTGATTGTCGTGTGGCACTCTGTGCATCGCGAACCCAGATTCTTTGAATTTTTTTTTTTTAATCAGTTTATAGTCCCCTCTCTTCCCGAAAAGGATTTTCAGAGAGGAGACTCTTTGAATTGGCTCCGATTGCCGACTTTCAACATGTGTTATTCGGACCTTTCGGCCAATGAGAAGCAGAATACGAATCACGTGATCACAACACACGTACAGCAAAACTTCAAGACCAATAACCCTCAAGTTTGACTCGATGTGCAACTTTCGTGTGGCACTGCGCGATTCAAGTCAAAATGAAATTCCGACTTCGCAGTCGAAAATTGCTCCGATTCGCGTCAAGTCGTGTGGCATGGGCTTAAGTGATACACGAATTGGAGACCCAGTCATAATTGCTTGCGTCATTAACGTTACAACTTTATTTCATCCATCCAAATGGGAAACAACAATTAGTGAACATAGACCTCATCCAAAACTAGCCAGTATTAACCGCGCTTGCCAAAGAAAATCAGATAACCCTGCACAAATAATACTGATGATAATTCATTCAAGGGGAAAAGAAGAAACAACAGAAGAAGAAAAACCAACATCAATTGAAACAAAAAAGCTAACAAACAACCAAACAACTCAAAGGAATGGGAAATCGACTTGAAGAGTAAGTTGATCTTCAAGTGCGAAATATTAAAACTGTTACAATGGCAGTTTACTTTTTTTTTTTAAATAATGGCTTGCCATTATAACTGATAAAAATGTTTGTGGTCCTGATTCGGCTCTTGTAGTCCGCTGGACTATATAAGCATGGATTAATTATCTATCTATATAAATGTTTAAATTGTACCCAGTCGTGTAATGATTTAAATCAAAGCCAGCTTTCAGGCTTGAGTTGCACTTTTTCTGTTTTCGCTTACAATTTGCTCTTCTTCATTTCATTTTCGAACTTCTCTTCTCTTCCTTTGTTTGGGACTTCTTGTTATTTCTTTCGTTTCATTTTCTTTCTTTCTTTCGTTCTTTCTTTCTTTCTTTCGTTCTTTCCTTCTGTCTGTCTGTCTCTATGTCTTTCGTTTCACTTTCTGTCTTTTTTCTTTCTTTCTTTCTTTCTTATTCACATTTTTTCCTTTTCTTTCTTCCTTTTTCTTCTCTTTCTGTTCTTTGTCTTTCTTTCTTTCTTTCTTTCCTTCTTTCGTTAATTTTTCTTTCTTTCCTTTTTTTCATTTTATTTCTTTCATTTTCTTTCTTTCTTTTCATTTCCTTTCTTCATTTTTTCATCTTTCTTTCTTTCTTTCCTTCCTTCTTTCAGTCTGTCATTCTGTCTATTTTTGTTAATTATTTCTTCTCTCTCTCTCTCTCTCTCTCTCTCTCTCTGCATGCGTGTGTGTGTATGTATGTGTGTGGTGTGCGTGTGGTGTTTACTAAAGTCTTCATTCATTCATTACTTCTGTCCTCCTCTTCTTTTCTTTCTTTCATTCCTTCTCTCCACTTTTCCCCCATCCTCAAGTCTTCTTCATTCTTAATTCCATCCACCCTTCTTTACTTATAGCATTTATTTATCCTTAACTGTCAGTGTAATAATCACAAAGCTGGAGGTGTCCAATGTCAGGAAGATCTGCACTTCCGTCCCATAGAAATGAGTTGTGCAATACTCCGCATCGGATTTGGCATTTGTAAGACAAAACAAAGTAATTACACGGAGAAAAGAACAAACAAAGTTTGAAGAACACCAAAAAAATACTACAAAAACATTATACATGTAATACTATTTATGTTGGCGTTTCTCGGGTTTCCAATGTTATTCTATTTCTGTCACTAGGTCGAACTAATAATGTCAAAGAGGTAGGGACATACATAGAGACACGTGAATTTATACTCTATAAATAAGCTTGTCTGATGGGTTTGAAAAATTTTACTTCTTGGAAATTAATGTAATGGGGCCCTGCTTGGGTAAAATAAATATCAACCTCTTATGTCGACTAGGATGCCGTGCCAAGAAATGGTCTTCTTCTTCTTCTTCTTCTTCTTCTTGTATTGGGCAGTAACATGCAGTACATTTGGGCCGAGATCCCATCATACTAATGTGATGTTCTGTTTGGGCTAGAGGTCAGACCCCAAAAGATCAAGCACGAGTTTGCAATGATCACTTAGGATGATATCATTTGAGCACTTCTATTTAATTATCATAGGCTCGCACTCATAGAAGCATTCATGCGCGCGTGTGCTTAAACACACTACACACACACACACACACACACACACCCACACACACACAAACACACACACACAGAGCGTATGGATTAATGAATGAATAATTTGTAAAGCGCAAAAATATCTCCATGTCGAAGGGTATGATCGCAGCCCTGGTGGGGGGGAGGTGGACACACACCCAAACACTGATTAACACCCACAACCACACACACATTTAAACAAGCGTATATTCATGGCAGAATGGGTACTCGGAAACAAATGGGTACATCAAATTAGCACAATGGGTTCTGGAAAAATTATGAAGAAGCGGGGTAGGGTTTAACCAGCGTACTCCATCTTTCTCTGTTCTCAGCAACCCTCGTGACTTTGTTCAGAGTCAAACCAGTCCATTCTCGAATGTTGTCCTCCCACTCTTTTTCGGTCTTCCTCTTCTTCTGCATCCTTGCACTGTATCTTGCAGGATGTTTTTGCAAGACCCGATGCTCTAGTGACGTGGCCATACCATCGGAGTTTCCGTTTCTTCACCACTGTGAGCATGTCATCGTGTTGTTCAATGGCTTGTGTGAGGGTCTGTCGGACTTTGTTGTTGGTGATGTGCTGGGTACAGGAAATGCAAAGAGGTTTTCTGTAGCACCTCATCTCCATGCTTTGTATTATTCGTTGTAGATCGGCTGTGAGAGTCCATGTTTAGCAAGCGTATAGGAAGATGGAGATGACAAGGGAGTGCAGCAGCCTTACCTTGAAATTTAGACTGACGGTCCTGTCTTTCCAAATGGGCTTCAACCTTGTCAGGGCAGCAGTTGTTTGTGCGATTCTAAAGAGGACTTCCTGTCGGGATCCATTGTCTGATACAATGGCTCCTAAATATTTGAAGCTATGCACTGTGTTGAGGGATTGGCCTTGGATTTTGATGTCCATGTTGATGCCTTTGGTGTTGTTTGTCATCATTTTGGTCTTCTCTGCACTTATTTCCATTCCATAGGCTCTGGAGGTGGTGTCAAGTCGCTGTACAAGTTATTCAAGTTCTTGTTCCTCTCCAGCCAATCCATCAATGTCATCCGCAAAACGGAGTTTGGAGATTGCTCTACCACTATGCTGACTGGGCCTTCGTGATCTGCAAGGGCATCTGACATGATGCGATCTGGAGTCCTAAAACCGAACTTTAACACTTTTACCTCTTCACTATCACTCACCTCATTCTAGCCAGCCGACCAGACAGTTAACATTTACGCAGTCCTTTCACACAATGACTTTTGCAAATGAGGTTTACCTGAAATGTTTACTTCAATGGAATCAATGCTGTTATGAGTCTGAACAAGGGATGGATGAAACCACAGGCGCTTGTATCTTGACACGCGAGCGCCTATGACGCATCTCCCTTATATTTTATGCGTAAGTATAATGTTTACACAGAAGAGAGACGCGTCATAGGCGCTCTCGTGTCCAGATTCAGGCGCCTTTGGATGAAACCAGCAAATGTGTGTGAGTTTTATTCCTCTTGTTCTGGGTTGTGCTGATTTAAATGAGGTCTAAACTGTTTAGTTCAAAATTGCGATTTTAAAAAAAATGACATAGACTACTTCACGATAGGAGATGGCTATAGACCTATTTGCTTGTCGTTATATAACTTATTCATACATTTTTGGGAGGAGGGGGTCTAATATTTGCGAAATTTGAATCTAAATATGTTGCTCGAGCGTTCAAGAGAACGCACGCTATAAGCAGTAAATGGCTTATCTCTTTTGAAATACAGGCACATCCGCTCATAAACAGCGGAGCGTAAACACCAAGCCCCAATGATTTGCTGAGGATTAAGAAGGGGTTACAATTCTGTGCCTGTAGTCTGAAGTGACACTCAATGTTAGCGAATCCCCGCGATGTTATCAGGTGCCCCAAAAGAGATTATACACAGAACATTGACCTGTACCGTGTTAATTTGCGTTTGTAAAGGGTTCTTAATAAAGGGTTGCAACTCCTGCAACTGTACAGGTAATTTTTTTTAAATTATAAAGTTAGCTCCCTTTTACAAAGGGCTCGTTAGGAGACACGCATCCAAACTTACTGTAAAGACCTTAATCCTCACTACTCATCTAATGTTTCAAAAATACTAATCCGGCCCAAGCCAACGCACTGTTTGACAAGTAACCAGACCTCACTAAAAGTAAGCAAAAGTAACAAAATGTCATAACAGTCTTTGTTTCCAAGAAATAGCAGAACAGTGTGTCAAGGCATTGGGCTTAGTATAATTATGTAGTAACATTACATGACTTGTTTGTTTTTTATATAGCGCTCTTACCAGGTCAAAAACGCTCAAGGCTGTGGCCAGAGACAAGATCTAACCGCTCCAGCTTCAAGCACACTGTCAAACAAACGGCCAGGACAGCTGAGCGGGTCAGCACGACCTAAATGTATGCGCGTTTATTTGAGCCTGTCATCAGCGCTTTAAATTTTTTATTTTCTGTTCGGATATGTTTTTGGAGGAGGTATAACACCTTCTTAAGAGTCATTACAGAAAGTCAGAAACATAACCGGTCACTGTGGAGAGGAGATGCGAACCAGAATCTCCAGCATGCGAGGGAGAACATTCCACCATTGAGAGCGGTGTGCCACTGAACCATTCGGTCTCCAAATCCTGTATGTTTTCATTGCTAATAACGTAGCAGCCCAATTGATTGATTGATGGATTGATTGATTCATTATTAGTTGAGTGGCCGACTGACTCACTGACTCACTGACTGACTGGATGTTGTTCATGTTTATAAGTAATATATATATTACGTTAAACTGCACTTCAGCAAAGGAAACTGGCTCAGACTGGAATGAGAGAAAGCAATCATGTAGCTGCATAAATGATCATATTGTAATTATGAGGCGAAGATGATTAAACTATTGTTGTTATCCCATCAAGGGAGTTGCCGATGGGATATTGCTTTTGTCGTTGTCTTTGGGTCCACCCATATTATCATCATCATCATCATCATCATCATCATCATCATCATCATCATCATCATCATCATCATCATCATCATCATCATCATCATCATCATCATCATCATCATCATCATCATCATCATCATCGTCGTCGTCGTCGTCGTCGTCGTCGTCATCATTATCATCATCATCATCCTCGTCGTCGTCGCCGTCGTCGTCGTCGATGTCATTATCAGCATTATATATAGTGTAACTAACTGCTAATGCTGCCAAGATTTCTGTGGTATTATGACTGCATCCAGACTCTTTGCATATAGGTCCATTACACGCAGAATAAATTAGATCTCTCAATGGCCTATTCTTAACATAACCCGATTTGTTTTACAGACTAACCTAATAATTTATATATCTTAAAGGCTATTTCTTAGCATAGCCTGATCTTTTTTCCCCTTAACGGTCCAGACTAATCTGGAAATACTTTGAAATAGTCGTTAATTGGAACGAGCACAATATTTGCTATATGTCTGTCGGTCGGTCCGTTGGTTGGTTGGTTGGTTGGTTGTTTTATTAACGTCTTCTTTATCAAAATGATAAGACGCACGTTCATATTCACACACGCATTCACACCTGCACGCATACATGCGCACTCACACACCACATTAAATTAAATTAAATTAACTAATCAAATGAACCGAGCTACTGGAGAATCAATTAAAGCTTTGGCCAACCTAACGCTCACATCAAAACTGATGTTATCAATAGAACTCATAGTTTGCAAATCCGTGGGCAAAAAAAGACGAATATAACTACATTCAAGTAATACATGCTTCAAAGATACACTTTCATTACATATGCAGTTAACATTTTTACAATATTTTGTTTTAATTGAGTTTAGTATTATTCTATGTGCCATGCTTAAAACTGATCTGGTAATTCCACAAGGTTTATCATAACTCAGATTGAATTTAAGCGCTTTAATAAATTTATTTTCTATCGAATTTTGAATTTCTTTAGACGATAATGGTATCGTTATTGCCTGTGAGTTAATATTTGAAGCACCGAGTTTTGCAGCATTATCAGCCCAATCGTTATAAAGAAATCCACAATGTGATGGAATCCAGCAAAAGTTCACCTGAGTACCGTTAGTTATCAAACTATTAATAATATTTATAATTTCTAATATAATTTCTTTTCTTTCACCATAACAATTTGAATTCAGTGCCTGCAAAGCAGACATAGAATCTACACAAATAACTATACTAAATGTACTCAAAGCTAGATTTGAAATTTTATTAAGAGCCATTAATATCGCAATTAATTCAGCAGTGAAAATGGAATATCCTTTACCCAAATAATAGGATTCTGATATATTAAAATCAGGTATTACAAACGCTGATCCGGCTTCACCTGTTTCAAAAACAGATCCATCGGTATATATTTTCAAATGTCCAGAATACTTTTCATACATATGATGTCGTGCTTCAATCGCCGTGAATTGTGCGTTATGATTCTTGTTTACATTACAATAATGAATGTCATAATTTGCCTTTGCAATTTCCCAAGCAGGTACTGGTGAAATTATATTTTTTGGTAAATTTTCAATATGCATTAATTCTGGTTGAATAAGATCTTTCGCAAAGGTACCTATTGTTTGAAAAGAGTACACCTTTTGGGCATATTTGGGAAAAGCTGTATCGGATCGGATAAAGTTCTTCAATAGTACTGTTGTTAACTGCACTTGCTCTGATTATGTATTTGGCACATGCTAACTTTCTCCATTCATCAAGGGGAATAACACCTGCAAGTCTATATGCCTCTATAGTTTTTGTATGAATTGGGACCCCTAGCGCTAATTTTATTGCTTTACTGTCTAAACTTTGTAATTTTTTAAGATAGCATTTTGGGGCTGAAAAGAACGCTTCCTGTCCGTATGATAATTTAGATCTCACTAAAGCAGAAGCTAAATGAATCAGTGTTTTTACATCTTGTCCCCATTTTTGTCTGTTAATAATTTTCATTAAATTATAATTTTTGATAGCTTTTTGTATTAAATATTCTATATGTCTTTTCCATGTTAGTTTGCATGTTAAATATACGCCTAAAAATTTAACCTCTTTCACATACTTGAGTTCTTCATTTTTTATTTTTTATTTTGGAAATTGTCTTGGTTCCTGACCATGATTAAAAAGCACCAAGTTTGTTTTTTCTTTAGACAACTCAAGACCATTTTGATTCATATAATGACTGATATTATTTATTTCTTGTTGATATAATTTAGTTATATATTTTATTTCATACAAAGATGTTTTCCTTTTTAAATTTACATTCATCCATATTGCTAAGTCATCTGCATATTGAACAAGTGACACTTTATTGCTTAATACTCTTGGTAAATCATAAATTAATATATTAAATAAAAGCGGAGAAATTATAGATCCCTGTGGAATTCCCATATTAGTCTTATAGCTTGACGAATATGAATTCCCTACTTTTACCTTTATATTTCTATGTTTTAAAAACGTGCCAATATAATTATACATACGGCCAGATAAACCAATTGATTTCAGTTTGTATAATAATCGAGCATGCCAAACTCTGTCGTATGCTTTGGTGATATCAAAAAATGTTGCTAGCACACTCTTTCTTTTAGCAAATTGCCTTTTAATATGAGTCGTGATTTTTACTAAATGATCTACTGTCGATCTTCCTTTTTGAAATCCAGCCTGATGAAGTGGAATAATTTTATGTTTCATACAATAGTAAGACATCCGTTCTAAAATAATCTTTTCCATTACTTTGCATACATGGGACGTTAATGCTATTGGTCTATAACTTGAAGTAACTGATCGGGGCTTGCCTGATTTTAGAATAAGAATTACTACAGAGGATTTCCAACAATCAGGAATAGTGCCCGTAGTCCAACATTTGTTAATAATATTATGTAAATTTTGTATCCACTTATCAGGAAGATGCATCAGTAAAGTATATGATATGCCATCTAATCCGACGGCAGACTTTTTTCTTCCTAAATTTAAAATTGCATTTTTAACTTCCTCACATTTAATTTCTGAGTTTATATATAAATTATTATCTGAAGGGGGTATTTCATATCTTCAGTATGTTCTAGATGTTCTCTTTCATTTTTAACGTTAGGTGGCAGATTATTTGAATTACTAGCATTAGCAAAAACTTTCACAAATTCTTCAGCTTTTTCTTTAGGTGACGGAAAATAATTATCAACTAATTTTAGAGGACATTGGGGAAGCTGAAATCCGTTTCTCATTTCTGATAATTTCTTCCATAATTTTGCAGCATCTTGAGAATTATTTACCTCAGATTTACAATATTCAGACCAGAACTTTCTTTTTTCTAAAGCAATTATTTTATTACATTTAATTTTAGCTGTTTTCATTTCTTTGAAATATTCTTCTGTTCTATGTTTTAACCAGTTTTTATAAGCAATCTTTTTCTCTTTTACTGCTGTTTCACAAATGACATTCCACCAGATATTTCCTGTATGTTTTTTCTTAATAAAGGTTCTTTTCTGAGGAATAGACTTTTCTGCCGCTAAATGAATTTGCTGCACAAATTTTACATATACATCATTAATATTATCATTGTTAACAAAATCTGTATCATACGATAATAATAGAGATTGATACCTTTCCCAATCAGCACGGCTATAAATATACTTCGGGATAATATCATTTTCAGTTTCATTATCAACATAATTATTATTAAAAGTTATAGTAATAGGTAGGTGATCACTTCCAAGCGGATCATTGTCTACATCCCATACACAGTCAACAACCAGATTCGGAGTAACAAAAGTCAAATCTATGGCTGAAGGGCGATGAGTAGACGCATCTGGAATTCGAGTGATCCTACCATCATTAATCAAAATCAGTTCAGTGTCTATTACACTTTCACAGAAACTGTTATTAGCTATATTATGACAACTAGTATCCCACAAAGATGAATGTGTATTAAAATCGCCACATATAATCCAATGTTCTGTGACGTCAAAAGACCGTATCCAGTCACTGTCGATATTATCAGTACCTCTGGGATAATATATGGATAAGAAGTTAATATACAGATCCTTATTTACCTTTAATTTAACCGCAGATGAGTATACGTCTGCTATATTCTTGGGAACTGGCGATGATATACTGTCATAATCCAAATCATTTCTGATGTAAATAGGCCGCTTGCACCTTGTTACTATTAAAATTAGTCACAGGTGGATAATAGAAACCTTTCAGTTTAGGTAATTTATATTTGTTAACACGTAGTGATTGCAAACACAATATATGATGTTCATTATTAGTTAAGTACTGTTGTAAATATTGTAAATTGGAAGAAACAGATCTGCAGTTCCATTGGAAAACAGATAATTTTTCTTTTTCATTTAACAATAAAAAGACAGTGAAAATTAACAGTTTATAACGAAGTCAAGGAGGTTATAGATAATTCCGTACGCTTGATGAAAACAGAAAGAATACGTCCCGGTGTTGCTTAGTCAATACCATTGAGTAGGAAAGTGGATAGGGGAGTGTGGGTAGAAGTTGCCTTTCCAGTCATAATATCCAGGAAAGTGGTTTGCACGGTTTAATCGCCGTGCAGGTCTTCGTGGCTTCTCCCACACGATCCTGTGTACGTGACGGCCGATGTTACCCGCTAGGATACTAGAGCCCCGCTTGGTTGGGTGGACAGTGTCTCTCAGGGCATGGAGAGGTAGGTTGTCGTTGTTGACAAAGGTGACTTGCTGTTCTTCCACCAACTCCGCAAATACCACAGCATTAAAAAGATCTTTCTTCTGTTGTAGCTTTGGATCGGACACAACATCGGTCCGTTGGTCTTTCCGTTGCTCACCATATCTCAAAACCACTGAACAGATTTTGACCAAACTTCATAGGTAGGTATACATTACTTAGATTTGAAGAGCTATCGTATTTGCTCTACCTATAAAAGTGACTGAGGTCAAATCTTTGCTAAACACGTTTTCCTATCCTATCCTATCCCGTAACTCGAAAGCCATAATGGGGAACTACAAATTATCGTTTAACCAGCGTGCTCCATCTTTCTCTGTCATCAGCAACCTTCATTGCTTCGCTCAGTGTCAAGCCAGTCCATTCTCGAATGTTGTCATCCCACCTCTTTTTCTGTCTCCCTCTTATTATGCCTCCTTGCCACTTGCCTTGCAGGATGGTCTTTGCAAAACCTAATGCCTTTTGATCTGTCTAAAAAATAACAAGAAATAAAAAGGCCAAAAAAGGCTTAACCGATTTGCTTGATGATTATTATTGTTATTTGTTGTTGTTGTTGTTGTTGTTATTGGTATGTGTGCAATTATTTTCACTCATGGCCATTCATTCTGTATACTTCAACTGCTACTCAGCCTAGTTAGCATTAACATTGCCACTGTTTCAAAGGTCAAGGTCGCCACTGTCTATCAACTTTTAAACACGTTTTGCCCCGTGCATTAACTTTGGCTGAATGAACCGGAATAATGTTAATAATGTTTTGGCCAAAGGTAGTTCGAACGGTGACCGCACGTTTCTTGTGTACTTTATGATACAACCGAGAAAGAAAGGCTCCATGAAATGAACAAGTTTGAAAATGTTTGTTCTCAGCTATGTATCTGAGTGTCTAGAAATACATTCGAATGGTTTGCCATCTTGTTACATTTCTTTTATCATTCTGCTGTGGCGTTTATTGCTGCGTTTTATACACAAACTTGTTAATTGGATTTTATTGGGCAATATATAGTTGTTGGATTATTAACCCAATCCCAAAACGTGTGTACATGTACAGTACATTAGCTATGTTAATATTTTATACGCTATGTTTAATAATCATCCTCATACAGCAATCCTTATGTAGATGGACTTTTTTAAAAACATTATTGTACTAAGTAATACATGGGTAAACACTACTTTTCATCAGACAGTAGTCATTATGAAAAATCATAAAAATGACTACAATTAACATTATTACACACACTATTTAGCAAGAGATGGTGTGACGACATTTTTCACTTCATGGAGATAAAATGTAAGATTATTCTACTAGGTCATTATTTTGGCCGGGTCAGGCGTGCATCAGCTGCCTGTGTTATCGCTTTACACTATTATACATGCTTTCTAATAAGGCGTATCTGTTTTATCTATCCTAATGAAGAGTGAATGAGACTGTCTCAAGCTGAATACTCATTGACAGATTATGATGTCAACATTGCTATCACTGCTCTGGGTTTGATTTTTTAAATCAATACTTGGTGTGACAGTAAGAACTTATATATTATAGAACTAACGATATCAGTCAACTGTGATCGTAATAGAGCCTGCCTACCCATTCTTTAAGTATAGTTTATCCACTACAGAAGTCAGTTGCAAGTCGTCGGCTTGTATGTTGCAGTGCAGAAACTATTATTTATTGTGATTTTCATTTGACTGAGCACGACATGTAGTGTATTGCCATCAATAACCGCCAGGGGTCAGCTGCATAATCTGTAGTCTATAGACAGTCACCATCAGATCATATCGTAGTCTTCATATAAATATATTTCAATTTTGTGCTGTGAAATTTCGCCTGGTGTACGTATAGGAGACTGTTTGATCGCCTTCAGGCCGTATAGTAAGCTTTAATTCATTTCATAAAGACTAATAATGTTCAAAATTTGTGTGCTGTAAATTTAACCTGGCGTACAGGAGACTGGAGTTAAAATCTTAATTGTGACTGGCCAGTTTTATTATAGAAGTAAACTTAATAGATTTCAGCCCTTTAGTACGACGATGCACTGTTTTCGCGTGCCTCAAAATCACGTTATAAACCCCGGCCAAGTCATTAAATAAAGACAACAGGCTTAAAATAAAAGTTATAATCATACGTACAGGTTGTTTGAAATGCTATGTGACCCTGGGCAATTGCAATCTCCTTATAAATTATAATGTTTTATGAGAACATTAAAGGATTTTTTTTCTTTACTGATAGTCTAGTATTCTAAGTTGATGCAACGAGTTGACTTCTGAGCATCTTAGGTTCAAACCCGATTGCGACCGGCGCTTTGGGCAGCTCACTGAGCTAGCAAGTGCGATATTTAAGAACAGTTACTTCATATATAATTATATGACCTTATAACAATACAAGTTTGAAAGAAGTTTAATTGCTGGTGTTTAAAAGGATACCGCACGTTTGGTCGAAACTCGTTTCATCGAATCTCTGTTTCCAAATCACCCACCCTTTGTTTTTCCGTGATGTTGTCATTAGGCCCGTTTCATTGACACGGTTCAGCTCTTTTCATCGCATTGGGTGAATAGTTGCTCATACGATTTCAAACTCACGCGAGTGGTAGGATTATCACGCGAATTTGTGTTCACGTGTTCCTACCGATTGGTAAAACTAACAGATTTTAAGCTGCCAGTCAGAGAGCACAGAGAAGGTCGGACAGTTGTATTATTGTCGAATGCATTTTGTGAAAAGCAAAAGAGAAAAGGACGTCTTACTGCTGGAGTTTAATAAATTTTATAAATACAAAGCCTCACCGAACGGTACTATCCATTGAAAATGTTCCACAGTTGGATGCAATAGTACTTCAGGACAAACAACGCATTGGAGTCTTGGCACAGACATCTCAAAAGATTAGTTGGATCTGAACATCCTAACATATTCAAAATTGTGCGCGAATTGATAAAAGAAAAAACAACAACACAATTGAGAATGAACTTCGAATGCTTCGCATGGGCCAACACACGATCCAGACAAGCACCTCGAGGAGCCGTCCGCAGAGTGAGCATTCGCCAGGAAAAGTATTAAAGAGGAGTTCCTGAATGGAAAAAAAACTGTTGGAAATGCTCAGCAACTGCTCCTATGCAAGGTCTCCATTAAACATTTGCCTTCATGACAGGAGAGAGAAAGACAGAGATTGTGCGTGACTAGTATTCTGTAATTTGTATCGTATTGTTGATGGAAATAACTTAAACGTTAACATTGTAGCCATTATGGTTATGAACCTTTTATTGGAATGACAGAATTGTAATCTAATAATTATAATAATAATAAAAAAATTTATAAAGACAATTTGCTGCTCAAAGCGCTCACACGCATGCAATTCGAGTATAAACACTATTCAGCGAAACGAATCAAATGTACAGTCTGTCCATGAAACACACTTCGACGAAACGTACTTCGATTAAACGCGCTTCGATAAAACGAGTTTCGACCAGACGTGGTGCACCCGTTTAAAATGTCACTCGTGGGATCCCAATCTAATTATGACGGTGTGACCATGTGTAATAACTATGATTGGTAAGCCAGCCCTTTCAAAGGGTTAAAGATGATAGTCAGCTTCAGGCTGAATATATTTTGCAGCGGTTGACCTTGTTGAAACAATACAATACAATACAATACAATACAATACAATACAATACAATACAGTACAATGCAACCGATTAAAACAAATCTAAAAAATAGGCTTCAGTTTAAAAAAAAAGGTTGTAGTTAGTCAGTTAGGCCAGTTGTTTATAGTGAAAAAAAATCTAGGTAAAATCCCCACTTTAGTTAGAATTTAAATAATAATAATAATAATAATAATAATAATAATAATAATAATAATAATAATAATAATAATAATAATAATAATAATAATAATAACTAACATTTATAAAGCGCCTACCCTAAGGATCTAAGCGCTATACACGCACACTTTCTTACGCAAACACATATACACACTATACATATACTATAATTATAAGACAAGTTACTCTTTCACGCGTACATACTACTGCTGTGTAAATCAATATAAGAAAAACATAAGCCTACTAAATTACTACGTAACCCCCCACTCCTCCAAACCCCTTTTACAACTACAGATACTGCTGAAAGACTTTTGAGAAAAGATACGTTTTAAGGTTGGATTTGAACGATTCGCAGGAGGTAGAATGTCTAACATGAAAGGGGAGAGAATTCCATAGGTGAGGGCCGTGGACAGCAAAAGAGCGGAAACCATTAGATTTTCTTTTGTAACGGCCCTGACGGAGAAGACGACAGTCAGTGGATGAGCGAAGGGAACGAGATGGAGTGTAAAGGGAGACAAGGTCAGATAGATAAGAAGGAGCAGAACCGATGACAATATTATAGCAGATACAGGCAGTTTTATAATTAACACGTTCCGCGACAGGAAGGCAGTGTAGCTTAACAAGGAGAGGTGTGGAGGGTTGGCGATGATTTACTTTAAAGATAAGACGGGCAGCAGAGTTCTGAACTTTTTGAAGCAGAGAGAGGATAGAATCTGGACAGCCAATGAGAAGGGAATTGCAATAATCTAATCTAGATAGAATACAGGAAGTAACCAAGGTCTTTGTGGCGTCTTCTGATAGAAATTTTCTAATTGAACTAATTCTCTTCAACTCAAAGTAGCAAACCCGACAGACTCTAGTGATATGCTGTCTCATAGAGAGAGTAGAATCCATGATGAACCCCAGGTTTCTAGCGGAGTCAGAAAAAGAAATATCACAAGAACCAACAGTGATAGAGGTAGGCAGAGAAAGATCAGTGACGGAAGAGCGAGTGAAGAGAAGGGCATCAGTCTTGTCATCATTTAATTTAAGCATGTTTGCATTCATCCAGGTTTTTATGTCAGTGGTGCAATTCTGAAGTGTTTGTAGGGGAAGGTCGACGAATATGGACCAGCTACAAATATGGACCACTCCCATTCTGAACAACTCGCATTGTTTTTCACCCATTTTGCGCTGTAATTAGGTAGAGTACTTCCCATCAAGCTGATGACACCATCTAAAATGGCAGCAGCAGTTTGCAGTTCGAAGCGGTGAGTGTTTTTTACTATCACAATGGTTGTCTCTAAAAGTGTCAGTTAGAAATGCACGTGTATAGCTTCAGTCGGCTGAAATACCAAAAATAGTGCATATGTCAGCATCAACACCAGGCCTTTGGACGTTTATTTATGTTAGCTGATGATTCCCCGTCCGTCAACGAAAGCCAGGCCCACCTGTGTTTTCCTATGAGTCATTTTCCACAAATATGGACCACCAGCGTCTACATGTATGGACCACTGGTCCATACATGTAGACTGTGGTCCATATTGGTAAACACTTTTCGTGTGTTGTTTTATATCATTGTATCTCCAAGTGGGCGGTGTATTTAGTCTCAAAACACTGAACTTCCATGAGTAATGACGGGAGTGGAAGAAAAGAGGGTAGAGGTGTTTTTTTCCGTCTTCTTTCCCATTTAGATCTATTGGTTAATTTTTCTTATGAAATACCTGCTCTAAAATTAAAGATTGTATTGTTATTTCAACAGATCAAGAGGCAATTGGAGTTATGAAGATTTCGAGCGTGCCATGACGGCATTCAAAAATGGCGACATGTGGCTAAACCAATGTGCCAAGCACTATGGGCTGCCAAAGGCAACATTGAAGCGACATCTTGAAGGCAAAAATAAAACGGCAAATGGATACAAAAAACTAGGCAGAAGCACGATGTTGACATCAGATTTAGATCAGCAGCTGCATGATCTCATTCTTGATCTGGAAGGTATGTTCTTTGGGATGACGAGAAAAGACCTCATGGCCCTGGCGTTCGAGGTTGCGGAAGAAAACGGCCTCGATCATCCTGAACGGATGAGAGAAAGAAGTGCTGGAAAGGGATGGTATTATAGATTTCTGAAACGATTTCCTGACATCAGCCTGCGGCAGCCTGAAGCTACCTCCCTATCCCGTGCCATTGGCTTCAATAGAGATGCCGTCTCAAGGTACTTCGACCTCCCCAGCTATCCTGCGTTACAACAGGCTGTCCCCAGTTCTCCTGCGTCACACCAGGCTGCCCCAAGCTCTCCTCCTGCATCACACCAGGCTGCCCACAGCTCTCCTACGTCACACCAGGCTACCCCTAGCTATCCCTGCGTTACAATAGGCTGTCCCCAGCTCTCCTGCGTCACACCAGGCTGCCCCCAGCTCTCCTGCGTCACACCAAGCGGCTCAAAACTCTCCTTGTACGTCATACCAGGCTCCGTCAAGATCTTTTGCCAATGGCTCATTAACGGCCCCTGCATTCGCGACAAAAGTTATCAACATCTCTCCAGATGGAGATTGTTTCTTCAGGGCAGTTGCCACAAGCATGGACGACTGTTACAGTCTGCTGAAAGGAGGATGGCAAAATTTCAGATCCACTTCTACATGTCAAAGAAAACAACGTTGGCCAACCAAATCAGAAACAACATGACAGTCAACACTCTGTCCACAATTCAAACACCTGCAGATTACATGAGAGGAGATGCTCTCAATGCTGACATGCCAGGCAACATCAGATTCGGTAGTGTTGAGGATTGAATAACGCACATGGCAATTTCATCATCTCAAGTAGGACATTTTGAAATAGTTAGAACAGCAGAAACAATCAAGAAACAAATAATCATATCATGTAACAACGCCACGTTGACCATCAGTATCAAGATGCCGTCCTTTTGGCGTACACTTCATTTGGTGACAACACCGGACATTATGATACCATAATAAAGATGCCAATGCCAACACCAGTGCAAAATGTAGGGTGTGTTTTGTCTTCATCCATCCTGAAATAAATCCCCGTTCTGCCTTCAACCCCCAGAAAAAGGTCGAAAGGAGAGAGTTCCGAGGTCCTGACATCAACACCCTACAAAACGCTACTGGAGGAGAAGGCAGCGAGCAGAGCGAAAAGGCAGAAGGGTGAACAGTCCGTGAAAAAGAACAGTGTGAATAAGGGAAAGAAGAAGCAGGGAACAACAAACGCTAGGCCTAAAAACGTTACACAAGACTCAGATCTCAGTGACTGGTACTGCTTCATATGCATCGAGTGCAGGTTGGAAGACATGATTCAATGCTCCCAATGCAAATCTTGGGCACATGAAGACTGTACAGGGACGGTTGACGCCACCTTTATGTGTGAGCTCAGTTATTAAATGGTTGTCAAGGTCAAAGCAAATTAATGGTCCAATACCAAATCACACTCTTGTGAATGATATGTGAAAAAGACCTTTTTACTATTTCTTTACGTTTTTAATTATTTTTAATGACCGACATTATCAATTTCATGGACAGAACTCATCAGAAAATGTATATATGTTACATGAATATGTGGTCCATATTTGAGGAATGGGTGGTCCATATTGGTTTTAGTGTCCTGTAATATGGACCGGTTGCATTTTTTTTTTAAAATTCAAATTATTTCCTTGTTATTTGTTCTGTGTTGTTCAGGATTTGAAATATGGTGCTTTTAGTGGAAATAAAAGCACACAAATAGTTTCATTGTGTTCAGTCTCATAATACTGTTTTTAAGACAGATTGTTAAAAAGTGGTCCATAATGGTGGACTTTCCCCTATAACAGAGTGAATGTCTGCAGGCTTGCATGATTGCTGTAGTTGGGTGTCATCTGCAAATAATTGGTGGTTGACAGTAAGCTGTTTTATGATTGTAGATAAGGGCGTGGTGTACATAATGAACAAGACAGGGCCTAAAACGGAACCCTGGGGCACACCATAGAGAAGCGGAGAAGGAACTGAAGAGGAATTATTGGCAGACACATACTGAGTACGGTCTTGGAGATAGGAAGTGAACCACCGAAGAGCTGCTGAACGAACACCAAAAACAGTTTCAAGACGAGAAAGGAGAATAGAATGAGCGATAGTATCGAAAGCAGCAGAGTTATCAAGAGTAGAATAGAGAGTTTGTCCTCATCCAGAGCAGTGAGAATGTCATTGACAATACGAAGCAGAACAGTTTCGGTGCTTCGGCCCGCTCGATACGCAGACTGAAAAGGGTTGTGTAAATTGTTAGAGTCAAGGTGAGACAGTAGCTGATAGAGCACAACTTTCTCTAGAGTTTTTGATAGAAAGGGAAGGTTGGATACAGGTCTGAAGTTCTTTAACTCGTTTTTTATCTAAGGAAGCTTTTTTTAGAAGAGGTTTCACAACAGCCGTTTTCAAATCTGCAGGTACAGAGCCGGAAGCGAGAGAGGTATTGATGATTTGAGTGATGACAGGAAGAAGTGTGTCAAGATTATCATACAATAGTCTTGTAGGTATAGGATCTAATTCATATGACTTGGGAGCGGTATTTCTAAGGATGTTGAGGACAAACTGTTCAGAAACAGGAGAGAAAGAATCCAGGAAAGTGCCAGAAAAATGACAAGAGACAGGCAGAGCAGCAGAATCAGGGGGAGGAAAACTGTTTCTGATATTCGAAATCTTGTCTGAAAAATAATCAGAGAATACAGTAGGAAGAGTGTGCGGATCATAAATGGTGGGAAGGGGAGAGTCAGTCTGTTTACCAAGCAAAGAATTAAAAATACGAAATAGTTCTTTACAAGTGGAAGTGGCAAGGATCTGAGCAGAAAAGAAATTTGTCTTCGCACTGTCAATAAGATCACTAATTTTGTGCTTAATACTTTCGAAAATCTCTTTGTGAACAGTCAGTCTCGGCCTGACGACGCTCACGTTTCAGTATGCTAAACTGCCCTGCAATATAACTGAACCATGGGTTAAATTTCCGAGGGCGAAGCGTGCGTTGGCGGAGGGGGGGCGTGCCTGTCAAGTACAGACAGTAATGAGAAAATTAAAAGAGAAGACAGTGTACAATTGCTAACCAAATTCCTGTGTACAGATATATACAATACAGGGACAATACGATGGTTGTGTCAAGAAATCTCGCAACAATACGTTGAGGACTACAATGGCTGTTCAACAAACAACTGTCACAAAATCATGTGGGGCTTATATAAACCGCTAAGTGTTTAGTGTTGTTGCTGACGGTCATTGAAACTTTGTATTTTACATCGCTGAGTAGAATGTTCTGACTTTACCCTGTACTCATCCTATGTCTAATCATGCGACAGGTTAAAATATGTACTCCCCTCTTCTTCTTCTTGCGCTTTTAGTTCTACCACCTTCACCAACAAGACCACCACCGCCACCACAAACAACAACAACAACAACAACAACAACAACAACAACTCCAACAACAACAACAACTTCCACCCTCACACCATCCACCCCGATCTCCCCATCCCAATTCTTTTTATCAAAAACTATCTTTTCAATTTCTCGCTGTTGTTGCTGTTGCTGCTTCTGTTCTTCTTCTTTTTCTTTTTCTTCTTGCGTTTCGGTCTCCAACTCATGCCAGCTGTAGCAGTTATAGAGAATAGGAAGAGAAAAATTTGACTTCTAGTTGACGTAATGGTTCTTTAAAGGTAGAATTACCTAATATTTTGTTATTATGTTCAGTCACGCGCGCCTTGCTTGCATGTAGAGCAAAAATAGTACTCCTATATACATCTGTATGTGTAAAAAAAATTTAATTTAAGTAAAATTTAGCGTTGGGATACACCAAGAGTGGCTCCAACCACAATCTAGAGAAGAGGAAGGAATACTGGTAATTATAAATACAAGGGAGACAAATTTTTAAAGACGACAACTACAACTTACACTGTTTGCCTCCCTTGAGCAAGTTAGAGCGTATTGATACCACGACCGGTGGTGGAAATATTTTAAAGCCGTCGAGATACGATGTCAAATGACACTTTTATCCAGTAACACTTTAAGAATATTTGGTTTTATCAAGTTTTTATCGTGCGTTACCTTTTAAGCGATCGTGGACATGACCTATTTTTCGATGGCTCTATTGAACAATAATAAGTTTAATAATAAGCTATCTACAATGTATCAATAATAATAGAATGCTGGGTATGCTCTAGACGATTATCGGATATCTCTAGCGAATGATGAGTTTGCTAATAGGCTATCTATCAATAATATAATTTTCTGTACGCTATAGACGATGTTACTTTGTATGGCCATTGTCAAATCCACAGTGAGTACACAAGTGTGTACTTATCACACGAGAACAATCACCCCAAAAAATCTAACACATAAAGCACCAGAGGAAACAATTAAACAATTACAACACATTTGTTAACACAAAAACAAACTAATCTATATATTTATATAACTATTTTACCCACCCGTATACTCACAATCACAGTCAATTATAATGAAAATAAAACTAGTCAACCAACAATAATAATAAATAAGATCACGATTTTGTTTAAAGTCTTTCTTCCTACAACTTATATAATTTTACAAGTGGTTGTAGAATTACTAATTACTTAACTAATGATTTGTACAGGATATTAATTATACACAATGCTTATTAATATTGTAAACAGTAATTATAATTTTTCTCAGAGGCTACAAATTATATACAAGATGCTTGACTATAGAAAATGCCACTCCAATTAACAAGATTGTAAATTCTTGAAAGAGAAAATAAAGTTATCTTATATATAGCATGTGACTTTATACAACTGGCAACAGACATTTTGTTTACAGTTCCTTTTCCTGACCAAACTTCTGAGTAAACAGAACTTTTCCTTTATGGATTTTCTAAGTTAAAGTCTCGCTGGATGGTAGTCAGCGATCGCGTGGTTCTCTTAGATGCTCACGTCATTTGAGACGCCAGGTTGTACAGAGGGCTCCCGTGTTGTAACGGTCAAGGCCATGCCACAGAACACACAGCAAGAAAGGTTCAGTGCTGGTGAAGATGCCAGTACCAGTACACTAAGACATACACAAGGGTAGATTTTTGCATTATTAATAAACCAACAAAAGATAAACACCCACAGTCATACTCTTCTGCATCCTAGTGCACGTTACTACCATCTCCGTTCTATCCATAATCACGCTCAGTCAGAAATTACCTTTCTTTATAATACTTGAAATGAACGAACTTTCCCAAATTATTTCCATTTATTATAATTCCTACCCTATCCTATCCCGTAACTCGATGGTCTTTGGGGCACCACAGATGATAGTTGAACCAGCGTCCTTCATCTTTATCTGTTCTCAGAAATCTGCTTCGCTCAGTGTCAAGCCAGTCCATTCTCGAATGTTGTCCTCCCACCTATTTTTCGGTCTCCCTCTTCTTCTGCCTCATTGCACCGTGCCTTGCAGGATGGTCATTGTTATACCTGATGCTCTGGTGACGTGGCCATACCATCGGAGTTTCCGTTTCTTCACCACTATGAGTATATCATGGTGTTGTCCACAAGCTTGTGCAATGGTCTGTCGGACTTCGTTGTTGGTGATGTGCTGGGTATAGGAAATGCCCAGAAGTCTTCTGTAGCATCTCATCTCCATGCTTTGTATTCTTCGTTGTAGATCTGCTGTGGGGTTCCATGTTTCGCAAGCGTATAAGAAGATGGAGGTGACAAGGGAGCGCAGCAACCTTACCTTGGAGTGCAGACTGATGGTCATACCTTTTTAAATGGGCTTCAAACCTTGTCAGGGCCGCAGGTGTTTGTGCGATCCTGGAGAGGACTTCCTATCAAGACCTATTGTTTGCTACAAAGGCTCCTAAATATGTGAAGCTATACACTGTGTTGTGTTGAGTGATTGGCGTTGGACTTTGATGTCCATGTGATGTCATTGTTGTTGTTGGTCCTCAGTTTGGTCTTCTCTGCACTTATTTCCATTACATTGGCCTTGGAGGTGGTGTTAAGCCTCTGTACCAGCTGTTCAAGTTCTTGTTCCTCTCCAGCCAATCCATCAATGTCATCCGCAAAACGGAGGTTGGAGATTGCTAAACCCCATATGCTGACTGTGCCTTGGTGATCTGCAAGGGCATCTGACACGATGCGCTCTATGAAGATGTTGAAGAGTGTTGGAGAGAGTAGGCATCCTTGACGCACATGGATTGTTGTTCTTAACTAGTTCCCGATGGCGCTGTTGTGGAAGACTGCACTGGTGGCTTTGTCATACAAGCTTTTGATGACCAATAATGTTAGGGCTGATGTTGTACACTCTCATAGTTGCCCACAGAACTGCATGCCAGATTCGGTCAAACGCTTTCTTGAAGTCTACAAGCACATGACATAGATGTTGGTGCTGTAGGTATTTCTCGCACATGGTTATGAGGTTGAACATCTGTTCAGAGGTACTTCGCCCTGCCCTGAATCTTACTTGTTCTTCAGCTATGATTTGCTCAGCTTGGGGTTTCAACCTGTTGAGTATTATTTTCATGAGGACCTTGCTGGGATGGCTGAGGAGACTGATGGTGAGGTAATTTTTACGCTCCTGAAGGTTACCCTTTTGGGGAAGAGTGATGACAAGCGACCGGGTCCATGGTGTAGGCCACTCTCCACTCTGCCAGATCTTCTTACAGATAATGGTGAGGGCGTCAATCATCGCTTCCCCTCCGGCTTGCAGCAGTTCCGTGGGTATGTTGTCCACTCCAGCAGGTTTTCATTTCTTTAGTGATTGGAATGCTGCCTCAACTTCTCGGAAAATTGGGAGGGTTTCTTCCTCTGCTCTGTTCTGGGGACATGCTAGAACTGATGTGTCTCCTTTTGGTTTGTGGTTGTAAAGGTCAGAGCAGTACTCTGTCCATCTATCCAAGACTTCTTGTTCTTCTGTAAGACATACTGTATGCCAGACTTGCTTTGGATTTGAAAGTACACGCCTGCCCTCATACGCATATAGCGGCAGTCTTGACCAGTTTAGGGTGACAAAGCAAAGCTAACAAAACAATGCACGTGTTCAAACTACACTTTTGGAAACTTAGCAATTAATTTTAAATTTTTTTCTCTCCCTCACTTTCCACCCTCTATAAAAGGCTTAGAAACTCTATCATCATAGGTTTATAAAACCGAGTCATGACAACCATACACTACTAAACCGACCCATGAGTGATAACTAATTCCTTAATCATCCATAATCGGCCATAAATTATATGTAGGTTATATGACCGCAATTATTGTTTGATAAGGGGTGAAAATGAACAGTTTTAGTTAGTGAAGGTGTAGGCCTATTTGTTATAAATCATTATGATAGAGGTTTTTGGGTGTTTTTTTGTTGGTTGGTTTTAAAACAATTTTCGTGTGTTGAGCTTCCTTAAATTTAAAGTGGTTTTTATGTTTTTGTGTAACTAGCATTCCACTGAATGACCAAATAGTTTAATTAGTTCGTGTGTGTGTGTGAGCGCGCGTTTGTGTATTATATAGTGTTATTGTTTTATTAGTTGTAGGAAGCGGGTGGGGGGAAGGGGGCCTATCGTGCTTTTATATGTGCAGTGAACGTGTCTTGATTCTATAACAATTGTAGTGAGCACTCTGGTAAGTGATCCGATAAACCAAAGCGCAGTTACTACGAAATACCAGTTGCTTTTACTGTTGTCGCTAGTCTGATTATTCATAACTTACTTCTACAATAACCTAAAAGTTAACGAACCCTAAATCTGAGAAACTGAGAAAAAAAAATGGATACGTCACACCTTCTATCAGACGTCGTAACAACTGGGACAGTGATGATGATGTCAGAAAGATCAGCATCGTCGCCATCCAAACCTATACCACCAGCATCTTCTTATTCATCGTCAGCACCGTCAGAAAAAACAGTTTGGTACCGCAAAAGAGCGGCAGCACGTTCCAAAACACGACGATGGATCATCGGAGTGGCTCTGGTTTACCTGATGCTCGCGATAACGGGGGTTTCCCTCACGAAAGTATGGCAAGCTGTAGGTGCCAGTTCCGATGAACTCACCAAAAAGAGCGAAAACGTCTGGAACACAGAGTCCGTTGGAGGTTTTCCTGAACTTCGACTGAGAAGAGAAGCCAGCAGTAATTCTCTTCAAGGTAATAGTAATGTCGTTGTCGATGTTGTTGTTGCTATTGTTGTTGTTGTAGTTGTGGTTGGTCATGTTGTAAACTTGTGATTATATTAATATTTTGCTACTATTGCTGCACGAGAGGTGAGGAAGAGGTGAACTTAGCTATGATGTTGATGATTATGGTGATGACTACGGCGACAATGATGATGATGCTGACGATGATGATGATGATAGATAGATAGATAGATGGATAGATAGATAGATAGATAGATAGATAGATAGATAGATAGATAGATAGATAGATAGATAGATAGATAGATAGATAGATAGATAGATAGATAGATAGATAGATAGATAGATAGATAGATAGATAGATAGATAGATAGATAGATAGATAGATAGATAGATAGATAGATAGATAGATAGATAGATAGATAGATAGATAGATAGATAGATAGATAGATAGATAGATAGATAGATAGATAGATAGATAGATAGATAGATAGATAGATAGATAGATAGATAGATAGATAGATAGATAGATAGATAGATAGATAGATAGATAGATAGATAGATAGATAGATAGATAGATAGATAGATAGATAGATAGATAGATAGATAGATAGATAGATAGATAGATAGATAGATAGATAGATAGATAGATAGATAGATAGATAGATAGATAGATAGATAGATAGATAGATAGATAGATAGATAGATAGATAGATAGATAATGTTTGTAGGGTCCAGCCAGGGACTGCCAAGAGCCGAATCAAGACTACGATGATGATGATAATGATGATGATGATGATGATGATGATGATGATGATGATGATGATGATGATGATGATGATGATGATGATGATGATGATGATGAAGTATTGTTACTGATAGCGCGATAACGTCGTTTCCTTCTGAAACCAACACTTAATATTTTATTGATGATAACGTACGTTTTTAACAGCCGCCGAGGACAACGAGACGTGCCGACCGAGAGCTATAGACAATTTTCCTGGGAACTTTTTTACGCTAAAAGATACACAGGACGGAGGAGTAGCGATACACATCCTGCTGTCCCTCTACCTCTTCGCCGCCCTAGCCATCGTGTGTGACGAATACTTTGTTCCCTCGCTGGAGCACATTTGCGAAGGTGGGTGAGCATTCCCGGTCCATGGAGCAGTGTAACGAAATGATCCTTTAGAAACTACGTTTGGGCGATCAAGTCACTCATAAGTTGTATAAACTGCATGCATACATAAAGGGCCTGTTCAAGATGACAAGTTTTTCATGTATGTATTCATGTGTGTATGTGTGCATGATACAAGATACAATGCAAGATACAAGATGATTTATTGTACACATTTACAAAAGAAAATTTGGCAGTATAGTGCGCGTGGGTGTGCTTTGTGTAATTGAGTGCGTGTGCGTGTGCTTCTATGTATGTTTGTATGTTGTGATGTGTTTACGTGTGTGTGTATTTTGGCATGTGTGTGTGTGTGTGTGTGTGTGTGCGTGCGCGCGCCCTTTATAGATAGAAGTATTTGTAGCCTATGTGCGCGCATGCGTGTATTATAGTTTTCTGTATGTTTATGTATATGTTCGCACATGTTTGTGTGTACAGTATATATGAATATGTGTACCGAGGTTAACAATTTCACTCATGAAATCAGATTTGACATAAAGGCACGTGTCTGGAATAATGACGGTGATGATAAAGATGATGGCGGCAGGGATAGCTCAGTGGTCAGAGCGCACGACTTGTTCGAATCCTGACTTCAGCAAACTATTTTGTGATTGCTGGATATTACGGGCCAGCGCCTTGAGAAGCTCTCTGAGCTTGTAAGTGCGCTATATAAGAGAAATCTCTTTCTTTCTTTCTTTTAAAGATGATGATAAAGATCATGATCAAGATGACGATGAAGACTTCAAAGAAATTCAGGCCTCGAATGTCATGCTAAAAGCACAAAACAAAATATAGTAGACATCACAAACTAACGAAATCACAAACATCTTTTTGTAAAAAATAATATCAAGAATAGACAGGCACTATCAAGACTTCTACTAAGTTCACGTGAACTAGAAATCGAAAGCGGTAGATATAATAACGTACCACAATATCGATTATGTAAGTAATGCAACCTATTCGAAGCTGAATTAGATTTTCTAAACCAATGTAAAATGTATAATGATTAAAGACAACAAATAATACAAACCATTAATAAATACAATATTATGTCCAAGTGATATTTTATGTAATTCTAATACAGAAGACATGAAGAAACTGTGCAGCTTTGTATAATTATGAATGTTTCCAAACATGAAACTATGTTTTACATTGAATTAGTTATTATGTGTGAGATAGTGTCCAACAAGCTACTGTGATGATTATTAATCTATCTGATTGTTTCATATAACCTACAGGTTGAAATGGCACTACATTTTCTGTTGTGTGTGACTAATTATCTAACACCTGCAGCTTATAAAAGAAACTACTAACAGCAGCGAAGAAATGATCAGAGTCACTGTTCTAAGGTTGCAACTATATGGCTTTAAAACAACAACAACAACAACAACAACAACAACAACAACAACAACAACAAAAACAAAAAAAACCACCTTGGTTTGAGAATGATTAGTATTTCTGAGGTCTTGAGGGAATGCATTCCATGGAATAAGGTCAGCACAGGAAAATGACACATGGCTGAAACGTTTCTCTGTGTATTCTTTTGACTTTGGAATTTGTCTTGCGGGACCACAGGCCTACTGTTGGTTGGTTGCACTGGCTTAATTATTTGAACCAGGTCAGTGAAGAACAGCGCAATTAAAACATTGGAAGGCAAGTGCCATTATTGTTTTACAATCAGAGCGACGTGACTCGCAGTGGAGTTTGTTTCATTCTGTCTACAGATTTGGGTCTTCAAGAGGATGTGGCTGGGGCAACCTTCATGGCCGCTGGCAGTTCGGCACCCGAACTCTGCACCTCCATTGTTGGTAAGTCTTGTACCGATTGTAAATCATCATCATCATCATCATCATCATCATCATCATCATCATCATCATCATCATCATCATCATCATCATCATCATCATCATCATCATCATCATTGTCGTCGTCGTCGTCGTCGTCGTCGTTGTTATTAAATTATCCACATCCTCATCCTCCTCCTACTACGAATCTTCCTTGTCTTCAAATTCTGCTTCTTCTGTATTAAAATAAATATTCGCACTAGCGAGGGCTTTGATTCTTTATTTATGGTTCGTCATAATTATAATGTTAACAAAATGTATGTTTACAAAATGTTGTAGATCCTTCTACGTGTACGGTATTTTACATGAACCCTGAAATAAATGTGCAACCCTGGAAGACAATAATGTTAAGGGGACGTTACTTCACACCGGATCAACCATCCTTGAGGCCAGTAGGAAAAACGCGGTTACCTCCACTAGATTGGTGTAATCTTATAATAATAATGTACTACGTAATAATAATAGACCTATCAACATGATGCTATTACGCGCTTTTTCTTCAATCGAACTCAAAGCGCGGCGATCTGAACAAATCGCTCTTACAGATGGCGGAATACAATTCAATTTTTATTTTTTTTTAATTTTAGGCTGACTGCATTTTAATACCATTATTGAAAGTATACATGCGAGAATTCAATGGGTCCTGATGAGTCCACTTACTACGTTATTGCTATGGACCTAATAATATTTACTAGAATGCGGATTGGTTTAGGCTGCCGGGATATGAGGTTGTCAGACAGAGACCGAGAAAAGACATCGTTGCACAAGAAAGCATTTTTTCCTCTGTTGATCTTGTGTGTACTATAGAACAACATCAATAGCATACAAGGAAGCAAACTAACAACAACAATAAAAACAGTAGCAGCACGACGACCAACACCTCAACCACCTCCACCACCACCACCATCATCATCACCTCCTCTACCCCCCCCCCTACCACCACCACTAACAATAATAACAACAACACAATAACCTCAGCTAGGAATCTACGTCTTAAAAGCTCACATTCAAACTCTAATCCGAAACCTAAATTTTGAACTCCATCGAATCAACAGCATCCGTCACTTTCTGTCTGCCAAAGCCACTCAAACTCTTGTCTCAGCTTTCATTCTCTCACGGTTTGACTTTTGTAACTCTCTGTTCTGTGGTTGCCCGGACTATCTATTGCAAAGACTTCAAAAGATTCAAAATAATGCCGCCCGTCTCATTCTTCCAATAACTCCTCGTCTTAAATCCCTACACTGGCTTCCCATCGAACAAAGAATTGAGTATAAAATTGCTTGTCTCTTCTTCAATGCTCTCTCTTCATCTGGCCCTTCTTAACTCAAAACGATGATGAACTCCTGCATACCCTCTAGAACCCTTCGATCATCTTCTGCCCAAAATCTCTGCTTTCCACGAGTGAACAAATCTTTTGGTGAACGCTCATTTTCATTTTCTGCTCCCACCGTCTTGAACTCCCTTCCCATGTCTCTCCATTCTTCCCAAACATCTGCAGCCTTTCGTTCTGGCCTCAAGACCCATCTGTTCAAACGTTTCTTTGATGACACCACAATGTAAATTCGTGTTGAACTCTGTATAACTGTGTGAGTGTATGTGTGTGTGTGCGTGTTCATATTATCTAATGAAATGTTGTATGTTTTGTTTACCATGTTTTATATTGTTATTGCTCAGCCATTTTAGTTCTTTGAAATGTCTTATGTGAATGTAAAGCGCTCTGAGCTTTCATTAGAAAGGGCGGTATATAAATGTTAATTATTATTATTATTATTATTATTATTATTATTATTATTATTATTATTATTATTATTATTATTATTATTATTATTATTATTATTATTATTATTATTATTAAATTGCATTATTTTATAACGCACGGTTGTCTTCGTTGCAAATAGATTCACTGACACTTGTGGAAGCCTAACTAATTAAGATGAAAACAGTCATAAAAAGAACATGCTTTACTCCTTAACTTTTTTTTTTTAAAGATTACATTGTGTTTGGTGAAGACGTACAACACCTCTTTATAATTTATAGGAAGAAGAAGAAACAATGGAACAGATGCTGTGTCCCACTTTCTATTTTGCCATACCTTATATAGCTATAATACCATTTAACCAGCTTTATTGATTTCAAACTGATCTTTTGTTCAGAAAGACTACACGGTTTTATATCGGCTACGACCATTTAATTTAATAATTATTAGAAAAGCATTTAGAGATTGCAAATCAATGTTCTAGACGCTAGATCTGTCTCATTCGATTGTCCTTGTCCCCGTATAATCAGACGTTGAAGAGACAAATTGGTAACAAAATATTACCGGCAGAATAGTCTGAAGACGACAGCTTTGTGTTGTCAACCTAGACAGCTAGCTGTACAATTTTACAATTCCGGCTGAACAATTTAACCATTTCGGCTGTACAATTTTACAGTCCCGGTTAGCAATTAGAGTAATGACAAAGAGCTTATTATCTATATTTGGAAAGACAAGACCATCAGTCTACATTCCAATGTAAGGCTGCTGCGCTCCCTTGTCACATCCATCTTCCTATACGTTTGCGAAACATGGACCCTCACAGCAGATCTACAACGAAGAATACAAAGCATGAAGATGAGGTGCTACAGAAGACTTCTGGGCATTTTCTATACCCAGCACATCACCAACGACGAAGTCCAACAGACCATCACACAAGCCATTGGACAACTCGATGATCTGCTCAGTGGTGAAGAAGCGGAAACACCGATGGTATGGCCACGTCACCAGATCATCAGGCCTTGCAAAGACCATCCTGCAACGCACAGTGCAAGCAGGTAGAAGACGAGGGAGACTGAAAAAGAGGTGGGAGGACAACATTCGAGAATGGACTGGCTTGACACTGAGCGAAGCCATCAGGGGTGCTGAGGACAGAGAAAGATGGAGTATGCTGGTTAAAACGATCATCTTTGGTGCACCAACGACCTCAGAGTTGCGGGATAGAATATTATAGGATAGGAAGCTCTTTGGTAAGGACAAGCAGAACAGTTGTTATTTATTTAAAGGCAGTGTCGCATAATTGAAAAAAACCATGCAAATTAAAACTGCAGATTTATTTAAGAATGAATGCTACCCTAAATCCAACTACAATATGTATGACAACGACGACACAACAACAAAAAACAAAAGCAACCGAAACAGCTGCAGCAACAACAACAACAAAATTTCTGCCCAAGAACTGTTAAACTGCTTTTAAATGCTGTCAATTAATACTGATTAATTCAAACATTTTCATTTATTAAACAACGACAACGAGAACAACAACAGCCGCAATAACGACAGCTACAGCAGCGTAATAGATTACATTGATTAGCGTTGTCCAGATAATTTTCATCTTCGATCGCAGTTAAATTTATTTCTCAAAACAAAAAGTAGCCTGTACTGTCCTATCCTATCCTATCGTATATCCTATCCTATCCTATCCTAATCTCGTATCTCAAAGGTGGTTGGGGTACCACAGATAATCGTTTAACCAGCGCACTCCATCTTTTTCTGTCCTCAGCAACCCTAATGGCATCGCTCTGTACTGCACTGTAATTTGAACTAATACTGAATCTACGCTCACACTGACTTAAACCCTGCTTAAATCTGCTCTGAAGAAAACAAGAAGAGCAAGATGCCCGTGTTTGCATGCGAGTAAGTTGTGCAGTTGTTTAATCCTCTCATCACAATTAACTATCTATTGGCATTCCAACTCTGTATTCAGTTATTGATGTTCGGCAACTCTGTACTTATCTCTTGATGTTCCGACAATCCGTACTTGTCTATTGATCTTCCAAATAACTACTACTACTACTACTACTACTACTACTACTACTACTACTACTACTACTACTACTACTACCACTACTTCTACTACTACTACTACTACTACTACTACTACTACTACTACTACTAACATATTCCTCTATTATTATTATTATTATTATTATTATTATTATTATTATTATTATTATTATTATTATTAACATCAACTATAACAACAGCAACAGCAAGAACAACAACAACAACAATAATAATTAAAAAAATAAAAAATATTATTATTATTATTATTATTATTATTATTATTATTATTATTATTATTATTATTATTATTATTATTATTATTATTATTGTTTAAAAGACGCTTTTTTGTGAGAAACAGTTCAAAGGGCTCCCCCACGCATTAACACACTCATTAAACACTAGTACAATAAATACAGAGATGGGTTGGTAGCAATATAAACCAAAGAGGGTTGGGAGAGTGACTTAATAAACGAAGTGGCTGTCCCCTTGCTGCTTTCAGTAAATCGGCTTTTAGGCTTAGAAGGCAGAACGATGTCGGTGTTTGCGGCTAGTTTTGTCTAGAGATCTTTTATCCTCAGTTATCTCAGTTAAGTGTATATCTCAGTAAAAATATACGTACATCAGAGTTCCAAATTTGCAACCTTAGTAGAGCTTTCGTTCTGGCTTAGATCTGCCTTACAGAAATCTGCTTGTAGATGTTATAAACAGATCTAACAAAGCCGCTGTTTGCTGCAACTATACTTTATTTTGCCCTTACTAATCCGCTTTTCGGCAGATCCATTTGTGTGTTCCTGTTGGGTTATTTTAAACTTCAAACAGACTTAAAATGTTAACTGCTCACAAATTCAAAGACGTCTGTCGTTTTGAAGAAACTTGGAAAACTTTCCATCCCACCCTACTCCCCTTCCCCTCTTCTCTCCCCCCTCTTCTTCCCCCCTCTTCCCCCCTTCCCCCCGTGCTCTCTATTCCTGTTTTTGAGACTACCTTAAGAGTCCTCCTTCCTTTTTCCTTTTCCCTGAAATACTTTTAAATGACTTTGAGAGTCCTCAATTAACGGAGATTTTTCCTTTTCGCGTTCAATAAGTCTAGGTCGTATTGGGTTAATCAAGTTCCCTCTTCATCTCTCACCACTCTCGTAACACCAGAGTGCCAGAGTTTGTTGGCTCTCACCCCACTGGAATTGTCCCAGGGTACAGAGTTAAAGCGCAGCCCTTATAATTCTATGAGACTGAGGATGTGTGCTCGTATAGCGCGCTCCATCCAATTAAATAAACTGTAAAACACACTGCATTTTTTTTGTACACAATTTGTTTCGGTGGAGTTATCCTTCGTTAAAAAAAACCGTTTATTTTGGTTATTCAGCGTTGTACTGTATGAAACCTTTAACGTCTGCTTATTTTTAAATAGTGTTATAAATGAAATTGCCTTATCTTACCACCTACCCCTCACTCCCCCACCGCTTAAGGGTCTTAACTTATATTGCCAACAACTGATATTATTTATTTTTAGTCATGCCTTAGTTTGGTCGCATGCTATTTATATGATTAGTACTGTACATATTTTATTGTCGTACTAATGTTTTTTTTCTGAATAGTTTGATTTGTTGGGGGGTGTCTGAGAATGTTTATGTGAATAAATGATCATGTTAAAATATCTGATGTTTTTATTTATTGACTGTGATATTGTTCTTATCGTGTTTCGTGCCTATGTTATGTTGTCCACATCAAATTTACTTGTGTGCAAAAATTGAGACAATTAGCCATCTTGTAATTTTCGCTAGTATTCCTTAACTAATCATTCATTTTAATTCTCTACCAAAATAAATGGGATATTTTCCGTTTGTTCAAGAAGTTTTGAATCGAATACATATATATTTGTCCTGTCGTACATTCATGTCTTACAACAGTCAGCGTTTTGTACTTGTTGATAACTAAAGTTAAGGCTTTAAAAAAAACCAACAACAGGATAAGTGTGTGTTCTATTGAGAAGTTATTTTTTTCATTTTTTTGGGTCTACATTTGTATTAGTTTTATATTATGTTTTAATGTGTATTTTGAAAAAAAATAATTATAATTGTTCTTACCAAAGTCAAAGTATTCTTTATTCCACAAAAGGAAAAGTCACAGGTCTCTGGTACACATAAACAACGATGTAAAATTACACACACACACACACATACACACACACACACACACCAACACACACACCCTCACATTTGGTAAGAACCTAATACATTTCCATCCATCCATAAGATAAGAGCATACAAAACATAATCCATTCATTGTTTTCAATAACACTATCTTCCCACACAAGCCTGACACTATGTGCCTGCTGTACAACCCCATTCATACCAGCTCAAGAGCTGCTCAAGGCGCTGAGCAACACAGGATCTAAATCGAACCGCCCGATAAATCGCCGATTTGCAGCCTTCAGGCGCGTGTTCTGAAGCCCAAATGTGACTTCTTGATTTTGGAAGCAGAAAACTCCTGAAAGTACCCATTAAACCGACCTTTTTTCTCAGTCGCGATTAACTTCAACCTCTGTTAACGTGTTCTTCTCTAAGCAAAATGCTGGTAATGTAACCTTATGGGAAAAGAGCAGTTGAAACGTCCTTTGATAAGCTGAATACTGCCCATTGGCCTCCATTCTTCTCCTCCCCGCCCTTCATTATCTCTGCCTGTGTCTGTGTTTGTCTCTCTGTCTAACTTTGTCTTTGTCTGTCTAACTGTGACTATTTTGGGGCACTGTCTGTCTCCCCGGACACACCGCCCTCCATCCAATGTGTATATCTGTTCTGGGCGTGTCTTTGTCTAACTGTGACTATGCCTGCCTAACTTCGTCTGTCTCCACGGACACACCGCCCTCCATCCTCTGATCTATGTATGTCTGTCCGTGTTTTTGTTTAACTGTCACTATGTCTGTCTAACTGTTTTTGTCTACACGGACACGCCGCCCTTCATCTTCTGTGTGTGCCCGCGCGCGTATTTGTCTAACTGTGACTATGTTTTGCACTGTCTTTCTCCCCATGAGATAAGACAATTTAGAAAGCTAAATAATTTAAGTGTTTAAATTCTTTAGACGCCAGGCTTTGAAAACCGTATTTCCTATTTTTGTTTCCTAATTCTTCCTTCTTTGTTCCCGTTTCAAAAATCTGTGATTAAAAATATGTCATTTTGTCTTCCGTTTCGGCCATGAACGAACGCAATTATTTGTTATTTCTTGTCTTCATTTATCCCAGTTTCTGTTCTTTTCTTAAAATTCTTTTCTTTAATTCGTTCATCTATTGCTTCTACTTTCATTCATTCTTTCTTTCTTTCTGGCTACGCCTGACAAAGGAAAAAAGAATGGATATTTTTTCGCCCCCTAGCAGCCAGGATTTTTTTCTGTTAATTTTTTCTTCCTTATTTTATAACTTTTTGTCTTCCGTTTTTCCTTCTTTCCATTCTGTCTTTCTGCGCCCTATAAAGAAATGAAATTTTTTTCCTTCTAAACAATAATTTTCTTTTTTCATTCCGTTAATTCTTTCTTTCTTTCTTTTTCTGTCTGTCTGTCTTCCTGCGCCAGAGAAAGGAATTTTCGCCCGCGAAGGAACGTTAGAAATGTATATCTGTCTTCTTCTCTTCATTCTTTCCTGTAATACATTTTCTTCTTTCCTAATCAGTCTTTCTTTCTTCCGTCCATTATTCATTCATTCTTTCTTACTTTCTTTCTTCCTGCGCCCGAGAAAGGAATTTTCGCCCATGAAGGAACTGTTTTCTCTCGGGGGATTGATTTGACACTCCAGTTCTCTCGCTCCCGGCAATCGGAGACACAAGGAAAACTAAAAGACGACGGGTCCTTTCTTCATTTCTTTCTCTATCCTCTCCTGCAGCAGACATCTTCAATCACTCTTTTTTTTTCCTTCCTCCTTCTCCTTCTCCTCCCGCTCTTTCTCCTCCATTTTATTCATCTACTCGAACTCCGTCTTCGCCTGTCTTCACCTTCCATTCTCATCCCCAGTCATCTCACCTTTCTGATACAGCAAACAATTTCAGCACTATCTTCTCTATGCACAAGTCGGCGGCATGGTCACGTGGCGCGGGAATAACAAAGCGGTCATGGCTTCTTCTAGCTCGATCGCGTGTACTCCAATGCTGCTTAAAAATTTTTAATTTACCGAAATTCTGGGATATTGTGATGTTTTGAACATAGCACATTCGTGCAATAATGATTACAGACAAATTATTATCAGGGGACAGGCTTTTTTTAAAGAGCGATTTGTCACTGACATTTAGTTTAGAGTTCATCAATATTTCATCTTTCATTGGAAATCGATGAAAGTAAATGTGGTTTTTTTTTTCATAAAGGTTTACGTCGGAGTTAGAGCATCCAAACGCAGCACAGTATTTCACCATTTTCAAACTCGAGCACGCTGTGTTATTCCCGCAGCACGTGACCGCCACGCCTTTGTGCATGGCGCCAGAAGCAAACAAAATAATGCTGGTTTACGTTATTTCTTCAGCCAGAATCAGTGACGGTCATACACTGCGTGGCAGAGATTGCCGAGGCTTACGTCGCCTCTTAGCTGGTGGAGCGGAGTACATAAGTGTCGGTCAGTCTCAACTACGCAGTGTCGCGTGACAATCGGTGTCTGTCTGTCTGTCTGTCTGTCTGTCTGTCTGTCTCTCTCTCTCTCTCTTTACATCGTCGTCAGCATCATCTTCAACAGAAAATGGAAAATTCGTTCGCCATCGTCATTAGAGGACATCACAGTCGACGACCTGAGCTCGTTGTCTTCTTCTATCTCGTGACTGTTGCTCCCCCCCCCCCCCTCTCCTTTTCCTGCCCCCTGTACATTGACCGTCTCTTCACCAAAGCCACTACTAAACTTATCATCGCCATCATCACCAACGTCACCAACACGAGTGAGGTAATACACATTGCTGCGATCGGTAGAAAGTATCGCCAAAACTCCCGCTAGCAGCAGGTGAAAGTATTCCCTCCATCCCTTCAAAGTATACTTTGGGCTCGCTGCTAGCCGCGGATGCGAACCGCAGTACTTTTTAAAAGTGACGGAAAGAGCGGAATATTGCTACAAGGGTTCGGGTAATGGTTAGTTGTAGATCTATCCCTAGCCCTTACCCTAACCCTTTTCTCTACAAAAATGCTCTTTTTCCGTCCCAAAAACCCATTTGCCTTCTTGGATTCTTAAATTGTATGAAACCAAGTGAGGACACTATCCGGCCGTTTATTGTTGGAAAAGATTCTGAAACGGTTGGTAAAAGACAGTTGACCTAGAAACAAATACAGCGTGACCTAATTCGTCGCCTAGAGGAGACGAAACTTTTCCGTTTCTAGTCTTTCACCGACACTGTAACTGAGCAGGCTGCTAACCTCGCCAAATTATCCCTTCAAGGGACATACTTTGGCCTGCTGCGCAGCGTGTGCCTGGAGTATACTTTCTTTCGATCGTAGCTATGTGCAATGGGTGCACGAGTGAGTGTGATTATCCACCGCCGCCATCAAACGCAATCACCTACGCCGGTCTTTTCGTCCACCTCAACCTTTTCCTGCTTCTATGTATTGTCATAACCTTTCAGGGCGCCGCCATCATCCCCACCAGCTTCAACAGTTTCCTCATCAACAAGGGTAGCACGACGACCGCCGACACCACCTCTACTAACTCATACTAGGTGGTCGGGTAGCCGTAAGTCCGTAGGTCGCGGGTTCGAACCTCACATGGGACCAACTTACGTGACTTAGGTACGATACTTTTCAGGACACTGAGGGTTTTCTACAGGTACTCTGTTTTTCTCCCTCCGGCTGCTTTTAGTAATGGTATAGGATACAGTCAATCTCAAAATAAAAAGTGATTTCTCTTTTCGCCTTCTGTAACCACCACCATCACCGCCTTCATATCGCCGAGCTTTGAGTTAGATCGAAGAAAATGCGCGTGATAGCATCCTTTATTATTATTATTATTATTATTATTATTATTATTATTATTATTATTATTATTATTATTATTATTATTATTATTATTATTATTATCATCATCATCATCATCATTGGGGTGTCGCATAGCGCAGTGGTTGGAGCACTCGCTACTGTGTCGCAAGTTAAGCACCATCCAGTGCGGTTAGCACTTGGATGGGTGACCGCAAAACGTGAAGCGACAAATAATAACACCCCCAGTTGACTCATCTGTGACTGAGTACCTACTCTCTTAAGGGTGGGGAAAGTAAAGCAGCGAGGGAGAGAGATGGGCATCACCCCACCCTCATTACGCTGGCCCAAGATAAGTGTGATCTCCAACATCACGCTCCCCTACGACCACAAGGCTATGGGACTACCTTTACCTTTTTACCTTCATCATCATCATCATCATCATCATCATCATCATCATCATCATCATCATCATCATCATCATCATTATCATCATCATCATCATCACCACCATCAGCATCCTCATCAGCACCATCGTCTTTATCACCAACAATCTTATTCCGTATATAATTGCACTATGCTGCAGGTGTGTTCATCGCGAAGAGTGACGTGGGTGTGGGCACCATAGTGGGATCAGCCGTGTTCAACATTCTCTGTATCATCGGACTGTGCGGCCTTCTCGCTGGAATGGTACGGACTAGTAGCAACTACTACTAGCGACTGACCTTCATTTACTACTATCCTCCTTACATAATTTCAAGGTTTAGATTCTTGTATGATAATAATTTTGTGTGGCGAAAAATATAGCTCTTGTAAATAAGAGTAAGAGGAGAATTGTTGTGGTTGTAATTGTTGTTGTTGTTGTTGTTGTTGTTGTCGTTGTTGTTGTAGCAGTAATAGTAGTTGTTGTTTTCTGTTGATATTTTTTGTTAAAGATCTTTCCTTTTTTTTCTCGTCGTCCGTTATTCTTTCTTTCCATTATGTCTTTTTGCGCCTTACAAATGAATTTCTTCCATCGTCTATTTATTCTCTTCATTCCATCATTTCTTCCTTCGTAACTAGCCCCTGTTGAAAAGTAGAGTTAGAGATGAGAGTTTGTTGTTTTGTGTTTGTGTATTGAGGGGAGATGCCGGTGTTTTGAGTGTTTAAAAAAAGAAAGACTTGTTCATCCATTACACAAAGAAGAAGGCGTGTTTGTGTGCGTGTGTGTGTATGTGTATGTTTGGGTGTGGATGGGTGTGTGTGTGTGAGTATGTGTGTGTATGTGTGTGCGCGCGTGTGTGTGTGTGCGCGCGCGTGTGTGTGCGCGCCTTATTTCATATTTCCTTTGCAATTTGTTTTCTCCAGATTTTGTAATTGTGTTTTGATCTGTGTTTCTTTGTGTGTGTGTATGCATGTGTGTATGTGCGGAGGTATAAGCCTTGAAATGGGTGACTTACCTTTCTTTTTATGCAGGAAATGGGTGAGTGCGTTACCCACCCAGTGTTTTCCAGCCACCCACATTTTTTTAAGTACACAGGAGTGCTCTTTTAGTGCATGGGAGTGCAGTTGTAGTGCATGAGAGTGTTTTAAGTACAAGGGAGTGCTCTATCCGGGACGGAGAAAATCCAGTCAATTTTCGGTAAATTTTGCAAGACAGTTCGACCTATTTTGTCTCCTGTATGTCAAATTCTGGGACGGAATGAGCCAATTTTGCATTTGATTCTTACATTTCTAGAAGAATTTTGCGTTCTTTCCGTCAAAAAATCACTTTCCGATTCTTACATTCTTAGTAAAACCCAGTCTTGGTGTTCTACATATGGGTGTGTGTGCGGGTGTGTGTGGGTTAGTGTGTGTGTGTATTTTTTTTTAAATCTCGTCTTTCTCGTCAACCTATTAGATCTAGCTAATATTGCTTATTTTCTACATTCAGTTGCAAGGAGTGATGAAGGACTATCCGCTTACATGAAGAAGATTGAAAGCAAATGTAGGCTTAATTAATTCTGCCATCAAGTGTCTTTGCAACTGATATATTACATCTCCCGACCCCTTTCCCCTACCTCCTTCTTCACCACCTTGCCAACCCAGCCCCTTAACCCCACATAAGTTAACTTGAGTTGCAGCGTGCATGACTGGTTTACATCCACAGGCTAGAAACCAATGGCGCCTGACATGCGTGGAATCAAACCCGCCTCCAGACGTTATGTTTCTCCGAGTGTTATTTACTTTCGACTCGGGCATCGTCTTGAGTTTTTTGTGTTTTTTTCCCCAGTTTCCTCCCTAAGCAAACATTTCAAAAACACAACTAAAATTAGGAAGGTTGGTTTTGGGCGCGCCACAGGCTGCGACTCCGCCTTCTACAAAACCCAGAATTTCCCGATAAAAAAAAAGGGGGGGGGGGGAGCGGGGAGGGGCAATAAAGTGTACCAAAAAAAATTAAGAAAGAAAGGGATTAAATTTGTACAACTTACTTCTGGAGTAGATAATTTTTACTGTTCTTCTCCCCCTCCTCCCCTATTATTCCCACTCCACACCCACCCCACGCTCTCTCTGTTCTCCTGACTGTCTGTCTGTCTGTCTCTCTTTCTCTCTCTGTTTCTTGTGTGTTTGCATGGATGTGTGCGTGCGCATGTGTCTTTTTGTTGTTAAACTTTATTGCAGCTCAGGTGCATCATAAAAAGTCGTCTTACTATTTTCCTTTTTTTAAATTTTTTTTTATTATTTTTTAAAACTGTGTGTGTGTGTTTGCTGAAAGGAAATGAATATGTATAACCATTATGAAATGAACGCGATGTGTGTTTAGATTGTGGAACTAACATGGTACCCCTTAGTGAGGGACACGCTGTTCTATCTGCTGTCCGTCCTGGCTCTGGTCTTGGTCATCATGGACTCTAAAGTCTACTGGTCAGTATGACAGATGAAACTTACGATGGTGGTGATGTTTGTGGTGTTATGGTGTTGTTGTTGATGATAGTGATGGGTTCAGCTTGCTTGACTTTGGTGTCCAGCCCTGAATAGTCCTTTGAACTGGTAGGCCCGATCCGTAAGACCAGTCCAAGAGTGGGGTCTTTTGTTTCATTTTACTGTACATGAACCATACTGCAAGTCTGTTCATAATTGTTCTGACATGTGTACATCATGCTCATGCATTTCAATCTCTGATTCGGCCGGCCAATAATGTATTAGCGTTTAAATATGCCATTTGTTTTTACCCTCCCAAGTGTTCAAGTATGAGGCCTTATCTATTTGGATCGGAAAAACCGTATAAGTATGACGTAATTCCAGATCAGTTTTTGTTTTCTTCAACTTCCATCAATAAACATATTTAATTCTAATGTAATTTCTGATTGTATCTCATTTATATGTGCATATAAGCTTACCCTCTCAACTGTGCAGGTACGAAGCGTTGGTCATGCTGTTTCTTTACGCGCTCTACATCGTGCTGATGTACTTCAACCGTCGCTTGGAGTACCGCGCTATTGAAAAGGTGGACAGACTCCGCGCACGGTGGTGTGGTACCGGCTACTCGCCCAGGGATGAGGAAAAACAGGTATACAAGAATTCATTAGCCATTCCTTTTCCCTGTCATGGCAAACAAACGAAAACGCGCCGATCGAGTACACATTTCTTTTTCTTCCAAAATCTGCGGGCACTTGCTCTGAAGTCCAATTTTCTGGAAACTTTCCAGCAAACACATGCCAAACCAACAGGCAAGGGTAATGTGAAAGCCTATAACTACCAATTTTCGTTTTCCCAGACTTATTTGACATGGCGGGAATCAGAACGTGCCAAATGTCGGTCGTTCAGTCGGTCGGTCCGTTGGAAACCACATCTCAATAACTACTGAACGGATTTTGACCAAGCTTTTTAAAGTCATTACCTACGTTCGTGTCCTTTCTCCTGTGCCATCGTATTTATTCTATCGCAAATGTCAAAATCACTGGGGTCATTTTGTTGCTAAACAGGATTTGCTCAATATTTAAAATATTTTTAAAAAATCCTGAACAGATTTTGTTGAGATTTGGAATTACAGGTACTTCAAGTCATGAGCCATCGTTCAGTAGCAGGCCGGTTTGTCGGTGAATAGGTCGGTCCAATTTCACTTTGGGGACTTGTTAACTACTTCTAAGCATATTTGATCATTCGTATTTGTACTAACACGTTTTGCGCTTATTATCAAACTTGGCAAACCCGATGTTTATGTGCTTTTGTTTGCAGATAGCTCAGATAGTGGTCTATCATTCCTTGTTTTCCTTTTGCTTCCTTATGACAAAGCCGTCACAACACCGTCATGAACATTACACACTTTGAAAAATGCTTATTTGTGTGAGTGTCTGGAAATATATTTGAATGGCTTGCCATCTTGTTTGATATCGCGGGAGGGGTGGGAAGGTGAGGGGCTTGGGGGTGTTGCTGAGGAGAGGGGAGGTTGGCGGTCGGTAGTCCTTACCATCTTGATCCCCATCATCATCATCATCATCATCATCATCATCATCATCATCATCATCATCATCATCGTTATCGTCATCATCATATTCATCAAGGTATATTGTCTCCCTGTTTTTTAATGTATTGTTTTGCACAATTATATATGACATCAGGTTAGCAAAATTCTCTCCCAAACCAGTTATTGTGTGGGATTCATCCATCATTGGGCTACAGCACAAACCTTACAGTATCCTGAACGAACTAAACGCATCTGAGGAAATTAATAATAACAACATACAGGAAAAGTATGAAACATTGAGTAACAGTATCTAAGGAATACTTACACTGTGTAAGTGTCCAATCGCTGTAGCTCAATGGTAGAATGTTTGCCTGGCACACCGATGACCCAAATTCTGTTCCCGTGGTGGATAAGATGAAAGTGGCCATTTTCACCGTCCATCTTAGCAGTTCGATTGCTGTGGTGGTTCAGTATGGATTTAGGTCCCTACGCCTACTTCCCTTGGACGGTTATCCGTGACTGCTATAATTATCTGCCAGTGGTGGTTGTAGATGCTAAACTTCAATGTTTCATTATAATTCATTACGCGCTGGATTGTCATTGTCTCAATTTGGCGGGTTGCCGGATCTTAATTTTTTTTTCTTCTGTCTTTCATCTCATCCAATTATTAGCACGCGCTGTGCAGGCACGCCTTCCACGTCGCGTTCGTAGTATATGTCCAGTGATTATTTATGGCTGGATAAAGTTGTACACTGTAGTGCTCGGACAGTAAAATTGAACTTATCCGCTTCGTGATAATTTTGAGGAGGATCGCTCTCGAAACAGACCTGTACCACGCATCGCGTAAGCAATCAACCGGATGATTTGTGTTTCTTTGGGTTTTTTTTGGGTTTCAGAGAGTGTTTAAAAGTTCACAATTTTGTTAAAAAGATCGCTTTGTAGCAACTGCCAAACAATACCTTAGTGTGGCCTTACTCGATTTTAACGTTGAACTTCTCAGGTTTAACGTTGAACTTTGTTTGCAGGTCGCACAATTAGTCAGTACTGGCTTCTGCGACGAACCTGTCAAACACCTTGACCATGACGAGAATCCAGATCCAAATCCAGGGTCTGAGAACCAGAAAGTTCGAATCTTTATTTACCCAAACTTATTTCTGTGTGCTGGTCCCTTTGGAACCATGTTTCTTCTGTCGTGCATGCGTGCGCTTTAGCGTGTGATTTTGCCCTTCTTTAATTATTATCTGTGCAGTGAGGATCGGCAGAATTGAAACAAATCGCTTTATAACAACCCGGGCCGTAGTTTGCAATGTGATGACAAAACTAAGCAAGCCCAGCGACGTAAGTTTGGGTAAATCGAAATTATGTTTGTTTCTTGATGACCTTAGCAGAGATGGTATAACTTGTGTGCAAGTTTGTTGTTTGTTTTTGTTTTATTGGACTAGAATATTGCCTATCATCACAGTACTAATGAGTACATGTGCATGCAATGAGCGCCGTAGGAACTTCAGCGTTGTGCCTAAATCAGTAAATACTAATATTGTTGTAACTGTGTTCAGGCATTGTTAGTGAAGCCTGATGATCGCAGTAGTGAGGAGAACGGGGCTCCACGAGGTGGGACAGGAGCCGGTGAAGCTGAAACGAACTTCGGAAACAGCCAGACTTCAGAAAAGGAGGTCCCATGTAAGTCAATGTACAATACAATACAATACAATACAATACATTACAATACAATACAATACAATACAATACATCTGTATTGTCCAACCTTCACATTTTATTAACACCATTCACTTCTAATATGTGAACTTTCTCAGCTAATAATCTACGATTAGTTTGTTTGCGCAAAGTCATTTCGTCATTCAGTCATTGCCAACAAAGCAAGGACACACATGGTCATTTAGTCAAGCGCAGCAAAGCAATGAGTCAAATGACCTATCGGTTGATAAATCAATTAATGAATAGTTTCTCACTAGATCTATAGAAAAACCTAGAAGAGTTGGAGTAGAGGAGACCAAATGGATAGGTTAGGACACTAATTTATACTAATTTTATACTAATTTAAACTAGTTAATATGAACTGCGTTTAGTCAAGTCAAGCCACCAGACTAGTAGTACCTTAATAGAGAATTTGCAAACTTTAAAGAAAATGTTCGCTTTGTGTAAATTCACACGCTTCAACTCAACGCCTTTGAATAAACCGCCAGCGTAAGCTTCGATCATTTTTTCTCAGTAGGGTTTCAAATAAAACGAGTTTTTTTGTGTGTATATGGAATAGCTCAATTATGTAAAACGTAGTGCACTGTACAACTTTCGGTCAACATTGTGTCAAAGCCAGAAGTCTGACTCAGACCTTCTTCATGGTTGAAGGGCAGAACCGGAAATTTGAATAGATGCCGGTTCAGATGCTCTTTACGGAGGACAGCTCCGGAAGTTTATTAGAGATAGTTCCGCTTATTTGTTTCTTGTTCTTCCGGGTGCGCAACTCCGACTTCCGAAAATTCCACAAGATATTAGATCATGTCAATGTTTGCTTCCTCTTTCACGCCACACGCACATCCATGACATTGTTGAATGAAATCCTGGAAAGAAAAAAAGACAGGTGGTCGGTTGAACTATGAAATTGAAGAAGAAGAAGAAGAAGAAGAAGAAGAAGAAGAAGAAGAAGAAGAAGAAGAAGAAGAAGAAGAAGAAGAAGAAGAAGAAGAAGAAGAAGTGCAGCAGCAGCAACAACAATAAAACAAACAATAATAACCAGAGAGGAAGAAGAAGAAGAAGGAGGAAGAAGAAGAAGAAGAAGAAGAAGAAGAAGAAGAAGAAGAAGAAGAAGAAGAAGAAGAAGAAGAAGAACAAGAAGAAGAAGAAGAAGAAGAAGAAGAAGAAGAAGAAGAAAATGATGATGATGATGATGATGATGATGATGATGATGATGATGATGATGATGATGATGATGATGATGATGATGATGATGATGATGATGATGATGATGATGATGATGATGATGATGATGATGACGACGACGACGGAGAGTAGACTGGGGAAAAAACAACTCTTAGACGAACAAAAAGTAAAAGAAGAGCGAGAAAATTGAGCAGAAGAAGAAGTAGGAGGAGGGTGAGAAAACCAGAAGAATCAAAGGGTAGGAGGAAAAGAAGCTTAAGAAGCTTAGTAGTCTGCGACTAGTGTACTTTCCTGACCGTGCTGTGTGGCTCAGTCGCAGCCATTAGTTGTAATTGCTAGCGACAATGGCCGGCAGGGGGCCGTAGGATATGCATGCTGGTGTCGTTGTGGTGATTATAACGTAGCGTATTTTTCTTCTGTTGTGGTTCAACAATCAATCACAACAATCGGTGTGCGTCCGGGATGCCTACTCTCTCCAACACTTTTCAACATCTTCCTAGAGCGCATCATGTCAGATGCCCTTGCAGATCACGAAGGCACAGTCAGCTTAGGGGAAAGAGCAATCTCCAACCTTCGTTTTGCGGATGACATTGATGGATTGCCTGGAGAGGAGCACGAACTTGAACAGCTGGTACAGAGGCTTGACACCACCTCCAGAGCCTATGGAATGAAAAAAGTGCAGAGAAGACCAAAATGATGACCAGCAACACCAATGGCATCAACACGGACATCATGTCTAAGTCCAAGGCCAATCCCTCAACACAGTGCATAGCTTCAAATATTTAGGAGCCATTGTATCAGACAATGGGTCCCGACAAGAAGTCTTCTCCAGGATCGCACAAACAACTGCTGCCCTGGCGAGGTTGAAGCCCATTTGGAAAGACAGGTCCATCAGTCTACATTCCAAGATAAGACTGTTGCGCTCCCGTGTCATCTCCATCTTCCTATATGCTTGCGAAACATGGACCCTCACAGCAGATCTACAACGAAGAATACAAAGCAAGGAGATGAGGTGCTACAGAAGACTTCTGGGCATTTCCTATACCCAGCACATCACCAACGACGAAGTCCGACAGATCATTACATAAGCCATTTGACAGCACGATGACCTGCTCACAGTGGTGAAAAAACGGAAACTCCGATGGTATGGCCACGTCACCAGATCATCAGGTCTTGCAAGACCATCCTGCAAGGGACAGCGCAAGGAGGTAGAAGAAGAGGGAGACCGAAAAAGAGGTGGGAATATAATATTCAAGAATGGACTGGTTTTACACTGAGCGAAACAGTCAGGGTTGCTGAGGACAGAGAAAGATGGAGTACACTGGTTAAACGATCATCTGCCCCTACGACCTTCTAGTTACGGGATAGGATAGGATAGGATAGGTATTTTTCTTAAAGAGAGGCACAAAATTTTGTGTAAAACACTGGGAGAAAATAGTCTTGCCTTAGACAAACAGGGACTGCAATACTAACAGCATCTATAGAACATAATCCTGTGACACACATAAAATCGCTATCCTGTAAAGGACCGTAACCGGAAAATCTTACTTCTGCTGCCAGTGTTTTCAGCTTGCTGGATTTAACCTTCTCTGCATATGGCCATGTTGTTGTATTAGGTCTGCTCATCTGTTGAACACTCTGGCATTGCTGAAAATCAAGATACTGTTTTGAATCCTTTTAAGTGAAGTGGTGGTGATCTTATAACACTAAGACGGACCTGATACTTGATGGGAGACATGTTGGATTCAAACCTCTCAGCCCAAATGCCCCCTACCATCCCCCACTCCCGCGCGCCCACCTCTAACCCACTCTGTAATACATGCAATATTGCTATTTGTTTCACTGTACTGTTCACCACACCACCAACATTATGAATAGTTCTGTGGACTTTCGGGCACCGAAATGGTTGAGCCCCTTGGAAACATTACGTATTGTTGGGCAGTACTATTCTGAAGTTTCAGCTAGAACTCCAAATGTGAATTGGGGAAATGCTGGTATTTACGTGTACATGTACATGTACATGCATGTATACACATAGGTAGTCTATAGATTTGCAGTCCATTGCATTGGTCGAGGACTCTCTCACTGTGAAAGAAATGGACCTTCCGTTCCACTTTGAAATGTCAACAAGCTCTGGCTTTCCCTTAGTTGGAGGGGTAAAGCATTCCTGTGGTTAGGGGCAGAAACACTTCTGAACTTTTTGACTGAAGTTAGTAACTTTGGGTTTCCTTAGAAGTTTTTTCGTTAACATATCATCCAGTGGCGTGTATGAGTGTGTATGTGAGTTAGTATATGTGTGTGGGTGTGGGTATGTGTATGTTCGGGTGTGTGTGTTTAAACTCAATTTAATTAGGATTTATATATCCGCTTGTTTACTTCAGTGTCAGTGCGCATTATAAAAGACAATTATTCAGTTAGCTTCATGTGCCCGAAAGAACACACTGTAAGTTTTGTTTTCTGACGAAAGTAGTTTTATTCGCAATGCCAGTTTCTCCTGCCAGTGGAAGCTTATTATGTGTAAATAATACATAAGCCGACGATGCGACGAAGAACGACAACACGGACGTACTTTAGGTGTGAATTCGGAAACCCCCTTAAGCACGTGCACAGACTTCCATGCACACACTTAAAACTGACAGATTTGCCCGCACGCACGCGCATGCCCCCTTTCCTTCCCCCCTCTCCCCCCACACACATACACGCACACACACGCACACACACGCGCGCACACACTCGCGCTCGAATAGAGAAAGGGAGGGAGAAAGAGAGACAGATAGACAGAGTGAGGCAGAAAGAGACAGAGAGAAAGAGAGGCAGAGACAAAGAGAGTGAGACACACACACACACACAGAGATTTATTAGTATACTTCTTAGGTACTCCTTCGGATGAGAGTATAAACCGAGGTCTAGTCTGTGTCGCATACATTCCATCATAACGGACTTTAAAGATTCTGACGCTCATGTCCTAGACGGGTGAGTGCCGGTGACAAGAACACACCCAGCATGCACTTAGGTCCTTCTGCGCCATCCCTGGCTGCCCAGTATTGTGCTCAGTTGTACGGGCGTCAGACCATGCGCCCAAAGGCTACGGGTGGGCGTCTCGGGCGGCTTGAGTTAGATCCTGTATCGGCCAGCGCCTTGAGCAGCTCTTGAGCTGGTAAAGCGCTATATAAGAACGATTAAATAATAATAAAAAAATAGGTATTTAAAAAAACGTGTTCAGGCCCAAAAATAAAATTGTGTTTTTTTTTTAATTATTTTATTTAATTGCCATCGTTTCCTTTTAGTTTTAGTTTTCGAATATGCCCGTAATCCATGCGAATGACATCTGAATAGCATTCTCAGCGAAATAACAACAGTCGCTGTGGAACGCCATCCAGGACAAAACGGGAGAAGACCACCTTAACCCTTCAGAACTGAACCCAATCACGCACGTCATACGCTGAAAGAACTACTACACTGATTGAGGCAGAAAGATGACCATTGCCGGCACTCTCGGTCGAACCCACGATATATGGAGCACGACATAATACCGAATGAGCTATTAGTAACTGACATTCCGTTGTACGTTATTATGACTTGTTATATTGAAATAAATGTGTTCTTGCGAAGCAGCAACATCGAATTCCTGCCTCCATTCTCTCTCTCTCTCTCTCTCTCTCTCTCTCTCTCTCTCTCACTCTCTCTCTCTTTCTCTGCTCTCCCCATCCATCTCTCTCTCTCTTTCTCTCTCTCTCTCTCTCTCTCTCTCTCTCTCTTTCTCTCTCTCTCTCTCTCTCTCTCTCTCTCTCTCTCACTGCTCATCCCATCCATGGAAAGCAATAATTCCACCCACTCTTTCCCCCTCCCTCTTTTACTCCCTTCCCCCCTCCCTCAATCAATCTTTTAATTAACGTTTGTTCACGCAGTTAGGTGATATTAGACATATCCTCCCCTCTCCCCCTGGACCTATCCGTGTCTCTTGTTTATTCGCCACCTGCAATATTAGCCAGATCCAGCTAACCTTATGTTTTACCCAATTCGCTTCAGCCAGCAACACGATGGACCATAAAAACAAATAACAGCAAATCGAGCCGCTTTCCAGGAAACAAAAGAAAAAGTAGAGTTTAATTCCCGTCGACCTTAAAATCAATACTTTCAACGCCTATGCGCCTCAGCTAAGACTGCGGAGCTCAGAAATTTCTTTTTTTTTATATATTTTTTTTAACCTCGACGCAATTTCCCTGGCCGTTCAGCTGGAGACTTACGACTTTTAATCAAGTCCCTCCACTTTTCTCCTCGTATAACTCTCAATCGCTTCGTCATCACTCAGCGTGTACTCTGCCAGCACTGTCCGTTCTTCCCTCTGTGGCCACCCTTTTTCTTCGTTGCTTCTACCTCCTTTTCTTCCTTTCGGCTCCTTCTGCTTCCGTGTTCCACCCAGGGTTGGATCAGTTGGCAGAGCTCGTTCTGAAGGTGGGTTTAGGTAGACTCAAACAATACTCTGACTATATGCACTGGCCATCGTGATTTGTTATTAGCTTGTAGTTGTTTCAATACACAATGGGCAGGATTAGGTCAAGATTAGGAATAGATGGGGTTGCTGGTTCCAACCCCTCGGCCCGGTTGGCGCTGCTCTGTGGCTTCCCCGAGTTTTACCCGCATGGCTGACGAATATTTTCCAGATTCTAAGTTCCAATCCCAAATTTTTCCGGCATGGCTGACGAATATTATCCAGTTCCAATCCTAAGTTCCAATCCCATTTCCGTATCCCATCTTTTTCTTCTTTCTTTCTTCTGCCCTTCCCCTTCCCCCATACGCTCATTCTCTTTGCTACTTAAAAAAAAGTTTAAAAAAAATACAATAATAATAATAATACTATCCTATCCGGTGATCGTTTAACCAGCGTACTCCATCTTTCCCTGTCCTCAGCAACCCTGATGGTTTTGTTCAGTGTCAAACCAGTCCATTCTCGAATGTTGTCCTCCCACCTCTTTTTTGGTCTCCCTCTTCTTCTACCTCCTTGCACTGTGCCTTGCAGGATGGTCTTTGCAAGATGATCTGGTGACGTGGCCATACCGTCGGAGTTTCCGTTTTTTAACCACTGTGAGCAGGTCATCGTGTTGTCCAATGGCTTGTGTGATGGTCTGTCGGGCTTCCTCGTTGGTGATGTGCTGGGTATAGGAAATGCCCAGAAGTCTTCTGTAGCACCTCATCTCCATGCTTTGTATTCTTCGTTGTAGATCTGCTTTGAGGGTCCATGTTTCGCAAGCGTACAGTAAGATGGAGATGACAAGGGAGCGCAGCAATTTTACATCATCATCATCATCATCATCATCATCATCATCATCATCATCATCATCATCATCATCATCATCATCATAACAATAATAATAATAATAATAATAATAATAATAATAATAATAATAATAATAATAATAATTATTATTATTATTATTATTATTATTATTATTATTATTATTATTATTATTATTATTATTATTATTATTATTATCAGAATCAGTATTGCCTAGCAACGTTTCCATTGCTGAATTGCCTAACTCTTTTGCTGATTTTATGCATGAGAAAATTTCTAGCATACGTAGAGAACTCTCTCTCTCTCTTTCTCTCTCTCTCTCTCTCTCTCTCTCTCTCTCTCTCTCTCTCTCTCTCTCTCTCTCTCTCTCTCTCACTCTCTCTCTGTTTTAATGGCAAACCATTGTCTTGCTTTTCTCATATCTGTGTGGAACAACTTCGCAAACTTCTGGCTGAGTCATCGACCAAAAGCTGTCCTCTGGACCCCATTCACACCACCCTCCCTTCTCAAATGGTGCAGTGACCCTATTGTTCCCATACTTACCAATATCACCAATCATATCCTTTCATCTGGTTCTGTGCCCCAGTGCTTCAAATAGGCACTTGTGAATCCCCTGCTAAAAAGACAATCTTGACCAGAACCTCTGGAAGAACTATCGACCTGTATCCAATATCCCTTTCCTGTCGAAACTTCTCGAAAGAATTGTTCTTACTCAGCTTCTTGACCAAATTGCTAGCAATAATCTTGAAAGGCATAAGTCTGCATACCGCAAAGATTACTCTAATGAAACGGCCCTCCTGCACATCACCAACACTCTTCTGAACTATACTGAGTGAGGTAATGTTTCTGTTCTTTCTCTGCTAGATCTTTCTTCGGCATTTGATACATTCGACAACAAAATCCTCCTGACAAGACTTAAACCACATTTGGTATCACTTGCACAGCTCTACAGTGGATGCGAGCTTACATCACTGGCAGATACCAGACTGTCGTGGAAAACGGCATCGACTCCACGCGCAGACTATGGAGTTTGGCGTACAACAGGGATCGGTCTTAGGGCCCATTCTTTTCACGCTTTACACGCAACCTACTTCAAATCTTGTAATCATGCATGGTCTCCACTTACATAAGTTTTTCAATGTCACTTAAATTCTTGCATATGAATTCAGTACAGTCATTGAAAGAACTGAAAATTGTATTCGCGATATTAAATCATGGATGGACTGCAATAAACTGCAACTAAATGAAAGCAAAACAGAAGCGATGACCATTGGTGCGAGCCAGCGTCTCAAACAATAAGCACCTGACCATTGGTGGACATCCAGTGCAATTCCAACCAAAGGTTAAGAACATTGGAGTTGTGCTCGATGCCAGTCTTACGATGTCCGACCATATCAGTCATGTTTGCCGAATTGCTTACCTAGAGCTTCACATAATTGAAGTGGTCGTCCATTCACTACTGATAAAGTCGCTAATACGCTTGTTTTCTCTGGAATTCTGTAATTCACTCCTGGCAGGCATCTCATCAGAGCAGATGGCTCGACTCCAGAAAGTGCTCAAGAACGCAGCGCGTATGATCTTTCACGTAAAACGTTGTGCTCGATGCCAGTCTTACTATGTCCGACCATATCAGTCATGTTTGCCGATTTGCTTACCTAGAGCTTCACGTAATTGAAGTGGTCGTCCATTCACTACTGATAAAGTCGCTAATACGCTTGTTTTCTCTGGAATTCTGTAATTCACTCCTGGCAGGCATCTCATCAGAGCAGATGGCTCGACTCCAGAAAGTGCTCAAGAACGCAGCGCGTATGATCTTTCACGTAAAACGTTGTGCTCGATGCCAGTCTTACTATGTCCGACCATATCAGTCATGTTTGCCGATTTGCTTACCTAGAGCTTCACGTAATTGAAGTGGTCGTCCATTCACTACTGATAAAGTCGCTAATACGCTTGTTTTCTCTGGAATTCTGTAATTCACTCCTGGCAGGCATCTCATCAGAGCAGATGGCTCGACTCCAGAAAGTGCTCAAGAACGCAGCGCGTATGATCTTTCACGTAAAACGTACTGATCGCATTACCCACTATTTAAAAGAGCTGCGCTGGTTGCCCATTGTATGTTGCATTCAGTACAAAATTGTTTCTTTTAGATTTCCGTTTCTTTGAAGGCATCCCTTCGTCTCTATCTTTATTACTGCGTGACTGTATACATACCTTCACGATCGCTGCGTTCCTCTGGAGGGAAACTCCTATGTATTGCAAGAACCAAACTGAAAACTGCTGGTTCTCGCTCCTTTCAATTTCAAAATTCTTCAGTTTGGATCATGAAACTCTCTTCCCCATTCACTGCGCCAATGCACTTGTCTTCCGTGCTTCAAAACTGCACTGAAAACATACTATTACTTCCAGTTGGTCTACCCCTAAAGAAAATATTTATTTCATTGATGTTTTCTCTTCTGCCCTCTCTCCTTTTCTCCCCGCTGCCCTCTACCCCGCTTACCCCTTGGGGTCATGAGCAATCTTGCTACTGTAGATTGTTCTAACCTATAAAGGCAAAAGTGAAAGCCCCAGTTGAAAACCTGTCTTGCCTTTGTAGGTGTCATGAATTGGCTAGTTTTAACTCTGCCCAGTGACTATTTAGCCATGTGTAGTACTTGTAACTTTAGAAGTTAGACTATAACACAGCAGCAATTAAATTACACAGCAGACCACACACCGCGAGCCCGACCCACGCTAGCGCAGTGAGTCAGCACTTGAGCTTTGAATCGGACCGTTTTAACCAATGGGAGCAGGCTAAGTGGGTAGAGCAGTTTTGACTGTGTCAAAGCCTAGCACAGTTTGGTCAGTCGTGTGTGAGACGAGGAAGAAGTAACATCTCCTTAGCTAGCAGAGAACTATCTTCACTCATAGACCAGGAAGCAGGACTTAGAATCTCAGAATTCTATTAAGTCACAACGGGCCTGAACTTGTCAAACAGACGAGCAGGCGAGCTATCCCGAGCTATCCCCACTCCACAGAAACGACCAGTTGGTTGAGGAGACTCTGCCGCACAAGCCGGAAAGAGCTACCTTGAAAAACCCCCTACAAGACCCCACAGCGTGGCAAGGGAACCCAACTACACAACTACCCAGGTGGACCAGAAGCTACCTCACAGAAGGACTTCGCACGCTCCATCTAGCAGTTAAGTGAACACGCCAAGGTGCACTTAAACTGATCATAACAGGACCACAGTAGTCCAACTCTTCAGAAACTGTAAAACGGACCACAGTAGTCCAAATCTACATGAGATATTATAGCAAGTGCCCGAGGAAGATATAACAGCTGCCTAGACTATCAGCGATCGAACTATTAGCAGTGACTGAGACTTTTTAAGTTAGATTAGTACTTAGAGAATCTTGTATAGAGTAGAAGAAATAAATGTGTGATTTTAACTGTTATCAAGTGGCTGGACTACATATGATTCATAGCCGTGTGAAAGCTAGTGTGACAGTATTCTTTTACCATTTTTCTATCTATTTCTGTACCCCAACCTTAACACAGAACGAGCTAAACAAATAAATTTATTAAAGTAATTCATAGGGTGACTTACTAGCAGTTCCCACCGAATAAACGTGAGGGTCCATAATTCCATTGTGCAGAGCCCATAAACCCCACGTGACAGTAGGCATGACTGATTCACTGCGGCAACAGTACCCCCGTTGGAGTGCCGGGGGTTTCAGTATAAATAGTATCCCCACTTTCTGGAAATTTAGCGCTTTAAATTCCCACTGTCGCTGTCTTCCTCATTTGCTCTTTCCCATTCCTGATCTGTCCTATCACTCTGCTATACTATCTTCTTCTTTGCTAGATCAATGACCTACCTTTTTTCTTGAAAACTCTTCCTGGACAAGACTCCTTGTTTGTGTATGAGGTCTGTTGGATCAGCTTGGGAGTTTTGGACGCTTTCTGCCGGGTGGTCACTAGGGCTTCCTATGATGTTATTATTTAGCACTATAGGCATTTTATATGTATGTGTTTTGTTGATGATTTATAATGATGTTTGTATTTTTTTTTTTTGTAACCGGGGGTTCGAGTAGTTGGGGTAAAGCCTCAGCCGTCCCCTGCGTGGGATGTCTTTATTGTAAAGTGACTGGCCGGTGGAGGGCATTCAATTTTCCCACTAGGGTTGTTTCGGCAGATCTTTTATGCGGATTGGGGGTTGTCCGGTCCTAATTTGGCTCGGAAGAGTCCGCTGGACCTAAAGCAACAATCAATCAATCAATCAATCAATCTCTACCCCGCTAGATCATGTAATTACTTTGTGTGCCTTGCCAAATGTTTAGATGCGTAAGTGCGAGTGTCTTGAGCTTACCATGTTAAGGTATCGCGCTTTACAAAAGCTATTATTATTATTATTATTATTATTATTATTATTATTATTATTATTATTATTATTATTATTATTATTATTATTATTATTATTATCTTTTCAGTAAATTTTCCATGAGCTCTCTCTACCATCAGCAAGTTCATTTTCTTTTCTGTATTTGGAGCAGTCTCACAACGTGCAACAAGTGTACACATGCGTACGAGTGCTCTAGAATGATGTGTGCGTGTGTGTGTGTGCGTGTGTGTGTGTTTGAATGTGTGTATGTGTGTGTGAACATTTATATCACGCGAACGCGCGCAAAAATATACGGTCTAATCGAAGAGGCTTTCTTTTATCACAGAGAAATTACGGAAGCGGAAGACTAATCGACTACTAAGTACAGGACGACATAGGGCTCTGCATTAAGAACATTAGGCTGCAGCGTAATCGGGCTATTTTGAATAGACCGCACGCAACACCAAATTACCCAGCGTAAAGTTATATTACCTGGATCCCTCTTCTTGTTGTCGTTCGTCTTTTTTCCATTTCGCTTGCCATTTTATTACCAGCAAAATGTAACATTGGACTAAATGTTTTTGTTGTTTAACCAAGTTTGCTGCCATTCGTTCATCGTTCATTAAGGTTAACACTGTCAAGTTAAAACATAATTATGATATGAAATAGTTGCAGAAAGCAAAGCATTTACGTTATATGTACATACGCACGCACGCGCACGCACACACACACACACACACACACATACACACACATTTGAATATAAACGCTAAAGCATCTATTTCCAACACGCTGCGCAATGTTCTTTAAGGTACAGGCAAAATTTTAAAATAATTGTTAAATAATACTTAAAGCGGAGCTGCTCATACAGTTTGTTTAGTTGATGGGTTCGGTTTTGTTTATTTGCTTGGTTACATTCTTTACAAGGTAAATGTAACAGCAGGCTTTCTGGTATGTTTAAAACAGTACTAGTATAACATTTATGTGTACTCAAAAAGTCGATTGGAATTTTGAGATAGTTATGTTCCTTCGCTTAGCATTTACTACATGTAAAACAAAATCCGTCCCACTTTCATTTGTAGGTTGTATAACAAATAATAAGGGAAAAAAGGCAAATGGATTACTCTCACTTTAATGAGAGCTGATTAGACATTTAACGTATAAGCTGTCGTTGTTTCTATAACGATAAGCAATTAAGTAGACTTCTATTTATATATAACTATAGCAAAAGTAATAATAATAATAATAATAATAATAATAATAATAATAATAATAATAATAATAATAATAATAATAATAATAGTACTACTGAATGCTTGATTGATTGATTGATTTATTGTTGCTTTAGGTCCAGCGGACTCTTCCGAGCCAAATCAGGACCGGTACTGAATGCTATAATTATGAGATCTACGCGCCTGTCCCCAAATCAATCAGGCTTAAAACGCGCGATCTGTACCAACATACACGCTCACCTGTCTCATCCACGCTCACCTGTCTCATCCACATACACAACAAATACACATCCATCACTCGAACAGGTGGTGTACAGGCAGGGAGATCGCTAGTGGAAGACGGAAAGAAAACTTTATTTTTATTTTTTGCATTTTTTTTATTGACTGCCTCCAGTGCCATTATTGAAGGGAGGGAGGAAACCGGAGTGCCCGGAAAAAAACCTCGGTGACCTCAATAGTCACATACGTTCGCCCCTTGCGGGAATCGAACCCGCTACCTTCGGCATAGAACCGGCGACTAATACACGGCGCCACGAGGCCACCCCAAATAGAAACCCCAACTATATGCAAAAGAACGGAAATAAGTTTAATAGTTTTAACAGTAGCCTATAAGAGAACATAACACGTTGTTATTCATACTGAAGCACGTGTAACTGAAGCTTTAATTAGTAATGTACGTACCCTATGTAACCTAACTTACAGGTGGTATTTAGATCTATCTTTCCAGGCAGATTGTAATGGTACTTCATCAACATAAGAGGCTTACAACAAAAGTCAGATACAGTCTACAAGCAGCTGATTCGCGCTTCTAATTTGTTTTGTTGGGTGACTAAGCTGGCCTAGATTTTTCAGTGTTCCCCAGTCCATACTTGGAGAACAACTAATGCTAATACTAACAATAGTAATATAACAGTGTATTTTGATAGTAAGCCCTATGCCTATATTTAGAGAAATAATGCTAATTATAGTAAATGATGATGTAAACTTCTTTTTAGAACGACCTCCTTTAAATAAAAATATGCATGTAAAAAAAAAGACTGAGGTTTAGGGGGATTTGTGGATATTTAAGGAACACATTTGATTCCAATTTCTATCTTTAACGAATCTACTGAGTTTTAATTATTCAGTGTTATTTATTTTATTAATATGAAGACGAATCAATTTATTGTTGTCATTATAATACACAAGGATGAGCATCAGGGATATGAAATAAACTTTAAAATAAGAATTATTATCAATTCCAACTGTCACTGCCACGACTCCCCCTGGGTAGACGCCACAAACAAACACCTTACACACGCAGACAACCCAGACAGAATGACAGTTTCCCGCAGACGTGAAGGGATGAAAACACAACGAATATATGTACAACTTTCAAGCTATTTATTCATTCATACCACACACTCATACACATACAACATGTACACATGAACGAGAAAAATGGTGATGGAACAATCAATGGGTCGATGAACAATGAAATGGAAATGTCAGATGAACGGGGGTTGCTGATCAACCACGTCTAACTAACGACTGTGCAACGCCAATGTCCGGGCACAGAGGGGGCAAGTGTCAAGAGGGGGACAAATAAAGAACGAGCCGACCTGATAGTAGGGTGTCCCCGTTGATGCCTCCGAAAGGTAGCTGCCTCCTCGTTGTGGTTGACGCTGGACTGTCGCTGTTTAATCCAGGCGCTGTGGTGTCGCCACTCCCTCCGCCGCTGACGATGACGATGATGGTGATGATGACGCTGTAGTTGCGGCGGCCCTGCCGCCGTCGACGCCTCTCAGCCTGACTCCTCCTGTAGGCTACCTCGTAACGCCGAGGCTAGGTCCCGCAACAGACGTCACGATCACGCGGGAAAGATGGGGTTGTGGAACGATGAGGATGTTCACAAACGTGGACGTGGACGAATGGGTGGTGATGATGATGTGGGTCCAACGACCGGATGTCGTCGTCGTCGTCGCGCTGAAGAGTTCGACGAACTTCCGAGCGACGAACAAAGACTTTCGAACCTGCAACATGCTTGCCGTATTGTTAATGTCAAGTCCACCCGATTCTGTCCCCCTCCCTCCTCACACTCTCCCCCCTTACTACACTAACTAATTCCTGTATCTTGAGGAAGCGCCACTGCTGTCCATTTCACTTCCCTTGACTACTTTTACTGTCTCTTGTAATCAAACACATAATTCAAAAACTAAATGACATTATGAATGCATGAAATGAACAATGCTGCAAATGAATACATGAAATCATCAACACATTATCCATCTTGAGCAACCGCAACCTCAACAACAGCAACCACTTCCATCCTACCTTCATCACACTTCACCCCCATTCTCCTCCCTCATTCTCCCTCCTTCAGTCGCACCCTTCCTCTCCTCCGTGCAACCATCCTTCCCCCAGCCTCACGTATAGCTATCGTTCAACACCCCAAACAGCCGGCCTTCGGTCATTAGCACAGTAATGGAAGATCACCATCTCACTTACCCAACGGCTCGATTGCAAAAGTACCTGTAGCCAGCTTTCACTGCTTGCCTAACACAGTACTCCAAGTAGGGTAAATCCAGTGCATAGTTTCCATTAGTGGACAATGCCTCACACTAAACTACCACACTGCACAAACTTTGCTATATTATAGCTGCACTCCAATCTGAGAGTTAAACTACAAAACACAGCACCTTTTCCAACTAGTATACTCTTTTTGGAACCAGTTACTATTATCCGTTAATAACTGTCCCCCCTACTTTTCCAGAACAACCAAAACACCCAGAGCAACAAAACAACCCGGTCTACACCGTAGCTCTGCCAAAACCTGTTCTGACTAACAGTGAACACATTCCCCAAAACTGGCTGGCCAAACTATGCTGTTCAAAAATCACGCTTTCCACGCACATAACCATACATACGACACCGCGCAGTTACTACCCCAACTCATTAACTCCCCACCCGCACTTACTACTCGGTTTCAACACAGGCTGCCCTGTGACACACCCCCCTCCCAAGACGAAACTACGGAGAGTTCAAAACTTAATCTTCCACAGGGTCAGATCTGCTGAGGAAATCCGCCTCTATGTTGTCTCTTCCTGGAATCGGTCGAACTGTGAAGACATAGGCCTGCAGCTGCATAGCCCATCGGGTGAGTCTGGCACTGTTGAGGTGCGTCCGTCCTCCAGATGAACTCCCTCCTCCAAGTTCGGTAGCTTTTCTACTGGCTCACTTGTCAGCGCTCTCTTCATGTCATCCAAGGCTTTCTGGCAGTCATCCCTCCTGTTGACCTCTCCCTTCTTCCTTACCCGCACGATCGGTGCTCTGTACGGCGATGTACACGACTCGGTAACCCCCAACTCCAGCATCGATTCCACTTCACTCTTGGCGACTTCCATCTGCGAAAATGGTAGCGGATGCTGTCGGTTACGCACAGGGCTGTCGTCGGTCGACATCACCTCGCACTCGTCCAGCGGCGGTGCTCTCTCATGTAGCGCAGATAGCTCCGTGTCTATCCGTATGTCCACTGGCCCTTCGCTCGCTTGAAGCGGTATCAGTGGTACAGCGCCCTGGTAGCTGATATCTGTGGTTCCCTCTGTCTCAGTTTGGTCCAACACGACGGCCACCGTCGGTCCTGGTTCTGCTCGGCGTTCCTCATAGCGCTTCCGCACGGTCGTGTGGTACGGCTTCCTGTTCCTGCCGACTCCCTGCACACGCGCTTTCCTGATGCGCCCCTTGGGTGTCGTTCGTTGACATGCGTCGCATGAAGTACAGTACTTCCGGACATCGCGGCACATCCCTGGCCAGTAGTACTTGGTCCACACCTGATCTAGGGTCCCCTTGGCTCCTCGGTGTTCAGCCATAGGCGTGTCGTGTCCCGTGCGTAGCACGTCCGACTGAAGCTTGGCTGGTACCACCAACTGACTGCGATCCACCTTGTCCTGTCCTGTGTGTTCGCGATACAACAGGCCTCGCTTCCAGACAAATGCCACTTGCCCCTTGCCTCGCTTCTCCTTTCCTGCCTTCCGGTCTGCTAGCTGTCGCACCTTTGCAAGTTCGTTGTCTTCCAACTGTAGTTGACGAATCTCCTTTGGCGTCGCGACGATGCTCTTGCTTGGTCCGACTACCACTGGTTCCACAGCGTCCGTCTCTTCGGCTGCTTGCGTTCGGGTCTGCCCCACGCAACACTCAGCCCTCCTCTCGGCAAACACTGGCAGTGCTGTATCACGTTGCCGTTCTGTCCTCGCCCAGTTGCCGATCACCACTGGGTAGATCAAGTCCGGCACCACCACTACCTCCACTCTCCCGGTGTAGAACGGTGACTCCAGCTGTACCCATGCTGTCGGCAGTGACTTGGACAGCCGGCGAACGGCGAATCCGACACGCCGCGTGCGTCCCGTGTACACAAGGTTGGCAACCTCTCCCTTCCGCAGGCAAATCAAATCGGCCCCCGTGTCCCTCACAGCCGTCAGCGGAACGCCTTCCACTACCACTTGGCTCTGGAACCGAGGATCTCCCTCCTTGCCTGCCTCCTTCAAGATGCGCAACGCTGCTCCACTCCGCTCGCTGCGTTTCGGACAATCTCGCTTCAGATGCCCTTTCTGCCCGCAGCTGTAGCACTCCCGCTTGTCCGGCGAGTTGGGTCGTGGTCCCGCCGGCTGGCGACCCTCGCTCTTGTCCCTGGGTGTAAAGGGTTGACGTGGTGGGAAACGTAGGTTGGTTCCCGCCCTGGCGTCGACGTACTGCTGCGCTAACGTCGCGGCCTCCTCCACCGTTGCTGGGTTGCGCTCGCGCACAAACGTGACGAGTTCTGGTGTCAAACCGTTGACCATCTGCTCCATCAACACCAGGTCCAGTGAGTCCGCATACGTGGCCTTCTTGTTCGCTAGTCCCATCCAGCGTTCCAGGAACAACTCTGACTTCCGCAGATACTGTTTGAAAGTCTCTGGTGGCTCCCTTCGTAGCTGGCGAAACTTCTTGCGATACGTCTCGGCCGTCAGGTTGAAACGCACCAACAACGCTGCCTTCAGGATCTCGTAGTCGGCAGAGTCGTCCTCGTTCAAGCCAACGTAAACTTCCCTCGCCTTCCCCTTCAGCAAGGTCCCCAAGCGAATAGCCCACGTGTCCTTCTTCCAGTCTTGAGCCTTGGCGAATCGCTCGAACTGACACAAGTAGGTCTCTAGATCGTCCTTATCCTCAAAGAAAGGTAACCTGAGCTTGACCGTCTCGAACTCGGGTTGACGATTCCTGCGGTTCCCGGCGCCTTGCCCCGTCAGCTGCGCCATCGCTAGTTCGTGTGCCATCTCTCGCTCTCTCTCTCTCTCTCGTCGGTCTGCATCTTCCCGGCTCGCCTGCAGCTCTATCTCCCTCTCCCTCACTCTCCGGTCTGCGTCTCTTTCGCTGGCCCTCAACTCGGCGTCTTCCCGGGCCGCCCTAGCCGCTTGGTCCATCGCGTAGTCTAACGCTGCCTGGCCCTTCAGTCCTTCGCGCTTGGCGAGCCTCAAGATCCTCTCCATCGGCGTCTCATCCGCGAACGGTCCTGTCCTCGGCGTCGGTGCCGCCTCGACCTTGTAGATCGAACGGTAAGGATTGGTCTCGAATCTCTTCGGCCTCGTTGCGTCGCTCAGGCGATCTTGGTCTCCGTAGAAGTCGGCGCCCGTTGACATCCCGCCAGTCGCGCCAAATCCCGTCACAAAAGGATCACTCACTGTGTCTCTGGCTTCGAACGTCGTCAACTCCTCGTCCACTGACCCACGACGCGATGACCTAACCGGCGATCTCCGCTGCTCGTCCGCAGAAGGTAGATCGGTGACTCCCGTATCAGCTGCTGCCGCCGTGCGCTCGTCCATCGTGACACCCACGCGAGAACGCGTACGAGCCGCGATCGGTGACACTCCTTCAGTCTCCTCGATCGATGCCATCCTGCTTAAGGAAAGCAACAACAACCAACAACAACAAGTCAACAGTCCTACAACCCTACCTAACCTAGCCTAGCCCTAGATACTAACCTACCTATCTAAGCTATCTTCCTTACCTATCACCCACCTCCTCCCACTCAAACAGTGGAAACTGACCTGCAAGGTAGCGAACCGGTTGGAGAGTGCAATGGCCCCCCTCCCTCACGTGTGGTCGAACCCAGGCCGGCTGTGAGCCTCCGCTGAACAGCGACCCGACTCCCTCCAACCACCCGCTGGGGTGCACACTCTCACCGAATCACGCCTCACACACTCGGACACCACAAGACAATCACGAGACAACTTCACGTCTGGGCACACTCACACCATACCCTGCATCTCCACCAAATGTCACTGCCACGACTCCCCCTGGGTAGACGCCACAAACAAACACCTTACACACGCAGACAACCCAGACAGAATGACAGTTTCCCGCAGACGTGAAGGGATGAAAACACAACGAATATATGTACAACTTTCAAGCTATTTATTCATTCATACCACACACTCATACACATACAACATTTACACATGAACGAGAAAAATGGTGATGGAACAATCAATGGGTCGATGAACAATGAAATGGAAATGTCAGATGAACGGGGGTTGCTGATCAACCACGTCTAACTAACGACTGTGCAACGCCAATGTCCGGGCACAGAGGGGGCAAGTGTCAAGAGGGGGACAAATAAAGAACGAGCCGACCTGATAGTAGGGTGTCCCCGTTGATGCCTCCGAAAGGTAGCTGCCTCCTCGTTGTGGTTGACGCTGGACTGTCGCTGTTTAATCCAGGCGCTGTGGTGTCGCCACTCCCTCCGCCGCTGACGATGACGATGATGGTGATGATGACGCTGTAGTTGCGGCGGCCCTGCCGCCGTCGACGCCTCTCAGCCTGACTCCTCCTGTAGGCTACCTCGTAACGCCGAGGCTAGGTCCCGCAACAGACGTCACGATCACGCGGGAAAGATGGGGTTGTGGAACGATGAGGATGTTCACAAACGTGGACGTGGACGAATGGGTGGTGATGATGATGTGGGTCCAACGACCGGATGTCGTCGTCGTCGTCGCGCTGAAGAGTTCGACGAACTTCCGAGCGACGAACAAAGACTTTCGAACCTGCAACATGCTTGCCGTATTGTTAATGTCAAGTCCACCCGATTCTGTCCCCCTCCCTCCTCACACTCTCCCTCCTTACTACACTAACTAATTCCTGTATCTTGAGGAAGCGCCACTGCTGTCCATTTCACTTCCCTTGACTACTTTTACTGTCTCTTGTAATCAAACACATAATTCAAAAACTAAATGACATTATGAATGCATGAAATGAACAATGCTGCAAATGAATACATGAAATCATCAACACATTATCCATCTTGAGCAACCGCAACCTCAACAACAGCAACCACTTCCATCCTACCTTCATCACACTTCACCCCCATTCTCCTCCCTCATTCTCCCTCCTTCAGTCGCACCCTTCCTCTCCTCCGTGCAACCATCCTTCCCCCAGCCTCACGTACAGCTATCGTTCAACACCCAAACAGCCGGCCTTCGGTCATTAGCACAGTAATGGAAGATCACCATCTCACTTACCCAACGGCTCGATTGCAAAAGTACCTGTAGCCAGCTTTCACTGCTTGCCTAACACAGTACTCCAAGTAGGGTAAATCCAGTGCATAGTTTCCATTAGTGGACAATGCCTCACACTAAACTACCACACTGCACAAACTTTGCTATATTATAGCTGCACTCCAATCTGAGAGTTAAACTACAAAACACAGCACCTTTTCCAACTAGTATACTCTTTTTGGAACCAGTTACTATTATCCGTTAATAACTGTCCCCCCTACTTTTCCAGAACAACCAAAACACCCAGAGCAACAAAACAACCCGGTCTACACCGTAGCTCTGCCAAAACCTGTTCTGACTAACAGTGAACACATTCCCCAAAACTGGCTGGCCAAACTATGCTGTTCAAAAATCACGCTTTCCACGCACATAACCATACATACGACACCGCGCAGTTACTACCCCAACTCATTAACTCCCCACCCGCACTTACTACTCGGTTTCAACACAGGCTGCCCTGTGACACCAACCGCCTTTCACACGTTTTACTACACGATACGACACACACGCACACACGTACACACACACGCATACACACACACACATACACTCACAGGTCAGTCTCTCATTTAGTAATTTACACACTTAACTTAACACTTTCGGAACGCACATAAACACAACATAGGCACTCGCCCTAATCACTTTCACCCGAAATGCTAAAAATACCATCAGTTTTGTTTAAAGTAAAACATGGAATATACACATGCTTTACATAAATATATTAATAAGGATAGATAAGTTCCTTATACTTTAAAAAGATATGATTATTTATTTTCTTATTTATTTATTTATTCATTCATTTATTCTTTTTTAAATAATTTTTTTTCTTAAAGCGGACAAGCGGTACGAGTCACCTTGGGAGATCCCAGACCACTTCCTGGCCCGGGTGTATTGGGTGGGCATGCTTCCGGTCAAGATCTTCTCCTGGGCAACCATCCCGGACTGCCGAAGGGGAGGCAAATGGCGGAAGTTTTACCCTTTGACCTTTCTGGTTTCCGTCATTTGGATCGCCATCTACACATATGTCATGGTGTGGATGATAACCATTGCAGGTGACCTTTACACTGGTTTGCGGAGATGATGATGATGATGATGATGATGATGATGATGATGATGATGATGATGATTGATTGATGATGATTGATGATGATGTTGAAGGTGATGAGGATGATGATGATAATGATGTTACTTAAGTCTATCGTGACATGTCCTGGATCGGAAAAGGTACGAAAAAACAATTAGCCTTTCTATTAATATGAATTTTGTGCAAAAAGACGTAAGCTTGTAATAATAATAACAACAACAACAATACTATTACTACTACTACTACTACTACTACTACTACTACTACTACTACTACTACTACTACTACAACTACTACTACTACTACTACTACTACTACTACTACTACTACTATTACTACTACTACTACTACTACTAATAATGGATTTAGGGCAGTGCGAAGTACCATTGAACAAATTTTTTACCTCAGAATAATCTGCGAGAAATATTTACAGCACCAACAACATCTATATCATGTGTTCGTAGACTTCAAAAAGGCATTTGGTCGAGTCTGGCATGCAGCTTTGTGGGCAACTATGAGATTGTACAACATGAGCTCTAAGATGATTTAAGTCATCCAAAGCCTGTATGACAAGGCTACCAGTGCAGTCCTACACAACAGCGCCATCGGAAACTGGTTCAGAACAACAATCGGTGTGCGTCAGGGATGCCTACTCTCTCCAACACTCTTCAACATCTTCCTAGAGTGCTTCATGTCAGATGCCCTTGCATAGGGGAAAGAGCAATCTCCAACCTCCGTTTTGCGGATGACATTGTTGGATTGGATGGAGAGGAACAAAAACTTGAACAACTGGTACAGAGGCTTGACTCCACTTCCAGAGCCTATGGAACGGAAAACAAGTGCAGAGAAGACCAAAATGATGACCAACAACACCAATGGCATCAACAGGGACATCAAAGTCCAAGGCCAATCCCTCAACACAGTGCATAGCTTCAAATATGTAGGACCCATTGTATTAAACAATGGGTCCCGACAGGATCGAACAAACAACTGCTGCCCTGACGAGGTTGAAACAATTTGGAAAGACAGGACCGTCAGCCTACATTTCAAGGTAAAACTGCTGCGCTCCCTTGTCATCTCCATCTTCCTATACTTTTGCAAAACATGGAACCTCACAGCAGATCGACAACGAAAAATACAAAGCATGGAGATGAGGTGCTACAGAAGACTTCTGGGCATTTCCTATACCCAGCACATCACCAACGACGAAGCCCGACAAACCATCACACAAACACGATGACCTGCTCACAGTGGTGAAGAAACGGAAACTCCGATGGTATGGCCACGTCACCAGATCATCAGGTCTTGCAAAGACCATCCTGCAAGGCACAGTGCAAGGAGGTAGAAGACAAGGGAGACCGAAAAAGAGGTGGGAGGACAACATTCGAGAATGGACTGGTTTGACACAGCGAAACCATCAGGGTTGCAAAGGACAAGGAAAGATTGAGTACGCTGATTAAACAATCATCTGTGGTGCCCCTACGACCTCCGAGTTACGGGATAGAATAATAATAATAATAATAATAATAATAATAATAATAATAATAATAATAATAATAATAATAATAATAATAATAATAATAGTGGATGATATGTTATACGCACCATTTTCCTAAATCAAATCCAAAGCGCGGCGATCCGTAACCAACATAACACGATCGTCAGCGTATACAAAGCCATCATCTCACACTACTCTGGTTTTAAATGTTTGCCTTAAGTCAGCTCCTGATGAAACAGACGGATGCTGATCTAGAGCAATAAATAAGAGTAATCAGCGCCGACAGTTGTAGGCAATTAACCAGCGAGTGATGAATTATTGAACGTTTTGTAGGCGATGCCCTGGACATACCGGACACTGTGATGGGTCTGACTCTTCTGGCGGCAGGGACCAGCCTTCCTGATTGTCTGTCCAGTATCATCGTCGCCAGAGACGGTAGGAACACGTCTCATTGATGAAATGACGATTGCGGTGAGGGGGGTAGGAGTAGTGGGGATGGTGATGGATGTAATAATGACGATGATGATGATAATGATGACGATGATCCGAACGACGATCCTTCGGATGAGATTAAAAACCGGGCACTCACGCGTTCCATTGCACGGACATTAAGGATTCTGACGCTCATGTCCTAGACGGGTGAGTGCCGGTTACACAAACACACGCAGTTGGCACTAGGTCCCTTCTCTTCCGGTCGCTCATCACTGTGCTCAGTTGTCTCGGCGTCAGACTATGAGCCCAAAGACTGCAAGTGGGCTCGTCGGGCGGCTTGAGTTAGATCCTGTATCGGCCCGCGCCTTGAGCAGCTCTTAAGCAGGAAAAGCGCAATATAAGAAAGATTAAAATAATAATGATGACGATAATTAGGAATGAGGATTGTGTGATGCTTAATCGACGAAGTGAAGGCCCGAATCTCGTATTGGGATAGTAGTGGTTGAGGTTGTGATTGTCAGAATGATGATGATGATGATGATGATGATGATGATGATGATGATGATGATGATGATGATGATGATGATGATGATGATGATGATGATGTCGATGGTGGTGGTAGTAGTGGTGATCGTAGGGGTGCCGGCGGTCGGGTAGTAGTGATAATCATAGACTAATGACGAGCAATCATTCTGATTTACTTGCCTACGCAGTGTAAGTTGTCGTCGCCGGAGACGATTTTAGGATGCCAGTGGTTGTCACAGAAGATGATGCAGCGTAAAGTAGTCGATTGTGTAAAGAAGATGATTTTAAAGACTCAAAGACTAAAATTTAATTCCCTTCCACCCTCCAACCTTTTTGAGGAATGTGATTGCGGTGTGGGGGAGGGATAAAAGTCAACATGAAATCCAGGAACAAACAAAATCCAGTATACTGTACAATACAATACTAAACAACGCAACTTTATTACAACAAACGCAAAATCGCAGTTCACGAGTGTGATCTGTTGAATGTGTAGTCGCTCTATTGTGGCGTGCCTTATATAATGATAATACTGCAATCTTTGAATACACAGTACAAGATTTCGACGACGACGACGACGATGATGATGATGATGGTGATGATGATGATGATGATGATGATGATGATGATGATGATGATGATGATGATGATGATGATGATGATGATGATGATGATGATGATGATGATGATGATAAAGACTATGAATGGAAAGGCGACGACTTCTATAATGATGATGGTGATAGAAATGATGGTGAGAAAACTGATGGCGACAGACCGCTGCCTGAGGAATGCTCAAGAAGTGGAACAAAAATAATACACAACATTTTTTTAACAGAGGCACCTTTTTTCTATTTCGTCTTCTCTTTTTCCTTCTCCAACCTCTTCCTCTTCCCCTTACTTTTCCTTACTCTTCCTTCTCCTCCTCCTCCTCCTCCTCTTACATTTTCTTAATTCACTTCGTCTTTCCATGGAGATACATAATATATGGACATAAATAACTAAACATTCTACTCCTTCTTCTTCTCTTTCCTCCCTCTCTTTCGCTCTTCTTCTTCTTTTTCATCTGCCTTTAATGTCTCCTCCTTCAGTCGCCTTCTTCTCCGTTTCTTCTCCTCCTCTTCTTCTTACACAATTGTGTCTTTGATAAAAGGAGTCTGATTGCGGCCGCTTCAGTGTACAAGAAGAACAAAGGGATATAAATAGCTCCATTTCACGGAGAAAATCTCTGCGGTGTATTTCAGGGAGAATCCTTACCGTACACTCGTGCAGCATTTCCGATGTAAAAGCGTGGTGACGTCTTTCAAGCAGCAAGGAAATGGACTCCTAGTCACCAATCTTGAAAATCTAGACTTTCGATTTCTAAAGAGTATAGGACTTGGGATGAGAGGGGTAGGGGAGTAGGGGGAGGAGTGTGGTGGATGGAGGGCTAGGAAGAGAAATAAAAAGGAAATGTGTAAAAGGGTGGTGTTGATGGTAGTGGTTGTGGTGGTGAGGTTTGGTTGTTTGAGAAATATGGCGAGAGAGATAGGAAAGGGGAGAGGGAGGAGGGGTGGGGGCGGTTGCATAGGAGTCATGTGGGAAGGTATTGATGTGGAAAGAGTAGTTGATGGGGTGGGAGAGAGAGGAAATGTGTACTGATTGGAAAAAAAGTTCAAAAATTTGTGTCTCGCCATCGAATTTCTAGTTAAAAGACTTTCAGACTAGACACGTCTTTTACTTCATCCTGGAACCCTGAGTGCGTATCTTGTATTGATGGAATAGTCCATGATATATAAAACAGAAGGATATATATATATATAAACCTTCTTTTTAAAAAAAACAAACACTGATGATGACTTTTGCCACTCCGAACTGAAAATGCGAGCTTTTACACACTGCATGGATACAAGCAGTGATGGTATGTATATTGATGGAAAGGTCCGGAAAATGTATTTTGTAACCATTTTTTTTCTTTTTAAAGGAGTTTACTTTACCTCGCCGAACTGGGAAAAAAAGATCTACCCCAGCTTAAAGAGCTTCATAGAATACTGATGGAAGTCCGTAATATATTTTCTTAACCAACGAATCTCCGTGTAAAGACCTTCACTGTGCCGAACACCGTCTTCTAGACTACTTCCGGTGTAATACCCTGTTCTGACCCCCATCTGGAAGTGTCCTCCGGGGAACACATCCAAATAGGGGGTCAGAGCGGGGTGGTACATCGCAATGAGTAGAGTATGTATAAATACAGTACTGCTAGAAAAGTTCGTGATATTATTTTTTTTTTCTAAAAGGATATTCGCCTCTCCAGACTCGCATACACATTCTCCGAACAGCGTGCAACGTCTTCTTGAATGAGTGAGCATCGTACAGAAGTAAAGTTTCATAATATTTTTATTTTGTACAAACCATACCGTTTTGCTAGTGATATTCATCTCATTGAACTGGAAAAGAGTTGTCCTAACACAAGGAAACTCCAGGTTGGTGGTATAGATAGTTTGTAGGTCTACTGATGGAAAAGTGAAGAATGTTTTTACTAGCTATCGAGTTTCTCTTTAATGGGCTTTCATCTGTCTCAACTGGAAACGTAATCTTATGTAGCCTGGAGATCCCAACTCCTTCCCTCCCATATTCCGCTATTTGTTGGGGGGGTTTCCCTTGAGACTCGAGAATGGTTTCTTTGCAGTCAAATTCCAACTTCGAACGGGCTGCTAACCTTTATTTTAAAATAATGTTTTAGCAGATTTAACATTTTTACCCCCCATAACGTGATGACCTCAGTGCTTATAGCTTACAGTTTGGGCAACTTCAATAATTGGCCAGGAATCTGGGTTTGCAAAGCGAGGCATGGTAAGGTTCTATCCCCCATGTTAGGCTTGTCAGTACGTTTCCGTTGTTCCTTCTCCCATGTTAGATTTGTCAACACGTTTCTGTTGACGATAGGGCTCATCAAGGGCAGACAAACACGTTTACCAATCGATGCATCCCTGGCACAAATTACAAAGTCGAAGAGGAGCCGGGTGATTATACTGACAAGGCGACGAAAGAGACTTTGCAATGTGACAATAACCCGAATTGATTGAAATTTCTTTCGATAGGCTGGCTTTGAGGTGCGAAGTTTTGTCTTACATCACGGTGTAAAATTTTGCGAGAAGTGAGGTAAGATAGTTGGGGATAAGGAATCTAAGTGTAATTATAGAGCGGTGTGCAAGCTATTGATTTAGTTTTCGTCCTCGGTCAATGAAAAACAAAGGTTTACATAGAATCACCGATTAACTGTTATATAATATGCGTTTATTGAAATACAGCAACATCAGTTTTACAATCAATTTTATAAACAAATATTTTGCTGTTTATTATCTGTTTCTCTACACGTATTTAATGTGCTAGGAGGGCATGGATTATCAGTAGGGTATAAGTAGGTGTCCAACATCATCAACATTATCATCATCATCATCATCATCATCATCATCATCATCGTTGTCCACATTCTCATCATCATCATCATCATCATCATCATCATCATCACCACCACCACCACCACCACCATAATTATGCTTTTCGGCTGCATATCTGTCTTTGGTTTTTTTAATTGTGCACCTAAATTTGTTTCTTTTAGGAATGACCTGAATCCGCACAAAATACTGCAAATATTAACCGTTTTCTGTGTCCCCTCCACCCCCTCTCCCCTTTTTGCGGAATTATTTTCTTGATGTTTTTTTTTCAATTTCATGAACTGTTGAACTTCTTCTGTAAATATTAACGTTCAACAGAAACCTTTCTAATCCGAGGGCAACTACGGGTTGATATTATAAGGTGCACTTTTAAAATGACAACAGCAACAAGAGCAATAGCAATTTTGTTTTCAATTTAACTGGCATTGTCCTCAATCCGAACACTGAATGAATAACCACGCGGAGAGAGAGCGAATCGTGCCGATTGTGTGCAGACGCAATTCCTGGAAAGTTAGCAGAGTTGTTGTTTTGTGCACGAAATTACACAGCACATACATACACACACATACACACACACACGCAAGAACAACGCAATAGACACACACACGCGCGCACGCACACACACACACACAAGAACAACGAAAAAAAAAACGCCACACACACACATGTGACGGTGTTTGTAAATACGAAAGGAAATTGAGATTTAATAAAAGACTGTTGAAAATGTAAGTTTTCAGTCCAGAGCGAAAGGAAAGAGATGATGCAGCACAGCGCAGAGCTAAAGGAAGAGAATTTTAAACTATATATAAGGGCTGAAGAGCAGAATGAGCGTTCGTCAGAGATGTTTATGTTTTGATACAGGAATGCGAAGCTGGCGGGTATCAGAAGGTGAACGCAGAGGTCTCGATGATGTATAGAAGTGGACTGACTCGGAGAGATACAACAAACCAATCAGAATGACAGCGTTGAAACAAAGGCTTGCAGTTTTCTAAAATATTCTGTTCTTCACGGTAAGCCAGTGCAATGATTTAAAATGAGAAGTTACACGGTCTGATTTTGGAACAGGCACAGTATGGCGAGCAACACTGTCTTTAGCTTCTGCAGCTTGTGCAACAGAAACTGAGAGCAACTACACTACACTACGCTACTCTACACTACTCTACACTACACTACACTACACTACTCTACACTACACTACACTATACTACACTACACTACACTACACTACACTACACTACACACTTCACCACAACACAACACAAACACAACACAGCACACAAACTAAAAACAAAAGCAACAAATATGCAGATGAGAACGTTTATTTTCTGCAAACCTTTATTGACGAAATTTTCATGCCTTTCAAATTATTCACGCGTCGGACAAAAAGGCGTGTAAAAATATTCAACAGTTGAATTACAACTTGTCACAAAATATTGGTTTGGTGCTATCTCAGCTAACTCGACGAAGCTGAAAATGCAGGAAAGAGAGTGTGTGGAACTGAAAATGTATAAAAGGTTTGAACGGAAGTTTTATATTTTGAACCACCCAAGGAGCATCCATTGGCTAACACCACCCAGAATCGACAGTTTTAAGTCTTGATGACCTAATTTGTGTATTGATGACTTACTTGTCTATATCGCGCAATCTCAGGAAGACTGACTTTTCACATTTCAAAATTAATGTCTGCGTCAAAGGTGCATTTATATCATGCACGTTTTACGAACGGAGTTTTTAAGACTCAAGTCAATAGCATTAAATTCATTGGACGGATATGAATTCTCTCTGATTCTCAGTTTAAAGCACATGCAGGTTGGTTGATACAAGACATTTGCTAGGTTAGTTAACCATTGTTTAAAGGGTCAAACAGACTACCTTGAGCCGAATCAGGGCCTTTCTGCTAGGTGCATTGACAATCTATAAATAAAATGGAGCTGACCACACTTTGACCACGCTTAAACGTTTTTTCTTTTGTCTCACATACTTTATTTTGATTTTTCTGACGTACACTAATTACATACAGTACTACTATGAATGACTTTATTTTTACGTTGCCATTCCAGCCATCATTCAGAAGACCTTATTGGCTGTTTGAGCAGATGGAAGTGTGCGAGAGGGGGGTGGGAGGTGGAATGGGAGCGAAGAGAGGGGATGCGTTCGATTATAATATGTGTGTCGGTGTCCGTCCGTTGTCTGTCTGTCGGTCTGTCTGTCTCTGTCTGTCTATATGTCTCTCCCTTCCTCTCTCTCTCTCCCACTCTCTGTCAGTGTCAGTGTATCTCTCCCCCCCCTCCTTCTCTCTCTGTTTGCTTGCGTGCTTGTGTGTTTGTGGGTGTGTGTGTGTGTTTAATGTGAGTGCTAGTATCTCTGTGCTTTGTTTTGCGTTGCTTAATATGATCAGCCACCATGAGCTCTACTATAATACTGTAGAACAATCACTATGTTAAAGATCGAAGTGTAGTCCTTTCTCCGTCATTCGTTACAGTCTTTCAGCCACGAATTCTTTAGCTTGCCTTCTCTTAAATTGACTCGCCAGAAAATTAGCTACTCGGGTTAGACTATTACCGTGGACATATTTATAATGTCAAAGAAATAATATCCTTAGAACGTGTTTGTGGTAAGAAACACAAACACTCCTCTAATGTTTGAAACGTGATTTTAGCTTTTACTTAACACCAATAATAACAATAACACGTTATTAGTGTGTGTGTGTGTGCGTGTGTGTATGTCTGTGTGTGAAAGAAAGAGAGTGATTTGGCGCGCGCGAGTTTATATATGCTTATATGTAACCTATATGTTTAGATGAATTTGAAACATTTTAAGAAGTCTTAGTCATGCGTCTGCAATGACACGTTTATCTAATGCTTTATTATCTTAGACGAGTCTCTTTTACTGCAAAGAATATGACTTTCCTGAAAGTTTTTTTTTTAAATAGCCAACATAGACTCTAAAGGAAACATTAATGGGGCCTTAAATTCCCCATCGAGATTAAAGCGATTGTTGCCCGCATACTAACCAGTACTTTCTGGTTTATCATGGTTTGTATTTGATGTAAAGGCTTCTAGATTTCGTTTTGTTATCCAAACAAAAAAAATACATCCGAAAAACTAAATAAGTAATAACTTGACCTTTTGCATTTCACACAGGAATTTAAATGCAGACACATCTGTTATAAAATTGTAGGAATAAAATCTCGGTGTACAACCATTCTTGTTATGCTAGCTACATTTGGCCGGGTGTTTCGCTAAATTTGCGTAGACTTGATTCTGCAGTTGTAGCAACACCTTGCTTTGTCTGATCTATGAGTGATGACGAACGCATTTACAGCTTACATATCGGTTAGGAATTTTAGAAATTTGACATCGTTAGGAAGATAGTTTAGTACGTATGACCAAAAACATTAATCACAAAATCGATGATAACGACTAAAGAAATTAATAAAATATTTAATAAAAGATAAATACTATAAGTAAATGTCATGTGGGTTACCTAATGTTTCCCGGCGTGTCGTAAGAGGCGACTAACAGGGGTGATGTCAGCACGGCATCACTGGGCGAAAGACTTCTACACAGAAGTCACCGGCCAGGCCGGAGGAACCTCACGTTACTATAGGTTCAACGACCTCGTGCTCGGGGCCAAGGCCAATCTACTCGTGGATGTCGGCTGTGGCCAACAGCCTGGAGAGGATTGGGTCGCCGCCAGGTCTTTCTTGCCCAAGACACGCAGTATGATGAAAAGAACCACTCACTGCATACCAAACCGGTCGTAGCTCGGGTTACCAAGGACCGCGCCTTCCGTTGTCTACCAGGGCGGAGGTAATAAGTGGGTTATTGATTGACAACTTAACAAGATCCGCACGAGAGACAACATCGTCATAGGAACCTGGAATGTCAGGACCCTAAATGCGGAGAGAAAATTAGAAGAACTATCCCACGAACTAGACCACTATCGATGGAACATTTTAGGTATCAACGAACTGCGCTGGAAAGGCCTAGGTGAAACAACGACCGAAAAAGGCCACAAGCTTTATTTCAGCGGCAGAGATGACATGCACGAACACAACGTTGGATTCTTGGTCCACAAAGACTGCCCAGTCTCCAGTAGACACATTACCTTTCGTTTGAGAGCAGTCTCTTTCAACGTCACTATCATACAGGCCAATGCCCCAACATCAGACTATGACGACAGCAAAGTCGAAGATTTCTATGAACATCTATAGTCTGTTCTTGACCAAGTGTTGATGAAAGATTTAGTTATAGTGCAAGGCGACTGGAACGCCAAGGTTGGCCAAGATAAGTACTACAATTGGGGAGACACATGTGAACCCCACTGCAACAGCGAGACCAATGACAGAGGTCTGAGACTCTTAAAGTATGCCAGATACATAATCTGATACTGGCAAACACGTTTGGTCCCTACGAACAATACAGACGATGGACCTGGCACAGTCCCAGGGGAGAGAGGGGTGCATCACAACCTGGTTGACTACATCATGGTAAAGAAACGCTTCAGATCAAGCGTGAACATTTGCAGGACACGCACCTTTCCAGAAGCAGACATGAGTGTGACCGCGATCTCGTGATGATGTCTTTCCAGCTCCACTTGAAGAGAGTAAACAGAGCAAAGTGCACCAGGCTGAAGTTCGACCTGGACAAACTGCAAGACTCGGAGGTGGCAGAAATATTCCAAGCCACAATTGGAGGGAAATTTGCACCACTTGTCATTTTGGGAGCTGGTGAAATAGATGTCCACACCATCACTACAACCTTCAATTCAGCTGTGACAGATGCCGCCACTGAGATCCTTGGCAAGCACCGCCCAATGAAGAAACCGTGGATTACACCTGAACTTTTGGACCTATGTTGCAAACGAGGAGAGATAAAAACAAAGAAAAAGAACATTTCACAGGGAGCTGATGCCTACCGAAAACTCCACAGTGACATCGAAAAGGCATGCGCACAGCAGAGGAGAACTGGATAGAAGATCAACGCCAGGAAATAGAGAACAGTCTGAACAAAAACAAAAGCAAGAAGGCCAACCAGACTGTGAAGCAGCTGACAAGTGTTAAACAACCCAAGGCCTCCACAATCCAAAGCAAGTCTTGCATGCGCCTTACAGAAGAACACGAAGTCTTGGATAGATGGACAGAGCACTGTACTGACCTTTACAACCACACACCAACCGGAGATCCATCAGTTCTAGCATGTCCTCAAAACAGAGAAGAAGAAAAAATCCTCCCAATTCTCCGAGAAGTTGAGGTAGCAGGGCAATCGTCGACGAAGGGGAAATCAGCGAAAGTGGACACAATACTGCCAGAATTGCTTCAGGCAGGAGGGGAAGCGATGATAGACGCCCTAACCATTATCTGTAACAAGGTCTGGCAGAGTGGGGAGTGGCCTACGTGAACCCAGTCGCTTGTCATCACTCTTCCCAAAAAGGGTAACATTCAGGATTGTCAAAAATACCGCACCATCAACCTCATCAGCCATCGCAGCAAAGTCCTCCTGAAATAATAATACAGATTGAAACCCCAAGCTGAACAAATCACAGCTGAAAAACAAGCAGGATTCAGGGCAGGGCGAAATATTACTGAGCAGATTTTCAACCTCAGAATAATCTGCGGAAAGGAAACAGCACCAACAACATCTTTATCATGTGTTTGTAGACTTCAAGAAAGCGTTTGCCAGAGTCTGGCATGCAGCTCTGTGGGCAACCATGAGAGTGCACAAAATCAGCCCTAAAATTATTGAAGTCATCAAAAGCCTGGATGATAAGGCTACCAGTGCAGTCCTCCACAACAGCGCCATCGGAAACTGTTTTAGAACAACAATCGGCGTGCGTCAAAGATGCCTACTCTCTCCAACACTCTCCAACATCTTTCTGGAGTGCATCATGTGGACTTGCCGATCACGAAGGCGCAGTCATCAATCTCCAACCTCCGTTTTGCGGATAACATTGATGGATTGGCTGGAGAGGAACAAGAACTTGAACAGCTGGTGCAGAGACTTGACATTACCTCCAGAGCCTTTGGAATGGAAATAAGTGCAGAGAAAACCAAAATGATTACCAACAACACCAATGGCATCAACATGGACATCAAAGTCCAAGTTCAATCCCTCAACGCGTTGCATAGCTTCCAATATTTAGGAGCCATTGTATCAGATAATGGGTCCCAACAGGAAGTCCTTTCCAGGATAACGCAAACAACTACTACCCTGACAAGGTTGAAGCCCATTTGGAAAGACAGGACCATCAGTCTACACTCCAGGGTATGGCTGCTGCGCTCTCTTGTCATCTCCATCTTCCTACACGCTTGCGAAACATGGACCCTCACAGCAGATCTACAACGAAACATACAAAGCATAGAGATGAGGTCAACAGAAGACTTCTGGGCATTTCCTATACCCAGCACATCATCACCAACGACGGTCCGACAGACCATCACACAAGCCACGAAGTCTTCAACAGCCTGACATGCTCACAATGGTGAAGAAACGGAAATTCCGATGGTATGGCGACGTTACCAGAGCATCAGGCCTTGTAAAAACAATCCTGCAAAGTCCGGTGCAAAGATGCAGAAGAAGAGGGATACAGAAAAAGAGGTGGGAGAAGAACATTCGAGAATGAACTGGCGTAACACTGAGCGAAGCCAATGAGGGTTGCTGAGAACAGAGAAAGATGGAGTACGTTGGTTAAACGATCATCTGTGGTGCTCCAACGACTTTCGAGTTACGGAATAGGATAGGATAGGAAGGAAATAATTAAATAAGTGGATGAATTAAAAAATGACGAAATAAATATATACGCGAATCAATAAATAAATAAATAAGAATGAAAATCGTTACATCAGTAACATTTGCAAAGATTGCTGAAGGTGGGTTACGATTGTTTTAAAATAAACTACTATATTTAGTAATACAACCGGTTTTTTCAATTAAACCACAAAACATCAATTTGTAATACTGCTGCTTTAAATTAAGCTACGATATCTATTTATAATACAATAGCTTAAATTAGATTAGAATATTTATCTAGTAATACGACTGCTATAAATTAATCTAATTTATCTTGCAATATGACTGCTATAAATTAACCTAATATACCTATTCGTAACACGACTGTTTTATATTAATATAACTATTTGTAACACGACGTCTGTAAATGAACCTACTATGTGTAAGTGTAATTTAAGGTCAGGTCTCCCGTATAGTAACTAATATGATTCCTGCGTTCAGTAACGGCCAATGACTGTTAAAGTAGGATAGCACTATTAAAGGATGCTGTAGTACAAGAACTAAACATAATTAAGCTGTATGTTTTGGAGGCGTATGGTAGCTAATTTATCATCTTCATCATCATCATCATCATCATCATCATCATCATCATCATCATCATCATCATCATCATCATCATCATCATCTTCATCTTCATTATCATCGTCTTCGTCCTCGTCGTTGTATTCTTCTTTTTCTTCCTTGAGCAAAGATTGTATTAATAACAATAGAAATAGTGCTATTCTTTAACAGAAAGTGTGGAAAAGCAAGGTGTAGTATTAATACAAAATAGATACAGTGCTATTGCGCTTTTAATGTGAAGGCAAGATCGTCAATTTTCTCTCAGAAGAGACATGCGATATGTTGCCCTTATATGGTCCGCTACGGGAAACCACAACGATCGGACGCTAATTATGATCCACTTTCAGTCCATCACTGCCGTGTGATCCGTCGTCTTTGTCTCTTCTTTGTACAACACGATTCCAGTTTTTTGACATCTCGCCCGCTTTCTTTTTTTACCACAATGGGGTCGACGCGCTATTTTAGGCGGAAACGCGCGTTCTGTTCACGTGTCTATGTTGCTTTAAACGTACAATGTGAACATCAGAATGGGAAGAAGGATAGAGATACTCACCATTAATGTAGAATCTATAGCGTATATGTTCGCAAAATTACCGAGCTTCTGCTTTCTTCTGCTTTTACATGTAGAAGCGAAGTACAGTACAAAAGAAGTTACGTGCTGTTCGGTGGTCAGAGTATCAGACTTGCCAAAATCTCAAGTTAAAGAATATTTATGTGTTTTTTTTAAAAGCTTAATTCAAGTGAAACATCTCCTATTCCCCCCACCCACCCACCCACCCCCACCCTTCCTTCTTCTTCCACAGCATTTTATTCCCTAATAGCATTTTCTTCAGAATGAGGAAGGGGTTTGTGTGAGAAAAGGATATCACGGCCAGCAAATCAGTTATCGCCTGCACGACCGTAGCTGCTATTGTTATTATAGCGTCATTGTGCACGTCATCATCATCATCATCATCATCATCATCATCATCATCATCATCATCATCATCATCATTATCATCATCATCATCATCATCATCATCATCATCATCATCATCATCATCATCATCATCATCAACAACAACAACAACAACATCATCATCATCATCGTCCTCCTCCTCCTCCTCATCGTCGTCTCTCTCTCTCTTTCTCTTTCCTTTGTTTGAAACCTCGTTTTGAAAGCGCGAGAAGAGCCAGCACTTCCACAACCTTCTTCTTACACACGCACGCACATACCTTTTCTCTTTTCGCCCAGTGATGATTTATGTCTCCATGTCCTTGTTGGATTTCTTTTTCCTGCCTTCCATTCACTGTCTTTCTTTTGGCCAGAGTTTTTTTTTATTCCACGTGTCATGATTTTCCTGCTTCTTTCTCTAACGTCTTTCATTCTGCATTTATATTTCAGCCTTTTTCTTTCTTTCTTTCTTTCTTTCTTTTTCATTTAGTTTATGCGCCATTTGCCATGGTTATGTTAATTACTCGGTATATTTGTTGTACCTTTTTATCTCTTTATTTCTCTCTTTCTTACTTTCTGTCTTCTTCGTCGTCCCTTCTTCTACCCCCGTTGGGGTGCCGGGGGTTTCAGTATAAATAGTATCCCCACTTTCTGGAAATTTAGAAGTCCCCTATACGCATCCGTGTCCGGGGACAGTAATCTACCCACTGAACTGAACTGAACTGGAAATTTAGTGCTTTAAATTCCCACTGTCGCTGTCTTTCTCATTTGCTCTTTCTCATTTCTGCTCTGTTCTATCAATCTGCTATACTATCTTCTTCTTCGCTAGACCAGTCATCTACCTTTTTTCTTGAAAACTCTTCCAGGACAAGACTCCTTATTTGTGTATGAGGTCTGTTGGATCAGCTTGGGAATATTGGACGCTTTCTGCCAGGTGGTCACTAGGGCTTTAAATGGTGTTATTATTTAGCAATGTAGGCATTTTATATGTATGTGTTTTGTTGATAATTTATAATGATGTTTGTATTCTATTTTGTTTTTGTAAACGGGTGTTCGATAAATTAGAGTACAGCCTCAGCGTCCCCTGCGTGGGATGTCATTATTGTAAAGTGACTGGCTGGTGGAGAGCTTTCAGTTTTACCACTAGGGTTGTTTCGGCAGATCTTTTATGCGGATCAGGGGTTGTCCGGTCCTGATTGGGCTCGGAAGAGTCCGCTGGACCTAAAGCAATAATCATGTAATGTAATGTCCCTTCTTCTTCTTCTTCTTCTTCTTCTTCTTCTTCTTCTTCTTCTTCTTCTTCTTCCTCTTCTTCTTGCGCACACGCGTGTGCGTGCGTATGCATATGTGTGTGCGTATGTGTGTGTGTGTCTGGGTGTGCGCGCACGTTCGTTGGTGCTTTGTCTTATATATATATATATATATATATATATATATATATATATATATATATATATATATATATATATATATATATATATATATATATATATATATATATATATATATATATATATATTGGTATATATAAAATACAATGTCTATGAGTGCTGTCAATGTAAGTTTGTATATGGCTCTTTTTATATTTCTATCTATAATCGCCTGTGTAAATTTAGACCTACTGTGTACTCGATTTCACTGTTTTAATGATGTTTCTTTATTGTTTATTCACACTTTAAAATCCCTTTTGTATATGTCGTCTCGAATGACCTTTGGTTTTAGCAGACGCTAATAAAATATACTACTAATATTTCTTGCGAAATAGCTATCTCCAATAGCTATTTGCAATACAGCAGTTCAATTTCCAAATATTACTGCAAAAAAGAAGGCCGATGTCAGTTTGGGATGATGAAGTCGGCCATGATCAGATATTAGCACGGCGAGTTTGGGTTTGACGAAGAAATTACAACTTGTCCAACTATCAAAAAGCCATTTCTCAGCATCTTTTCGCAATTGTGTTCCTTAATAATATTTTCTTTATTCGATGGTTTGTTTTGTTTTACTCGAGAAACTAGATCAACATAGGTATTCTACAACAGAACATTCTGTTTAGATTCGGATATTATTTTTCTCGATTTTGACAACTTTGCCCAAATAATTATACCTGTTTATTTGAACCTAAGCTAACAAATGTCTGGCATGAAGCTCTATGGGCAACAATGAAAGTGTACAACATCAGCATTAAAATTATTGAAGTCATCAAAAGCCTGTATGACAAGGCTACCAGTGCAGTCCTCCACAACAGCGCCATCGGGAACTGGTTCAGAACAACAATCGGTGTGCGTCAAGGATGCCTACTCTCTCCAACACTCTTCAACATCTTCCTAGAGCGCATCATGTCAGATGCTCTTGCAGACCATGAAGGCACAGTCAGCATAGGGGGTAGAGCAATCTCCAATCTTCGTTTTGCAGACGACATTGATGGATTGGCTGGAGAGGAGCAAGAACTTGAACAGCTCGTACAGAGGCTTGACACCACCTCCAGAGCCTATGGAATTGAAATAAGAGAAGACCAAAATGATGACCAACAACACCAATGGCATCAATACGGACATTAAAGTCCAAGGCCAATCCCTCAACACAGTGCATAGCTTCAAATATTTAGGAGCCATTGTATCAGACAATGGGTCCCGACAGGAAGTCCTCTCCAGGATCGCACAAACAACTGCTGCCCTGACAAGGTTGAAGCCCATTTGGAAAGACAGGACCATCAGTCTACATTCCAAAGTAAGACTGCTGCGCTCCATTGTCATCTCCATCTTCCTATATGCTTGCGAAGCATGGACCCTCACAGCAGATCTCCAACGAAGAATACAAAGCATGGAGATGAGGTGCTACAGAAGACTTCTGGGCATTTCCTATACCCAACATATCACCAACGACGAAGTCCGACAGACCATCACACAAGCCATTGGACAACACGATGACCTGCTGACAGTGGTGAAGAAACGGAAACTCCGATGGTATGGCCACGTCACCAGATCATCAGGCCTTGCAAAGACTACTCTGCAAGGCACAGTGCAAGGAGTTAGAAGAAGAGGGAGACCGAAAAAGAGGTGGGAGGATAACATTCGAGAATGGACTGGTTTGACACTGAGCGAAGCCATCAGGGCTGCTGAGGACAGAGAAAGATGGAGTATGCTGGTTAAACGATCATCTGTGGTGCCCCTACGACCTTCGGGTTACGGGACAGGATAGGATAGGATAGGAAGCTAACAAATAGGTTCATAATACAAAAGGTAAAGTTTAACATACGATTACATATTTACAAGACAAAATTTAAAGAGGCGCTGCCGTAGTACACTGTTTTTGCTGCTGATAAGATTTCTCTATTACGACAGTGCAAACGATGTATTGGTACCTAATTGGTTTCATTCCTTCTCAAGGGAAAAGATTAATCCTTCCAGAAATGTGAGGTCAAGCGTGCAAATAGAGACTTAGAGTGCGTTTGAGGCTAAGATCAAAATTGCGAAAGCAAGTGATAAAATAATTATCTAATTTACAATAAGTGATGACTCGTAAATTTTGTGTTTCTTTCATTTGCGAAATTTTAATGTAAACGTTGCGTTTTTCGTTCTAAAGATCGTCTGCTTGATCGTCTACATGACTCACGTCCCAACAGAAGAGCTGTTTAGTCACTCACCACTAAAATAAGCGGAGCGTGACCAAGCATGCTTTAGTTACGTTACGTTACGTTGGTAGATTAACGTCCCCGGACACTTAAGGCCCCGCCACACATGCCGATTGTGCAACGATTTTGCTTGCGATCCGATCCCGATAGCTACGTGATGACGTCAGAACTACTGCTTGCCTCCGGTCCGATTTGCAATCGGCTCCGTATCGTGCGATTAGAGCTTGTTCTATTCTGCTGTGCAAAATCGGCCCCGATTGTAAACTTCCAACCAATCAGAATGCGTCCCGTGTTCATTGTCAACTTGGCGTTACAAACGAAGCTGATGACAGCTAGGTGACAGGTGACAGGCTGGGAAGTCTCGTCTTTCGTAGGCCTCAATTACATACTATATATACTATACTACGTACCTATGTAGGAGGCCCACGAGTTTACAAAGACGAAATAAAAGACTTCAGAGCCTGTGATGCAACCCGCGATGTTTTGTATGGTTTTGATTTGGTTTTCCATTACGTTTTTATTTTTAAATAGTTTTTGTAGCATGTAGAGACATTATTTCTGCTGTGGTTTCAGACTAGATGAGCTGTTGGATGGAGATGGTAAACTGTTGGATGGGGTTGGGGATCGTGTACACTGACACTAGTGAAAGTGAATTTAAACAATGCACATTGTGTGGAAGTTTCGGGTCGACCTGATCGGAAACGTGTGGCAGTGCTACCGGTTTTGGAGTCCGGCCCGATCGCAAACGGATCCGAAACCCGATCTAGAATCGGCCTTCAAACCGGCATGTGTGGCGGGGCCTTTAGCGTATAGGGGACTTTTGTAAATACAGCAAAGTGCACTAGGCTGAAGTTCGACCTGGACAAACTGCAAGACCCGGAGGTGGCAAAAATATTTCAGGCCACAATTGGAGGGAAATTTGCACCACTGCTTATTTTGGGGGCAGGCGAAGTAGATGTCAACACCATGACCAATACCTTCAATTCAGCTGTAACAGATGCCGCCACTGAGATCCTTGGCAAGCATCGACCAAAGAAGAAGCCGTGGATCACACCTGAACTTTTGGATCTGTGTGATAAACGAAGAGAGTTAAAAAAGAAAAATAACACCTCACAGGGAGCTGATGTCTACCGAAAAATCAACAGTGACATCCGAAAAGGCATGCGCACAGCAAAGGAGAACTGGATAGAAGATCAATGCCAGGAAATAGAGAACAATCTGAACAAGAACAACAGCAAGAAGGCCTACCAGACTGTGAAGCGGCTGACAAGTGTTAAACAGCCCAAAGTCTCCACTATCCAAAGCAAGTCTGGCATATGCCTTACAGAAGAACAAGAAGTCTTGGACAGATGGACAGAGTACTGCTCTGACCTTTACAACCATACACCAAATGGAGACCCATCAGTTCTAGCATGTCCCGAGAGCAAAGAAGAAGAAGAAATCCTTCCAAATTCTCCGGGAAGAAGTTGAGGCAGCAGTGCAATCGCTGAAGAAAGGGAAGTCAGCGGGAGTGGACAACATACCAGCGGAACTGCTACAAGCAGGAGGAGAAGCGATGACTGATGCTCTCACCATTATCTGTACAAGATCTGGCAGAGTGGGGAATGGCCTACACCATGGACCCAGTCGCTTGTCATCACTCTTCCCAAAAAAGGTAACCTTCAGGAGTGTGAAAATTACCGCACCATCAGCCTCATCAGCCATCCCAGCAAAGTCCTCCTGAAAATAATACTCAACAGGTTGAAACCACAAGCTGAACAAATCATAGCTGAAGAACAAGCAGGATTCATGGCAGGGCGAAGTACCACTGAACAGATTTTCAACCTCAGAATAATCTGTGAGAAATACCTACAGCACCAACAACATCTATATCATGTGTTCATAGACTTCAAGAAGGCATTTGACCGAGTCTGGCATGCAGCTCTATGGGCAACCATGAAAGTGTACAACATCAGCCCTAAAATTATAGAAGTCATCAAAAGCCTGTATGACAAGGCTACCAGTGCAGTCCTCCATAACAGCGTCATCGGGAACTGGTTCAAAACAACAATCGGTGTGCGTCAAGGATGCCTACTCTCTCCAACACTCTTCAACATCTTCCTAGAGCGCATCATGTCAGATGCTCTTGCAGATCACGAAGGCACAGTCAGCATAGGGGGCAGAGCAATCTCCAATCTTCGTTTTGCGGATGATATTGATGGATTGGCTGGAGAGGAACAAGAACTTGAACAGCTTGTACAGAGGCTTGACACCACCTCCAGAGCTTATGGAATGGAAATAAGTGCAGAGAAGACCAAAATGATGACCAACAACACCAATGGCATTAACACGGACATCAAAGTACAAGGCCAATCCCTCAACACAGTGCACAGCTTCAAATATTTAGGAGCCATTGTGTCAGACAATGGGTCTCGACAGGAAGTCCTCTCCAGGATCGCACAAACAACTGCTGCCCTGACAAGGTTGAAGCCCATTTGGAAAGACAGAACCATCAGTCTACATTCCAAAGTAAGACTGCTGCGCTCTCTGGTCATCTCCATCTTCCTATATGCTTGCGAAGCATGGACCCTCACAGCAGATCTCCAACGAAGAATACAAAGCACGGAGATGAGGTGCTACAGAAGACTTCTGTGCATTTCCTATACCCAACACATCACCAACGACGAAGTCCGACAGACCATCACACAAGCCATTGGACAACACGATGACCTGCTCACAGTGGTGAAGAAACGGAAACTCCGATGGTATGGCCACGTCACCAGATCATCAAGCCTTGCAAAGACCATTCTGCAAGGCACAGTGCAAGGAGGTAGAAGAAGGGGGAGACCGAAAAAGAGGTGGGAGGACAACATTCGAGAATGGACTGGTTTGACACTGAGCGAAGCCATGAGGGCTGCTGAGGACAGAGAAAGATGGAGTATGCTGGTTAAACGATCATCTGTGGTGCCCCTACGACCTTCGGGTTATGGGACAGGATAGGATAGGATAGGACTTTTGCTTTAGTGCGTTGGACGTGGAATATAAAGGGGAGAGGATTGTGTACTTGTGATATAAGACGTGCCTCTTCGTTACTGTATCCTATCCTATCCTGTTCCGTAACCCGAAGGTCGTAGGGGCACCACAGATGATCGTGTAACCAGCATACTCCATCTTTCTCTGTCCTAAGCAGCCCTGATGGCTTCGCTCAATGTCAAACCAGGCCATTCTCGAATGTTGTCCTCCCACCTCTTTTTCGGCCTCCCTCTTCTTCTACCTCCTTGCACTGTGCCTTGCAGAACGGTCTTTGCAAGGCCTCATGATCTGGTGACGTGGCCATACCATCGGAGTTCCCGTTTCTTCACCACTGTGAGCAGGTCATCGTGTTGTCCAATGAGGACCTTGCTGGGATGGCTGATGAGGCTGATGGTGCGGTATTTTTCACACTCCTGAAGGTTATCTTTTGTGGGAAGAGTGATGACAAGCGACTGGGTCCATGGTGTAGGCCACTCCCCACTCTGCCAGATCTTGATTCAGATAAAGGTGAGGGCATCAGTCATCGCTTCTCCTCCTGCTACTGTATCAAGGACCTTTTTTGCTAGGGTGGCGAGGTGACGCTATCGAGAATCGAATGTGTTTTTACACGTTTAATTGAGACCTTTCATCTCAATATTGTAGATTACTAAATTTTTCTATGATCAAACTTTCTATTGTAAAAGTGTTCTTTCTTAAAATATAAAATTACCCCGGACTCGATTCCGCTTGAGGTTGCAAATCTGTCAGGCATGTTATAGATACATCTTGGATAACATATTAAAACACTAAGAGACGCCTGCGGGAAAGAGAAAGGGAGGGAGAGAGAGAAAGGAGAGAGAAGGGGGGGGAAGGGGGAAGAGCAAAGGGGGGCGTGTGTGCATCCAAAGAAAATCTCCGAGAAAGAAAGTTTTTGTAAGGCGCTATTGAATCACAAAATCATCAGTATTTTCCATAAACAGTGTCAACGGAGCAATAGCAAACTACGCTGATGTTCAGCTCAAGACAGGGAGCATTTCTGGGACGTTTCAATCAGCGGGACAGCGACTCTCAAAGATGATGATGACATTAGGAGTTTTGGCTGGGGACAGTTTTTCTCGAGGACTTCCCACTCACTGAGCTGTCTGGGGTCTCTCTATCGATTCTGTGGCTAGCCTAGCTTGGCCAATGCGCACGAATCAGCCGACTTGGCCGTTACACAGAAATAAAATAAACACAAAGAGCGGCAAGATCCAGAAGAAAAAAAAGTGTTGTTTTATGCAGGCAAACCCTAGTTATATGATTTCTGGCGTGAAGGATAGGTTTTCACAACGGGACATTTACGTCTGTGGTTTTATCGCTTTCACTCAGAAATTCTCATCTTTGTGTCAAATTCTTAAGACGGGATCTATCCACAAGCGTCTCTTCTAACCACACCGCCCGCCTCTCTCTCTCTCTCTCTCTCTCTCTCTCTCTCTCTCTCTCTCTCTCTCTCTCTTTCTGATCGACCTCATGCTTTGGATTATTCCATGATGTTTCTTACTTACGGTTAAGGCATTGCACCCGTCTTCACCACAAAGATTACTTTCAACTCTATAAGAATAGCTCAGTCTAGTTTCTAGACAGATTTGTTGTGCGAAAGGAATGGTTGAAAAAACCCTAACCCAATTAGGAAAAAGGAAAAACGGCATTTTTTTATCTTTCACATTCGTTTTAACTGAAGAAGAAGAACAAGAACAAGAAGAAAGAAAGAAAGAAGAGGTATCATCCTAGCGTGTTAGGGGTGGAGAAAAATACCAATTCGCATTCTATTCGAGTTTGTATTGATGAATTATGACCTAAATTCCTCGCCCAAATTCCAAGTACCCCAGCCCGAACGTCCTTTTCGTCAATAAATGCCCTCTGGTTTGGTTGCCACAGCAGGCAACACATAATTTGTGGTGGCGTAGTGGAAAAGATGTGAATTTGCACATGCATGGAACTTCCATTCGGTTACTACTACAAGTCCAAAATAGATCTCGACAGTTCCTCATTGTTCTGGCGAGGTGCAAATGATAGTTGGGCCATTTGGTTACAGCCCTTTACATTTTACTGAAGCTGTAGTGGAAAATAGTTATGTCAATGCGCACGTGCATGCGCCTAGTTTTGTGATGTGGGAGGGAAACATGCCTAATGGATTTACTGTATAATACATATTACTGATGGTTTTATGTAAACGATTTGCTATTTCATATGCATGCCACAGTGGCAACCTCATTTTATACCGTGAAGAAAGTTATTTTTACGCCCTCATCCGCACAGTCCTGTTCCTGCTTCATTGCCATCTTTGCCACCATGCCACGTCGCAGATTTGAATGTCCACTCATTATGCGTGCACCATCTATCAAGTGCGGAAGAGTGGATGAAAATAAAGTAGAACTTTGCATCCTCCTCCTCATCATCATCATCATCATCATCATCATCATCATCATCATCATCATCATCATCATCATCATCATCATCATCATCATCATCGAGGTAATACACATTGCTGCGATCGGTAGAAAGTATCGCCAAAACCCCCGCTATAGCAGCAGGTGAAAGTATTCCTTCCATCCCTTCAAAGTATACTTTGGGCTCGCTGCAACGACACCTACTTACAGGACTAGCAGACTCTGTTTCCTGACCCCGCTAGCGGGGGCCAGAGTCTCACTTGCCAAAAACACTTAAAAGCTGAAGGAGCAATCAAATTACAGTTGCTAGACACATAGTGTAAATATGTAAGGACTAAAATGTAATGGTATAAAATATTTTGTGATAAATTCTGCTCTTTTCTATAAAGTGATGCTATTACTAATACTGTAATACATAGGTTAATTGTGTCTACCTGACATTATGTTAATCAGTCAAAATTATACAAAAAAGACTCTCAGTCTTGCCTAAAATATTTAAACAATTGAGTAAAGAAGTCTATTTTCTTATGTAAATGTTACTTTTTTAAAACTAAACAAGTGATACAAACCTATTTAGTATATTTTATACAAAGATGGAAAGAGGTTATACAAAGATGAAAAGAGCCGGCCGACAAACAAGCCAATAGACAGCCAGCTCTAGGCATAATGACACTAAAGAAACTAGTCACACTGACAATTCCAACATAATGGCACAAAAGGAGAGAGAGAAGGGGAGAGAGGGAGATAAAGGATGAAAGTGGGAGAGAGAGAGAGAGAGAGAGAGAGAGAGAGAGAGAGAGAGAGAGAGAGAGAGAGAGAGAGAGAGAGAGAGAGAGAATGAGAGATCAAGAGAGAGGGAGAGAGTGAGAGATGATACATTAGAAACATTTACATGCTGTGCACAAAGAACATTACCCTCACACATCCCTTCCACACACTGATTAAGATTCAGAATTATTTTTCAGAGACATACCAATTGGTGACTCTCAATTCGCCAACCGTGCCCTCTTTACCGACGTCTGGAGCAACACCGCGTTCTTTTGGTGGTCTTTTTCCAGATTTTGCAATCCGTTAAGAAGCACATTGGACAAAGAGCTGTACATCCTGGGGGAGTCCAAATCGATGTTGTTGTAACTGGCCATGATGGAGAGAATGTTAGAGAGTCGCTTGCGGCAGCATGCACGATGTCGCGCCTGATTGACAAAACACAGTCCAAGTCGAACCAGTTGAAATGTACAGTCATGAGGAATTTTGAGGGATCCACGGGAGACAGTCTCAATAAAGTCTTTCACCTCTCTTGTCACAACTGGTTCTTCTTCGTCAAATGTCAAGCCGCACTTGGTCTCCAACCAACCAGCTACATAAGCACAACTGCTCTCCTCATTCACACTGAGGGTCACACCTGAAATGCAATTCTCGATAGCATCTGCATCCTCAGTGATGACATCCCCCAAGCAGACGTGTGTTTGGGGCTCAGGCTGGAGCTCAATGAACTGGAGAAAGGATGCAGCATACCGAGCGAGCCTGTTCTTGCATGCTGTTAAAACATCCCCGGCTGTCATGAAGACATTTGACCCAGTCGAGTGTCTGTAAACAGCAAATTCCCCTTCCAAACGGTCACTTTGAAGTTCTCGGAGAACAACATAATCAAAGTTTGCTGTTGAAAGCAGGTAGCTGCACGCTGCTTTCAGTCCCTGCATAGTTTGCACTAAGGCTTTCTTGGTGTCGTGAGTGAGGCATTTGATGCGCGAAGGGCCATGCCCTGAGTCAGCTTCCTGGAAGATGTTGATGTAAGTGTCAAGACTGGACGAACTAGATTCTTGTACGGCACGATGGGGGTCCCCCTCAAGCGCTTATCCAATCCTTTTTTTGCGACATTGACTGTGTTCCACCAGTTCACGACAGTCTCTATCACTGATGCAGTTTCAATGCAGCCTTTCATCTTCAGCGCTCCAACTACTTTTTCATTAAAAACTTTGAGAACATGTTTGACATTCTGCAACTGAAGTTTTGATGGGTTGACAGAGGCATTGGTCAAAGGGGTGGTCTTGAGGATGCTGTCTTTTTCCTCTTCGTAAAGGTTTTTGACTTCAGAAAAAGAAGCCACTGACTGGCCATTGAGACGAATTTCCTGTGTTTTCTCAGTGATCCAGTTGTTTCGAATGCATTTTAAGAGGTGTACGGTGTCAAAGAGGAGAAACCAAGGTCGCTCACTATCAAGTGGATGTCTGGCTGTGGCTCTGTTCTCGTCTGGTCTGTCAAAAAACTTGCAGAACTGTTGATTGACCTTATGATTGTCAGTGATGGAGCCTAACACGCAACCCCCATGTCTCTCTACAGCCTCAGCTGCTTCCATCACTGCCTTGAACTGGAACTCTGCTGTCAGCTTGTGCACAGGGATCGCTGACAACATCACACTGGGACCTTTGCGCAAAGATTTCATCATTATGCACAGCATGGATGTTGCACGGCACTCTTCGTTGTTCTTGGCCATGCCGCTGAGAACCCCGCCAGCAAACGCAATGGTAGGTCGTATCTTGACCTCATCGATTAACAAGAAAACATTCTTTTGTTGAGGCAGCAAAACTTTAAATGTGTTACACAAAACTGCATCCTTGTCAACTGAAGAAACGACATTTTGAAGTTTGCGCTTACTTGGTAGCACTAGGTGTTCTCTCAACTGTTCATAGCTACAACGAGGAAAGCATTCAATTGCAAAGCAAATGTCCCTAGTTGTGAACTGTTTGTGTGCTAGCAACTCCAACTGGTGTGTTAAGAAGTCTAACTTCTTTACCTTGTGGTCCACAGAAGTAGAACAGTCTACTGCAGCTTTCAAATTAACTGTCACTTTTTTAACTACTTCTTCCAGGGGAATCTCATAGTTGACAGCAAAATGAAGAGCATCAAAGAACTGCGACTTGGAGTTAAGGCCATTATTTGGATTCAAAATTGAGCCTAGAGGAACTCTGACGCCCTATTTGAACGCACTTAGGGTCAGGGGAGAACACAAAGTCTGTTTATTTTCCATCACAACTGAAACACTACATTCACTATAATCATCCGACATCAAAAGACACACAAATCGATCATGTGAACGTGAAATCAAAACATTCTTATACTTCACTAGTAGGTCTTCACTAGGATCGAAACTTTCAAAAGAAATGATCTTGTCCCTTGAAAAAAAAAGCTTGGCTTGACGATCTTCATCTTTCACTGGGCGAGGTGAGGGCTTAGGTGTAGGCAGGCATGACTTGGGCACGTCAAAAACACTAGGTGGAATCGCTGGGCGAGTGGAACCACCCGGAATTTTAATCATAGGCGGATTACTCCAATGCCTTTCACAAATGAAGCAATTCTCACGTGTAGGGATGAAATTTTCACGTGGAGGCAGTACACCTAACCATTTTTGCATTTCCGTCTCATCTTTTGGCAGTCGAAACACACGAACCTTATTCTTCTCATCATAATTGCCTCTGCAATTCACAATACTACACTTTTTCACCATTTTAATGAAGAACAAATAGCACTTAAACCATCATCAAACAAGAAAACAAAAGATCGCCATTGCTATTCCAAAACTAGCGCTTCAGGCAAACAACGTTTCCTGTTAGTAACCCAATGCGCAAAGAAAATAGTGCCAACTTTGTACTATCTACAACAGCATAAATACGTTAGAAACGCAAAGAAAAGCAGCAGTTGTCAAATAAATAAAAGCATTAAGTATCAGAATGTAATGAGAAAGTATTAAAACAATTAAAAATTGTTTCATATTAGTTTAAAGATTATTCTTCCGCCACATCACAACAACTATTATGGGATGGCTGAGCGAGCACTTGTCTAATTTTAGTTCTCCAATTTCGCATCATACCGCAAGCGCGCGCTCTCTCTCTTTGACTCTCGCTTTCTCTATTGCCTCCGCTAATTTGACGGGAAAATCGCGGTTCTAGTCCTTATTATAGGTGTCGTTGGCTCGCTGCTAACCGCGGATGCGAACTGCAGTACTGTTTAAAAGTGACGGAAAGAGCGGAATATTGCTACAAGGTTCGGGTAATGGTTAGTTGTCGATCTATCCCTAGCCCTTGCCCTAACCCTTTTCTCTACAAAAATGCTCTAAAACCCATTTGCCTTCTTGGATTCTTAAATTGTATGAAACCAAGTGAGGACACTATCCGGCGTCAATAAAAGGTTCGAAAAGATTCTGAAACGGTTCGTAAAAGCCAGTTGACCTAGAAACAAATACAGCGTGACCTAATTCGTCGCCTATAGAAGACGAAACTCACTTTTCCGTTTCTGCTAACCGCGGATACAAACCGCAGTACTGTTTAAAAGTCGCAGTACTGTTTAAAAGTGACGGAAAGAACGGAATATTGCTACAAGGGTTCGGGTAAGGGTTAGTTGTAGATCTATCCCTAGGCCTTGCCCTAACCATTTTCTCTACAAAAATGCTCTTTTTCCGTCCCAAAATGTTCCGTTTATAGTCTTTCACCTACATTGTAACTGAGCAGGCTGCTAACCTCGCCAAAGTATCCCTTCAAGGGACAAGGGACATACTTTGGCCTGCTGCGCAGCGTGTGCCTGGAGTATACTTTCTTTCGATCGTAGCTATTTGCAATGGGTGCATCATCATCATCATCATCATCATCATCATCATCATCATCATCATCATCATCATCATCATCCTCATCCTCATCATCATCATCATCATCATCATCTTCAGCGTATAGCCAACCTACTCAAAACTTATCACCACACCCATCATCTCCTTAGCAACGTTGCACGTATCACCAATTCACGTGCGTGCACCATCAATCCTCCTTACCACCACTGTCACTATCATCAGCACCACAACTACCAGCAAAGTCTCAGAATTGAATTTTCACATGCATGAACCATCAACATCCAACCCAGGGAAATATTTTTTTCAACCGTTCCTTTCTATTTAGCCTGTATGAGCCTGTTTACATTCACAACCTCCACCATTACCGCCACCATCACCATCAGAAGCATTGCATATTTTAATATTTACATCCGTGCGCCAACAATCGCCGTCTCAATAAACCACCGCTCTTCCACTACCGCTTTCAGCCACCACAATCTCCAAAAACCACTCACGATTTGAATCGTACATGCCATCTTTAACCAAATTGTGTACAGTGAAGAAAATAAGCTTTCCAATCATCGTCGTCATCATCATCATCATCATCATCATCCGTATCGGTTGAATCAACATTTCACATTCTCAAGGAAAGCTTGCCTCTCTACCTCAACATCAACACCACCTCCAACGTTACTACTAACGACGGTTGAGTTGAAGGATACTTCATTGAAAAATTGGTTGCTAATCGAAAAAAACGAGCTTGAAGCAACCCGATTTAGAACACTCAGCTCTCTCAATCACAGGTCCACAATGAGAATCGAGAGACTGACCTGCTTTATTTATTTGCTTTGCGTCCATTTTGAATACTTAGGCTACAAAGGAGACAGGAGTGAGTCCCATATATAGGTTGTGTAGTCCCCAAATCCTGGAAGGAGCTGATTTAGAACTCTCCACACCCAATCACCTTCACTACGTTTTCTGTATACAAAGCTCCCCTCTTAGTTAAAACCGTTTTCCCGCTCTTTTCTCGTCTTAAACCAAGGAAAAGAAAACAGATTTAAGAGACGATGTAAGCAGACTGACATGAGCGCGACTGTTGAATTTTTTTTAAATTATAAAAACAATTGTAGTCTGATATGGAGAGTGTTTAACATTTGACCTCAACGATGAGTTGCGTTAGTAAACACTGTTGGCCTGGTTTTTCTTAGTTTTAAAAAAAAACTATTTCTATTGTCAGGGTTTCTATATTCTTCCTCCACCATTTCACCTTGATATTGTCAGATCTGCAATGAAATGCAGTGAATTGGTAATTGACAATGTCATGCAAATTCATAATAATGACATATGTTGTCATGAACTTCCGTCACTTTGTAGGCCTAAATGCCACATGTACATGTCCATAAACATTTGTCCGTACACAGCAAAATGGGATTTTGCTTTAGAACATTTCCTATCCTATCCTATCCTATCCTATCCTGTCCCGTAACTCAAAGATAGTTGGGGCACAACAGATGATTGTCACAGATGATTGTTTAACCAACGTCTTCCATCTTTCTCTGTCCTCAGCAACACTCTTGGCTTCGCTCAGTGTCAAGCTAGTCCATTCTCGAATGTTGTCCTCCAACCTCTTTCTTGCTTCCCTCTTCTTCTGCATCATTGCACCGTGCCTTGCAAGATAGTCTTTACAAGGCCTGATGCTCTGGTGACGTGGAGTTTCCGTTCCTTCACCACTGTGAGCATGTCATCGTGTTGTCCAATGGCTTGTGTGATAGTCTGTTGGACTTCGTTGTTGGTGATGTGCTGGGTATAGGAAATGCCCAGAAGTCATCTGTTGCACCTCATTTCCATGCGTTGTATTCTTCGTTATAGATCGGCTGTGAGGGTCCATGTTTCGCAAGCGTATAGGAAGATGGAGATGACAAGGGAGCGCAACAGCTATACCTTAGAATGTAGACTGAAAGTCCTGTCTTAAATGGGCTTCAACCTTGTCAGGACAGCAGTTTGTGCGATCCTGGAGAGGACTTACCGTCTAGACCCATTTTTTGATACAATGGCTCATACATATTTGAAGCTATGCACTGTGTTGAGGGATTGGCCTTGGTGTTTTTGGTAATCATTTTGGTCTTTTCTGCACTTATTTTTATTCCATAGTCTCTGGAGGTGATGTCAAGCCTCTGTACCAGCTGTTTAAGTTCTTGTTCCTCTCCAGCCAATCCATCAATGTCATCCGCAAAACGGAGGTTGCAGATTGCTCTACTTCCTATGCTGACTGTACCTTCGTGATCTGCTATGGTATCTGACATGATGCGCTCTAGGAAGATGTTAAAGAGTGTTGGAGAGAGTAGGCATCTTTGACGCACACCGATTGTTGTTCTGAACCAGTTCACGATGGCGCCGCTGTGGAGAACTGCGTGATTGCACTACTGCCTCAAATTCCTCTCGGAGAATTGGGAGGATTTCTTCTTCTTCTCTGTTTTGGGACCCCTTGGGGTCATGAGCAATCTTGCCACTGTAGATTGTTCTAACCTATAAAGGGTACAGTGAAAGCCCCAGTTGAAAACCTGTCTTGCCTTTGTAGGCATGACAAATTAACTGCGGCAACAGTTCCCCCCGTTGGAGTGCCGGGGGTTTCAGTATAAATAGTATCCCCACTTTCTGGAAATTTAGTGCTTTAAATTCCCACTGTCGCAGTCTTCCTCATTTGCTCTTTCCCATTCCCGATCTGTCCTACCACTCTGCTATACTATCTTCTTCTTCGCTAGATCAATGACCTACCTTTTTTCTTGAAAACTCTTCCTGGACAAGACTCCTTGTTTGTGTATGAGGTCTGTTGGATCAGCTTGGGAATGTTGGACGCTTTCTGCCGGGTGGTCACTGGGGCTTCCTATGAATGTACTGTTTGGCACTATAGGCATTTTATATGTATGTTTTTTGTTGATGATTTATAATGATGTTTGTATTCTATTTTGTTTTTGTAATCGGGGAGTTCGCGTAGTTGAGGTCAACCCTCAGCCGTCCCTCGCGTGGGATGTCTTTATTGTAAAGTGACTGGCCGGTGGAGGGCATTCAATTTTCCCACTGGGGTTGTTTCAACAGATCTTTTATGCGGATCGGGGGTTGTCCGGTCCTGATTTGGCTCGGAAGAGTCCGCTGGACCTAAAGCAATAATAAATCAATCAATCAAATCAATCAATCTCTGTTTTGGGGACATGCTAGAACTGATGAGTCTCCGTTTGGTGTGTGTTGTAAAGGTCAGAGCAGTACTCTGCCCCATCTATCCAAGACTTCTTGCTCTTCTGTAAAGGATATGCCAGGTTGCTTTGGATCGTAGAGACCTTGGGCTGTTGAACACTTGCCAGCCGCTTCACAACCTGGTAGACCTTCTTGCTGTTGTTCTTGTTCAGACCGTTCTCTATATCTTGGCATTGCTCTTATAGCCAGTTCTTCTTCTCTTTGCGTATGCCTTTTCGGATGTCATTGTTGATTTTTCGGTAGGCATCAGCTCCCTGTGAGGTGTTCCTTTTCTTTTTCATCTCTCACGCAGGTCCAAATGTTCAGGTGTGATCCACGGTTTCTTCTTTGGGCGGTGCTTGCCAAGGATCTCAGTGGCGGCATCTGTCACATCTGAGTTGAAGGTGGTGGTCATGGTTCTCCCAAAATGAGCAGTGGGGCAAATTTCCCTTCAATTGTGGCTTGGAATATTTCTTCCACCTCCGGATCTTGCAGCTTGTCCAGGTCGAAATTCAGTCTGGTGTACTGCGTTTACTCTCTTCAAGTTGAGCGGGAAGGACATCATCACGAGATCGTGTCACCTCCGATGTCTGCCCCTAGAAAATTTATGTATTGTAAAATAGTTTCATTTGAGGTTAAAAAAAGAATTTATTATCATTGTATTTCCGTTTTGTTGCAGGTTTCGGCGATATGGCCGTGTCCAACTCAATAGGCAGCAACGTGTTCGACATTTTGATTTGCCTGGGTTTGCCGTGGATAATAGAAACGGCCATTGTCAACTCTGGGGACTCGGTAGCCATCAGCAGCTCTGGCCTTCTCTATTCCTCCCTGACTCTCTTGGCAACGGTCATCTTCCTTCTCGTCTCCATTGCAGTTAACAAGTAAGCGAACATGCATGACTATAGTCTCACATGAAAGTCAGTCAAGTCTGAATATCTTTTATTTATTGGAGCAATGTTTTAAACCTGTCGTAATTCCTTGTAATACAGATTTGTTGAATGGAATTGAATAGCCATCTCTTAGCGTGATCTAGACATTTAAAAAAATATATTCCGCTCTTTGATCTAGGGTTCAGACTAATTGTAAAGTCCCATTTATGTTGCTTCAAGAATCCAGGATCGAAAATTTGTTGTATGCCAGTTCTTTATTTTCTCTGTGAAATGTGGATACAGCACAAACAGTCGATAATAGTAGATGTATCCCAATATACATACTCGATGATGATGGTACCTTATTTTTTATCCGAATTTTATGATTGAGTGACCCTGACACTCATTATATAACATGCTGTCCTTGATTTATTATTATCTCTGATGACTATGACCCTAACTTCTTGGGGCAGCTGAAACATTCAAAGTTCTTAGGTAAAGAGGCAAAAACTATTGTGGATGTGCTTCTGTGGCAGGTGGCGACTGACCAAGGGGTACGGTGTGCTCTGTCTGCTCTTTTATGTCTTGGTCATCACCCTGTCCAGTCTCTATGAACTCAACATCTTTGGTGACCTCAACCCTCCTTCCTGTCCGAGATGACCACATAATGTAGATTTTTAACCAGAAAATATGGGATGATGACTAATGTGGAGTGACTTCGAAGAATAATTATGATGTTTACCAGATAAACCTGTCCGTTTTTGCGCACCATTACTTTAGATATTATTATCATACATTATTGTTTCATTTAAAAAATTCAAATAATGTTTTTCTTACTATATCAAACAAGGATCGTATGACTTTATGCTTTGATTAAATTGTTTTCTTTTCCAAATCAGATTTAATAGCCTTTTAAAAAAATCGTTCTCTTTTCATTTGACGAAATGCATCATATGTAATGCATTATTCATATTTAGAATTAAATAATAAAGCAATGGTTTATAAGACCGCCCTATCCATCTCAAAGAGCTGCTCAAAGCGCTGACTGCAATCAGAATCCAAGTCAAGCAACCTAAGACGCGTAGGCTACTTGCTGCATCAGGCATACTGTCAAACGCTAATCCGTTGGACCACTTACTTTGAAAAACAAATAAATAAAAACCAGATAAATATCATCTGCTTTATCTTTTTGTTGATCACTACGTGCAGTCAGATATAAAGGAATATGATCATTTTAACCAGATATTGATATTTTATAGTTTGTCAAGAAGAAGCATGATGTAAATTAAATAACTGTCAATAGATTACAAACCGAACTCTTGGATGAATTAAACAAAAACTGTTTTTCCAATGTAATTCAGAGACAAAATGTCATGCGTGCTCAGAATAAAATGGTTGATGTATACACCGTCGATTAAGAAAATAAAAGCCACTTTCCAAAATCTACACAGATTTTTTTTGTCGTTCGTTTCAGCTTTCATAAATAAGCAACGCAATCAGCTTTTATTTATTTATTTCTTTTACATTTTCTGACAAATAAACATAAGTTTTCACTTTAAATGTTTCTACAAAATAAATATCAGCTTGTTTTTCCATGTGTATACACTAGAAACAAGATAAACGTTTTCTTTCTTTAACAAAAATCTAACTTAAAGTCTCTCTCTCTCTCTCTCTCTCTCTCTCTCTCTCTCTCTCTCTCTCTCTCTCTCTCTCTCTCTCTCTCTCTCTCTCTCTTTCGCTCTTGTCTTCTGTCTCTGTGTCTTTCATTCTTTTCTTGTCTTTCTTTCTTTATTTATTCTTTCTATCTTTTCAGCTCTTTGAGCAAATAAAGAAATTCAACCTGTCTGTTGGAACTGGTGTTTTGTTTTGGTTTCTTAACGAAAGCAGCTTTTCTTTAAGAATATATACTTAAGGCTGCAGAAAAATATATGTGTGTTTGCACACAATTATCACGCTATTAGATAATGAGAGGGGAGGAAGATGGGCCGGGTGGTGACGGTGGGTGGCTGGGGGTGGCGGTGGAGGATGGAGCAGAACAATGCGAACCAATTATTAAATCGATGGGGGAAACTGCTTTCTGCTTTGGAGGAGTTTTGCCCTTTGATGTGTCTTTCATAATCTGTTTTTCGCTTTGCTTGATAATGTCATGGGTTTGTTCTGCCATTTTCTCTTCTGTTGAAAGGACATTAAAGGGCTTTTAAAATAGACACAATGAAAACAGTGTAAGGCATTTGCATTAGTTGTTGTTTTTTTCGATAATCTGTGTTATTTTAAACATGCTGGTCCACTGACGGATGTTAGCAAACAATACAATAATCTCTCCTACGGCAACAATTTCTTATTTCTCCTTGTACTACCTGTCTGTCAGTCAGTATGTAAGCTTATCTGTATGTATGTATGCTTCTCTCTCTCTCTCTCTCTCGCTCTCTTTCTGTCTCTCTCTCTCTCTCTCTCTCTCTCTGTTTCTCATTATCCATTATAACTGTGTTTGCTTGCATGTCTGTCATTATTTGGAACTTTCGGATGATGCCGATTAATGTGAAAATAATATTGTCTCTTACCCTCGCTTGAGCTCAACGGCAAAGCCTACCAATTACAACGTGGAGAGCTGACATCTTTTTAGTGCGCTTTTTTTTTCTACAAGGGTGACAGCGTGACTAAGTTGTGGAATGATCGCAGAGGTAAAGTTCTCTTTTGATGTGCAAGAGGAGCCGGGTTCGATTAGCTTAGCGATACTGATTTCATATTTTGTCGTAAAAGAGTCAACTTTTTGTACGGTAATCATTTTTTAGTTAGATCCTGAATTGGCCAGCGCCTTAAGCACATCTATATAATTAATTAAAATAACAACAGTGATTCTTTAAAAAGAGCGTCACTTCCTACCCACCTCCTTCGTGCCGCCCCAGCGCAACATTACAGAACCCGGTCATTCTGTTGAAAGATATTCATACAGGTGACATATTTACACAAGCTTGCATATCGGTCGGGGTTTTCTTGGGTGTCCAGTGCGTTTGTCCGTGCACTTGATGCACCCAGTTGGCATTCTGGGAGATTGCCGTTTCAGTTTTATTGCCCAAAACAGCCAGTAATCTGAGCAGCTCTTTGAGGTGGTAATTGCACTGTATTAGGCTATATTGATAACAGTTACTATAAATGCACCGTAGCAGAACAATTAGCATTTATTTTCCCGGGTCTCTCTGTCTCTATATCTGTCTCTCTGTCTGTCTCCCTCTCTATGTCTCTGCATCTCTCTGTGTATCTCTCAAGTCTCTATCTGTCTGTCTCTCTTTCTATCTCTCTTACTTCCCTTCATTAGTATATCTGCTCGATGGAGTGCACATTTAGCAACGCAACTGACATCTCCTTTAAAACATTACAAACTGCGATGCGAATCAGCAGTGCTTCAAACCAACATTTCTCGTGAATGAGATCCTCAAACAAAACCGAAAACGAACAAATCAATAATAAAATGAGAAATTAAATTTAAAAAATAAATGAACTGGCACACGCTTTGAGTGAGAAATTAAGGATGACAAGGACATTCCTGTCTCATCATCTTACCGTGGAAATTTCCAAATTGAACACAGAAAGAAACAAGAAAGTGATGGAAAGAAAAGGAGGAAAAAGAAGGGATAAAGCATGAAGGTTGCAATCCCTTCCCTCTCCTTTCCTTACCCCAGAACGGAAAGGAAAGAAAGACAGAATGAACGAAAGAAAAAGATGGCATGTGAGCTGTCTAAATGTGCCGTTAGCCATATGTGTCTCCTCCAACCAAATTCCTCAGACCGCTAATGGATTACATATTTAAAAAAAATTGAATCCAAGAAAATGTGTTCACGAAGATTTGCTAATTTCTTGCAATAGCAGAGCCCAAAAGCAAGATTACGACGTTGAATCATTGAATGCTACCGGACAAAAACTTTGCATTAGAATGGAACAAACGTTTCTCCAGCGTGACTTAATCGCAGAATTCAATGGCAAAATAGAACTTCCCTTGCATAATCCACTTTTTTCAATTTGTAATGCTGAAGGTCATTGACCTCGAAAATATAGCCAATTTCTTCTTCTTCTTCTTCTTCTTCTTCTTCTTCTTCTTCTTCTTCTTCTTCTTCTTCTTCTTAAGCTTCTTCTTCTTCTTCTTCTCCTCCTCCTCCTCCTCCTCTTCACCCGATACACATTGGTCGAACGCTACCAGAAGCATGCGTTATTAGTCGCCTCAACAGGCGATAAAGCATGCTCCCATGCTTCAGAGCACTGCTTTCTATACGCTTCAAGCTCTATAGTCACGGAAAAAGCGCAATTTCACTGCAGTGAACTCATGAAAATTGAAAAATTTAAGTTTCGCCTCCTCTAGGGGACGAATTAGGTCAAACTGTATTAGTTTCTAGGTCAACTGTCTTTTACGAACCGTTTGACAATGTTTTTGAACCTTTTGTTGACGCCGGATAGTGTCCTCACTTGTTTTCATACAATTTAAGAATCCAACAAGGCAATTGGGTTTTTGAGACGGAAAGAGCGGAATGTTGTAGAGCAACATTCTGTATATATTTACAGTGAAATTGCGCCTTTTCCGTCACTATAGCGCTTGAAGCGTGTAGGAAGCAGTGCTATGAAGCATGAGAGCATGCTTTATCGCCTGTTGAGGCGACTAGTAAAACATGCTTCTGGCAGCCTTCGACCAATGTGTACCGGGTGTCCTCTTCTTCTTCTTCTTCTTCTTCTTCTTCTTCTTCTTCTTCTTCTATAGTTTACTTTATTATTATTTTTTATTTAATCGTTATTATATACAGCTGCTCAATGCGCTGGCCGATACGGGATCTAAATCAAGACGCCCGACGTGCCCACCTGCTGCCTTTGGGCGCATCGTCTGACGCCCAGACAACGGAGCATAATCTTGGGAGACCGGGTGTGGGGATGAAAGGACCTACAGTGCTGGTTGGGTGTATTTGTGTAGCCGACACTCACCCGTCTATGGCATGAGCGTCAGGATTGCCTATGTACTAGGCTCGACTTATGCTGTCTTGTTGTTGTTCTTCCTCTTCTTTTTCTTTCTTTCTTTCTTTCTTTCTTTCTTTCTTTCTTTCTTCTTCTTCTTCTTCTTTTTCTTCTTCTTCTTCTTCTTCTTCTTCTTCTTCTTCTTCTTCTTCTTCTTCTTCTTCTTCTTCTTCGAAAATTACCCTTCCGTTTCGAGTCACGTCTTCTTTAAAGGATATTGCCGGCAGCAGTCTTTTAACGGTGTACACCTACTCGTATATGTCAAGTGCTGCGATTCCTTTATAAATTACAATACTTTTGTGTCAGTACACGAGCACCTACTGCCAGTACACGAGGCCTTGCTGCATAATGTGCGAAAAGATACAAGCCGCTATGTAGTGCAAAATATAATTCTTGTAAGCGTTACGCAGCGCACTGTCTAGTTCAAAGAACTGCTCAAATCGTTAAGCACTAAAATACCACCTTGTGCAAACGGTGAACTGCAGAAGTGTACACACACATAAACGCACACACGCACACACACACATACACGTACGCACGCGGGCACTCCAACAACCAACATTCACATCAATTACCAGAGTATACACACAGTGTACATCAATTGAAAACATGTTTAAATAGAAGGCCAAATAATGATGGCCAGTGAAAGAAAGCTTAAGCAATATCAATGCTGTAATTATTTCCTTATAAACATGAAAGTTTGGGCTTCGATCGACATTCGCTTCTACAGAGTCTTCAAAGTACTCTTGCAACATGGAGCTTAGCTATTAATAATGAATCCTTGCGATGTAGACTTGCTTTCCTTTCTGCGGAGTGCTGTGTTGATTACTTTCCCCAAAAGCCATACCAACCAAATCTTTCCACTAAGGCCAACTAAGAAAAGTGATAAAGAACGTGAATTCCGTCAGACATCATCTTGATTTTCGGAACGTTTACCAGTGTAACTGCATTAATGTAATTATGTAGGCCTAAACAAATCAGAATCTCTCTCTCTCTCTCTCTCTCTCTCTCTCTCTCTCTCTCTCTCTCTCTGTCTCTGTCTCTCTCTCTGTCCTCTCTCTCTCTCTCTCTCTCTCTCTCCATCTCTGTCTCTCTCTCTGTTTCTCTCTCTCCTTCTTCTCTTCTCTCTCTCTCCCTATCTCCTCCTTTCTATGCTTCTCAAGAATGGAGGACGTCTTTCATTAATCAAAACTAATAAATTTAAATCCCTAGAGTGAGCTTCCTGTCTCTAATATTAAGGTTTAATTTTATTGATTTCTTTATATCGCAAAGATCCTTTCACACTTTTTTTCGAATATCAGTTGGAAGCCTGCATGGGTTTACAGTTTCATTCAGACAGCTTGTGGCGACCAGCGAAAGAGGAATAATGCAGTCAAATTGGCAAGAAATACTAAAACAAACTGTTACAACAATAACAAAATCATTCCCAGCAGATATTTTCGGCGCTGTTCTTAATATTTAGGAGAGAAATGCCGCTGTGTCACCAAGAACATAATTTAACCCACCCATCATCCCACTACCCTACCTTTTGCTAAACCGAGTAGCGGGCAGTGAGTGAAGGTTCCTGAATATTATAAAAGCAGACGTTGATTGGCTGAAATAAGAAAAAGGCGGACATTTGTGATTGGCTAAAGCAGAATGCTGTTCGTTTGTTGTCATTTCGAAGACCTCTGAGATTAGATTAGCGAGCATCACGCGGCTGTTTATTTGACAAAATGAGATTGTTTTCTGCTGTTTGTTTGACTAATGAGATTGGTTTTTTGTCCGTTGTGCCTCCATCTGTTTAAAAAAAAAACACAAAAAAACCAAGGGGTTCCCAAACACTAAAATGACGCCATGCTAATTTGTGGGTGTGTTTGTCCTATGACGTCATGCGAATTTGTGTCTCCTCCTGATACTTCCTCATATAGGCTTAACTCTGACATCTTCTTTTTCTTTTTCTCGTTGTTGTTATTCTTGTTTTTGTTGTGGTTGTAGTTGTTTGTAGTTGTTGTTGTAGTTGTGTAGTTGTTGTAGTTGTAATTCTTGTAGTTGCTGTTGCAGTTGTTATAGTTGTAGTAGTAGTTGTTGTTGTGTTGTTATAATAATAATAATAATAATAATAATAATAATAATAGTAGTAGTAGTAGTAGTAGTAGTAGTAGTAGTAGTAGTAGTAGTAGTAGTAGTAGTAGTTGTTGTTGTTGTTGTTGTTGTTGTTGTTGTTGTTGTTGGTGGTGGTGGTGTTGTTGCAGTTGTTGTAGTTGCTGTACTTGTTGTAATTATTATTGTAGTTGTTCTTCTTATTTTTCCTTTTGTTGTTGTTGTTGTTGTTGTTGTTGTTGTTGTTGTTGTTCTTCTTCTTCTTCTTCTTCTTCTTCTTCTTCTTCTTCTTCTTTGAATTGACATTTTCAAATCTAGCTTCTCTTTTAAAGGACCCTTGTTGTGGAACTTACTTCTTTTAGAGCTACAAAACTTCAGTACAGAATTTATTTTGTTATCCTAATGATTTCGAAATGAATACATTGCATGCATCTGTTGGCTTTCTTCTTTCAAACTCAGTCCAAACTCAAGCCACTTTCTTTAAATTGAGATTAGATGATTGCTGTTAATAGTTTTATTCTAAATATACTTAGTTCCCATGTAGCGAAGTTAGTTATTACTTTTTAAAATTTAAAGTTAAATCTATGTTCGTCTATGCATGAGTGCGGGTAGTTGTTTTAAACTATAATTATGTGTGAGTGACTAAAAGAAGGGCTGATTTAAGATTAGCAATTTAATGCTAAAATCATGTTCTTTTGGTAATAAAATATTGAACTTTCTTCTTCTTCTTGTTCTTCTTGTTCTTGTTCTTGTTCTTGTTCTTCTTCTTCTTCTTCTTCTTCTTCTTCTTCTTCTTCTTCTCCTCCTCCTCCTCCTCCTCCTCCTTCTTCTTTGTTTTTTTTTCTTTCTTTGTTCCTCTTCATTATTATGCTGTAAGGAGTGGTCTATTCTGTGTGGTCCGTCTATTCCGATATATGCATCAGACATTCCGATGCGTTCTTTGGACTAACGCCTACCGTACGCACCTCAACAAGACAAAAAAAACGCACACTATAATATCATTCATACAGCAAAAAAAATAAAAATCGCGCTTAATCATTGACGGGCGTTTATCTGTGCTTACGTCAAAAGACTACATTCATGCTTATGCAAACTTCTCTTCAGATCACGTAGTAACCCTAACATGCTTAAATTAAAGCAAATGTATGCCCGCCTGTATGAATTGAATTAAATGTCATGACTGCAAACAAATCACGCATGCCCGAACAAATTTAACTTTCAAATCCGAACCAGCACTACTGAGCAAGCTAAAAATGCCTTGTACGGTCCAATTCACGTCCCTTTTGTTTCTACACAGACCGATTAAAGTCTCTATTGTTTCTGTACAGTCCAATTTACGTCTCTATTTTTTCTGTACAGTCCCATTCGCGTCGCCATTATTTCTGTACAGTCCCATTCATGTCCCTATTGTTTATGAACAGTCTCATTCACGCCTCTACTGTTTATGAACAGTCCCATTCAGGTCTCCATTGTTTCTGTACAGTCACAGCCATGTCTCTATTGTTTCTGTACAGTCCCATTTATGTCTCTATTGTTCTGCACGGTCTTATTCACGTCTCAATTGTTTATAGACAGTCCGATTCATGTCTCTTTTTCCTGCACAGTTTTGTTCAATATTCGATTGTTTTATCATGCAGTGGCTGCATACTGTTGGCTAGCATTGAATTGTTAACGTGCAGCCATAAAGGGAAATGTTGGAAACAGCCCGCCATGTGCAACCTTCGAGTGTCTTTGAACACCGAATGAGGCGTCGCGGGCACATTTTGTACTTGCCCAATGAAGCAAGGTGCCCGGCTTGTTCTTGCTCAACGAAGCAAGTTGCCCGGCTCGGCCAATTTCCGCGGAAAAGGGCCCACATTATAAGCTTGAGCTGCTCGTCAAGAGATACGCACATGCCGAGAACCTCTCGCATAGTCTATTTCGCTACGTAAAGGTATTATTATTCTTTGATCAGCTGACTCGGCTTTGCCAACTTTTCTCCAGCACAGAATATCTGGTATGATCCAGCAATACAGAGAAAAAAAGCAAGACCTTTTCAGGACATTAGGCTCTTTTGTGCTTTTTAAAATTTTCTTCTTCTTCTTCTTCTTCTTCTTCTTCTTCTTCTTCTTCTTCTTCTTCTTCTTCTTCTTCTTCTTCTTCTTCTTCTTCTTCTTCTTCTTCTTTGTCTTCCGGTTTTTTTGGTTGTCATCATCACCAGTAATACCAACCATTTAATGTTTTTAAAAATGTATTCGTCGGCATCAGCTGTACCCAGAACTCTAGAGATTTAAGAAGCCAAAAAACAAACGGTTTCTAGTCTTAGGGTGAGGATTATGCAGATGCTAGGGAAGAAAACAAATTTAAATGATGCCCAATAGCTATTATTTAAATGCTAATAACGACTATATGAAGAAGAACATTGAGGTTTAACCTCTACACCCACCATTGGCGATATGACAGACGGGGATAACCATCCCAGGAAAAGAGGGGTAGGGACCTGAATCAACTATATGTCCACGGACTTCTGGAACCTAAGCCTGAGGTTTTTGTTTATTTTTAAATCACGCGAGAATTCGAGTACATTATAAGCATCTATTTAGCCAGACTTGCTATTTTTTTATCAATATAAAACTGCCTGGATATCTACAGCCTCTTTACTGTAAAAGGAACTTGTTTTTAATGTTTTATATACACTTTAATTTTTCCTTTTATCTCGTGAAGAACCTTTTAGCGAAATACGTTTATGGAGAACCTGTTAATCTGATGTGTTTTATCTCTTTTGTCATTCAGCCCTGTATATCTTATTTTTAACAGTAATAACCTAATCGAACGGCATTTCAAAGAATTTACATTGTAGACTTGGCAGTATAACGGGTCTGCAATGATGGGAAGAATCGGAGGAAATTGTTCAAAATATCTCCATAAACTGGACCGTGTGATGCCAGGTTTGCAAGGATGGGAGGGCCAGAATGGGGGTGTAGTAGCATCGATTCGCTTCCTTTACTGGCCCGCCGAAAGAACATCACCTTTTTAATGGCTCTAGCTTTCTAGGATTCGCTGCACTGAATGCTGGAAACAGGAGAGCCGTGCCGTAATTTCTCCCCGTTAATACTGATTAGCGTGCTCTTAAGGACAGTCTTTAGGACGAGGCCGTTGACGGGTATTGGTAAGGCGTGAACGCGTGTATGCAGAGTATCAGAGAAAATTTTAAGTTTCTTAGCCCAGTATCGAAGCCTTACCAGTAGAACCTGTTGACATAGTTTACATTCTCTGATTATAGTTTCGAGGGCAGACCTGGTACAAGAACTATGATGTTCAGTATGGCTTTGATATTGTATTGCATTGTGTTGTGTTGTGTTGAGCTGTGTTGTGTTGTGTTGTGTTATATTGTATGGCTGTATACAGGCTCCAATAGTAAATATTATCTCGGACGTATGATTTACCCAGGTCGCGATACTTGGTGTGGTGGGGATGGCATATTCATACTGTTGGTGATGCTAAAGCTGCCAACAGCACTTTCTTTGTTTTGTTTCATCGCAAATACTTTTGTGCGTATAAGAAGACGCAGTTAGATGCATTGTTGTGTTGCGAAAGTATTTGACACCTTTTTCATAGGGCTTTGACCTTGTGCTACTATGGCGAGATTACTATATGAGCACTCTTCGTCTTTCTCTGGTTGAAGCTTAGAAAAAAGGACTGCTGTCACACACCAACAACAAAATATACATTGTTTAATGAATTTAATTGTTTAATTACGTTAATGATTACTGGCTTCAATAAAGTGCGAGGGAGAAAGATAATGATAGTAAGTATGTGAAGTTTGCTGCTGCATAAAACGTAAAAATAAAATGTGCTAAAGAGGAACAAACTATGGCAACGACGATGACGATGAGGAGGAGTTGTGTAAGATGGAGAGGAGGAAGCAGGAGGAGGAAGAAAGGAATAAGAAGTAGAAGGGAACGAAAGAGTAGAAGGAGGAGGAAGTTTTCTACAGCATTTCAACAAAGCCGATATAGACCTGGACACGGGTGGAAATTCTCGCTCTCTCCTTGTTCATCCCTCTTCATATAGGTTTTATTTACTTATTTACTGTTTCATTGATAAATTTTTAAGATGGTTCTTAAAATGCGTATGGAAGTGTGAGCAATTCTGAGGGTGTATGCGTGTGACCTAAAATACTGATTCCTCTTCCTGCCTCTTCCCAAACCCCTACCGCTTCTCTCCCGCCCTTCTTATCTCTTCTACTCTCCATCTTTCTACCCTGCTGTGAGTGCAGACTGTTCTTTTAATCTGCCTGTCAGCGGCAGAAGCGAGAAAGGAAGAAGGGGGGAGAATTAAGGTCTAATACGACACTTGTTGACACGGCGACCCAGACCCTGAAGGAGGACACGAGGCACAGGAACGACTGTAATGGACGGAGTATGTCTTTCTTGATGCCCGTCTCACTACGGGCCACTCGAATTAAGGTATTTTATAACAAGTTACCAGTAGAACCTAGCCCCGTCTAAAAGTAGTTTCAGTTTTTAGTTTTGCTAGCGTAAATGTATAGTCTATATATAGGTCTAGATAGGTAGGTAGCGAGCGACGCAGGGGCAACGTACAACACAGTTACTGTAATGGACGCGGCATGCCATTCTGATACCTCTCACACTACCTTCTATGTTAAAATTCCATTTTCCTAGCCTTCAAAAAGACGGATCTACATCAAGAATCACGTAGACTTGGATGTGGTGGACGGGGTATGACGAGCTATTGATATTTCTTTAGATCTCTTAAACTACTGCCTTGTTGAAAGCGTTTCCGAGCCAAATTTTATGACAAGTCACATGTAGAACAGAAAGCCGCTCAAAAAATAGTGGTGTAGATACATATAGTAAGTGGTGTTTCACCCGTCCCCTATACGCTTAATGTGTCCGGGGACGTAAATTTATTCAAAAAAATAGTGGTGTTTCACCCGTCCCCTATACGCTTAGTGTGTCCGGGGACGTAAATTTTACCCCAAAAAAAAAAAAAAAAAAAAAAGTTCTGACTTTCTAGCCCCTGTGTAGGTAGTAGGACAACACGTAAATGACGTATACTGTGTAATAGTCGTTGCATTTACTTTTCTGATGCCACTTTCAATAAAATCTATATTAAAGACACATTGAAGGTGCTACAACGCTTCTTAAGACAAATGACAAGACTTGCAGACGCAGAGTCCTCCTAGAACTACAAGCCGTATTCGTTGTCAAATCCTATGACCCTTGCGACTAAAATCCTTGCGTAAGTCGAGATCATGAGGTAGGCAAATGCTACTCTTTATCTAGCTTTAAATGACTGATACCAATCATAAAAGGCACGTGTTACCCTCTAATTTTATCGACCATCATTTACCCTGTAATGTGTTCGTAATCATGCAAAGACCACAAGATAAAAGAAACTTTCCCAGGAATGTATTCTTTTGCAGATTGCTTGGGGAAGTAGGCCTACCATTTAACATAATTTTTTTAAAAGAAAACTAACCACTCCTTTCCATTTAAAAACTGCCCTTCAATCAGCTTCTCTCTATACATTCCTAAACTGATTTTCCATCCTTTTTCTTCAACCTCAGGAGACATTTTCACTTTTTATCTGGAAGGAGAGAGGCTGGAATAAGGATTTTCAATGGAGAAGCGTTCTCTTCTCAAGAAAAGAAGAAACGCTACTCAAAATCTTATTTTCTTCTTTGGCCTTCCTATTCATCATTCTTCTTGTGACGAAGGGAAATCTTTTCAGAGAAGAAATCCGCAAGTGTGTTGGGTAAACGGGGGGATCTTTGCACTCCTTGTTCCTTGCCTGAAGCTATTCCATCCCTCACCGATACAAAATATCAGACATACTAAATAATAACATTCCGGTTACAGTGACAAAAAAGCAGGGTTCTTCTTAAGAAACAAGGAATCAATATGACATCACTACAACTTATATTTGGAAAAAAAAAGGTAAACAACGCGCAACATCGATGATTTTGAAATTATAATGGAGTTAAATGTAGTTCTTCATGTTTTTAAGGACAGGTGGCTATGGTGATATTTTGAGAAGAAATTTTTCTTAGGTACGAGATATTATTGGTCTCAAGGCATACGATGGGAAATGTCTTTAGAAAGGGCAGGGCGTTTTGGCCGAGCGGTCTAAGGCGGGACTAACTTGCCTTGTCCACAGGCCAGAAACCAATGGCGCCTGATAGGTGTGGGATCGATCCAGCATCTGGGCATTATGTTTCTCCGAATATTATTTACTTTTGACTCGGGCTACGTCTCGGGGGTTTCCTCCGGGTCCTCCGGTTTGCGCTCCCCCTCCTTCCCCCCCCCCCTTACCCCCCCTCCTCCGCAAAATTTGAAAAACACAACTAATATTAGGTAGGTTGGGTTTGGGCGCGCCACAGGCTTCGACTACGCCTTCCCTAGGGGAGGCGACCCGGAATTTTCCGAAAAAAAGGGACAATAAAATTAAAACGTTGCCCTCCACCGCCCCCCCCCCCTTCCCCACCGCCCACCCAAAAAAGATCAAAATGAAACACAATCCAGCTTGAAACTGCTAACTATTATAGGTTTTGTTGAGATAACTGGTTGCGCTGTGGAAAACAAAATGATGAAGCCATAAACAAGATCTATACTGATATCATAAATCAGCCATGTTTATCGCCATCATCACTTGACTGTCCCAAGCTTGGAAAGAAATAGCCTATCAGAGGATTAAACAGCGTAATTTACCCCAACGGTGTTTTTTTTTTTTTTTTTTTTTGGATTTCTGTAGCTTTTCCGGAAGTAATTTTAGGCACTTTTCAAAACAAAATGTTTGCTGAGCAGCATTCAGACATCGAATAAAAGTGTGTGTGCGTGTGTGTGTGTGTGTGTGTGTGTGGGTGAGTGTGTGTAGTTGTTGCTGCTGCAGCTGGTGATTCTGTGCTGTTGCTAGAAAAAGCGTTGTATAAAGTTGATAATTTTCGTCCATCGATATTGTTGTAGTATCATTGATAATTTTCTGGAATTACTTGTTTATTATCGACCCAGGTCTAACTGGCTATAGCTTGTAAACTGGAATTTTCAATGACGCAAGGCAGTGCATAGTTCCGGGGACGAGTTTTATTTTGATTGGGTGTTACTGCGTCATTCCGAAATGTTTGAAGCTTCTCTTGTTTTGAAAGACTATATAGGTGATGCGCTGTCTGCTTGCGAGCAGTGTTTTTTGGAGTGATTTTCGGAAAGCGATCTTGAATACAGTTGTTGGTGTTTGCTGAATCAAGTTGTAAAACGTTATATGATTACCCTTGCCTTGTTGCTGAGTGAACATGTTGCGTGGATAAACGAATTCGAATTACACATATCAAGAGTCAAGCATCGGGGTTGAATCGACTATTAATAAATACGTGTAACATTGGGGGTGGAGAGAGGGGGGGGGGGGGGGCAAGCCGGGTATTACGCCATAGCCAGGGTTTTTTACTGCGACAACAAGCGAGTCAACGTTACCAGAGGCAGTCATCGAGGATAGCCGCCAATGAGTTGCGTCGGGAGGAACCACCATACTGGAATTACATCCCCGAAAGTTTCGGGTTGACTCCAAGGGCGTGTAGTCGCCGAAGAGAAAAGTCTCAAAGCTTCATCGCCAGTATTACATAGAGCGACGAAGGAACGTGGCATCTACATCAACACCAGCGCTGCCTTTGTCAGCAAAAGTGACAAGCATCAGCGCTATTGCAGAGAGCGTGCTGTTCTAGAACAGTCTAGAGAGGTGCAGCACAGTCAAGAACTTTCCAGAAAATTATCATGGTGGCTGACTTCAGGCAAAAATATCTAGAATTGAATCTAAAAGGCAAGCAGCTGGCGGAGTACGCCAAGTCTCATGAGAGAATAAAAGAAAGAGTACGAAGAGAAATTGAACAGCAGGGGCAAGAAAGAGAAGAGCAGCGTCATGAAAGAGAAGAGCGAATAGGAATGGCACGTATCCAACAACAGCAGAACGCGTCACACCTTATCAGCGACCACAAGGCTCCAAAATTGCCAGAGTTCGTCGATGGGAAGGACCAGATCGACAGTTATCTGGCGAGATTCGAAAGGTTCGCCGAAAGCGCTAACTGACAACCTCAAGACTGGGCGATTCGACTCAGTGCACTCCTGACGGGGCAAGCATTCGATGTCTACACCAGACTGTCGAACACTGACGCCAAAGACTACAACGTCTTGAAAGAGGCCCTTTGGCATTGCTACAGCTTTACAGAGAATGGCTACCATAAACGCTTCCGCGAATACCGATCTTTATCTGACGAGACGCCAAAGCAGTTTGTAGAGCTCCTGTCGTCAAACATACACAAGTTTGTGAAAATATTAGGCTGGAGAGAAGGCGTACGACAGTCTCCATGACCTGATCGTAAAGGAGCAATTCCTCAATGCCTGTCACAGGGAACTGGCGACACACATAGAATGACAAAGCTGCAGACGTAGAAAAATGTGACTGAGGCTGATGAAAGATATCCCATCGCTCACGGGAAGACCCTGGGGCCACTCAAGGCGACGAAACATTTTCAGAAGACTGGTAACCATGGGAACCAGAACCAGGGGAACCAGACGAGCCAGGGACAGACGGACTCCACGCCACCTTCCAAGGAATGGCAATCAAGAGGTTGTTTTCACCTGCAACGTAACAGACCACAGAGCTGCTAACTGTCCTCAAAACAAAAGTAGCGGGCTGCACAGCAATACGGACAAGGCATCGGCGGGCATTGGACGGAGGCGTTTCTTCAACCGATGGCAAACCAGTAGCTCTGACCATCAAGTGTGCGGCGGGAGCGTCATTCTTCCGAGTGAGACCGAGCGAACAGCTACTCATGCGGACGTGCAAGAGTGCATGACCGATGGCCAGCTTCTCCTTGCCAATGGGAAATCCATCCATTCATTCCAGCTCAGCTGTGACCGTCCAGAACATGTCTGTTTCCAAGGGACGCGTCGAAAATCATAAAATGGATGTCCTAAGAGATTCAGGTTGCGGTGGGGTCATCGTCAGAGAAGATCTAATTCTCTAAAGAATAGTTCTTTGGCGATTCTAAATGGACACTTAGGGCCGACAGCAAATGTGTGAAAGCGCCAGTTGCGAAGACTCAAGTCAGCACTCCTTTCTACATAGGCGAAGTAGAAGCGGTTTGCCTGAAGAAGCCGCTGTACGATTTGATGATCAGGAATATTGACGGCGCGAGACGACACGACGACTCCGATACAGAGTGGAGTCCAGCCTCAACTCAACACGTCGAGGTTGCTGAAGAGGATCCTTTTCAATTTCCAGATGGAGACATTACAGAGCTGCTACGGGATAATGTGGCCACTCAGGCAAAGCCCTGCCGACCAGAGATCGTTGGTGCTGTCATTACCAAAGCCCAGACCAGGAGATATTACGCCATTGAAGGTCGGCGACAGCTGCAAAACCGCCATCGTGGGCAGAGATAAGCTGATAGTACTTTAAACAAGTACAGGACCCGCCAAGTGACCAAGGGCAGTGGCACGGTCTATTTCTAGGTAAAGGCTAAAATTCTGTACAGAATCTTCCTGCACCCAAGGGTCAACGGAGGAAAACCACTACGTCAACTCTTGGTACCGTTACCCTAAAACGCCACGTGACGGATGTAGCTCATGACTCCATCATGGGAGGTCACCGACAGCTCCAAAACCGCCATCGTGGGCAGAGATAAGCTGATAGTACTTTAAACAAGTACAGAAACCGCCAAGTGACCAAGGGCAGTGGCACGGTCTATTTCTAGGTAAAGGCTAAGATTCTGTAAAGAATCTTTCTGCACCCAAGGGTCAACGGAGGAACACTACTACGTCAACTCTTGGTATCGTTAACCCTAAGGCGCCAAGTGACGGAAGTAGCTCATGACTCCATCATGGGAGGTCACTTGGGCACCAAGAAGACGTCGGACCGAATCCAGGCAGTGTTCTATCGGCCAGAACGTCATGCTGACGTCAGCCGATTCTGCCGATCATTTGATATTTGCCAGAAGACCATACCTCGAGGAAGGGTTCCTAAAGTGCCGATGCAGAGTATGCCCTGATCGACCGACCTTTCAAGAGGGTGGCCTTAGATTTAATCGGCAAAATAAATCCTCCGAATAAAGAAGGTCACCAGTGGGTACTGACTTTAGTGGACTATGCGACTCGGTACACCAAAGCAGTGCCCTTGAAGAAGATTGACTCTGAAACTGTAACGGAGGCGCTTGTGGACATGTTCAGCAGACTATTTGGAGTACCCGAAGAAATTCTGACAGACCTCGGGACACAGTTAGTCACTGACTACATGAAAGAAGTCAACAGGCTGCTGAGCACCCGGCATTTGACTATGACACCCGATCATTCAATGTGCAATGGGCTTGTCGAGATGTTCAATGCTACGCTGAAGTCCACCCTGAAGAAACTGTGCAACGAGCAGCGCAGACTGCATCTGTGGCATCCCTATATCATCGCCTTACTTTTTGCCTACAGAGAAGTACCGCAGTAGTCCACCGGCCTTTCTCCATTCGAGCTGATGTACGGCAGAACCATCCGAGGGCCTATGCACATCCTGAAAGAACTGTGGATGAATGATGTATACACCACAGAGATGAATAACAGCTACCCGTTCGTGTTTGAGCTACGAGAGAAGCTGGAGGAACCTTTCTCTGAGAAAAACCTGAAGAAGTCCCAGGACTTTGGAAAGCACTACAGCGACAGTAGGGCTGTAAATAGGAAGTTCAAACCTGGCAACAAAGCGCTGGTACTGCTACCTACGGATCACAGTAAGTTGTTTATGCAGTGGAAAGACCCATACGAAGTGGATGGAGGCCGTAGTAGGGATCAAAACCTACAAGCTGAAGGTCGGCCAGCATTCCAGGATATACCACGCCAACCTCCTTGAACTGTACCTACAAAGGCCACCAGAGACTGTACCCGCAGCAACAGCAGCTGAGATTGACAACAGCTTTGACAGCGAAGAACTGTTGGAACTTGGAGACTTCCACAACAAAGAAGGCATCTATGACGTTACGTTAGGACCAAACCTGACGGAGAGTCAAAAAATGGAGCTCAAGGACCTTATGGGCGAGTTTCCCCATAGTTTCAGTGATGTCCCAGAGGCTCTACGACAAATATGACGTCCACCTTACTTCAGAAATTCCCGTTCGATCCAAACCCTCCCGATCACTTTCAAGGCCGCGAATTCTTGAAGAAAGATATCGATGAGATGCTGAAGATCAGGGAATCCAGTTCCCGCTATTCCTCCCCTGTCGTGGTAGTGAAGAAGAAGGAGGGGAGCAACAAAGTATGCATCGACTACAGGAAGGTTAACATGATCACCGTCTTTGACCCAAAGCCGATGCTTACTGTACCAAACCTGTTCTGTCACTTATCGGGGAGCAAATTGCGGGCTTTCCTGAGATTGGCTGGATATTATAGGGAGTTCGTACCGAACTACTCTACCATTGCAGCACCTTGTCGGAGCTCGTGCGGAAAGTTTGTTCTAGCTATGTACAGATGGGACAAGTTCAAGAAAAGGCATACCAGACTGTGCGCGACATCCTTTTGAAGGATCCGGTGCTACGACTGCACGACACTTTAAGGAATTCGTCTTAAGAACAGATTCAGCGGAAGAAAGCATTGGTGCCATACTGATGCAAGAACACGAAAGAATACTATTTCCGGTCAGTTACGCCAGCAAGAACCTGTCAAGGACTGATAAAAATTACTCGAACATGACGAAAGAGTGTCTTGCCATCATATGGGGAATCCGAAAATTCGAACTATTCCTACAAGGAGTGAAGTTCATGTTACAGACTGATCACAAGCCGTTAACCTACTTGAATTCTGCTAAATTTGTGAACAGTCGCATAATGAGATGGGCAATGTATTTGCAGAACTTTGACTTGCGAGTAGAATCTATTAAAGGATCAGACAATGTTGGTGCGGACTTCCTCAGCAGTGTGTGTGACATGAGTGAAGAATACCGACAGTACTCAGAAAGGCTGAAATAAGTTTCTAGACTTTGTTTGTGTATTGCGTCTCAATGTTATTTGACAGAAATTAAGGAAATTTCTTCTTGTGTATGGGGGTAATGTTACGATTGAGACGCGCACGATTGTTCCGACCGTTTTCTTTTTGCAAAGCATGCAATGATAGCGTATTTACCTTCGATTTGATTCTATGCTGTTGCTAGAAAAAACTTTGTATAATGTTCATAATTTCCGTCAACTGATATTGTTGTAGTATCGTTGAGAATTTTCTGGAATTACTAATAAATAATAATGAATGGTACTTATATCGCGCAAATCTCACATTGTGACTCATTGCACACCCACTCGCATTCATCCACTGTACATCCTGTCATTACAACACATATGGCATAATATTACAATGAAATAAAAACAACAATAATAATAATTATTATTTGAATGCAAGCTTGAACAAATACGTTTTCAGTTGCGATTTGAATGTTGCCAAGTCAGGTACGCCTCTCATGTTTGCCGGCAGCGAATTCCAGAGAGTAGGCGCAGCAAAAGAAAATGCACGTTCTCCGAAAGTTTTCATATTTCGGAGTGGCGCTGTTAAAAGACGTTCAGACGAAGAACGTAGTGCCCGAGTTGGTTTATAGGCTACAAGTACATTGGCTAGGTAGGATGGTAGTGTGCCTTCAAAGAACCGAAAAGCCAAAACGCAGACCTTGAATTGAATGCGAAACTTCACCGGCAGCCAGTGAAGCTTGCATAGTAAGGGAGTGGTGTGATCCCTTTTCTTCCGTTTCAAAATAAGACGCGCTGCGTTGTTTTGTACGCGTTGAAGGCGATTTATTTGTTCAGTTGGAAGACCCACCAGAACAGAATTGCAGAAGTCAAGCCGTGATGTCACAAAAGCATTGACAAGAGCTGCACACGCTGACTCGGTTAAAAACGGTTGAATAGAGGCATAGAATAGAGAAAAGTAGCACGGCAAATAGTACCAATTTGATCTTGCATTGACAAAGTTTGGTCAATTTTGACTCCAAGATAGCGCACGGAGTCTTGGTACGGAATGCTGCTGCCATTTACAACTAGGGAGTCGCTGCCGACCTGCCTGAGACACGAGGCTTTGCCTACAGGCATGATTTCAGTTTTTTCAGTGTTCAATTTATGCTTATTGCTATCCATCCAGGAAAGAACATCATGGATGCAAGTTTGAATTACTTGTTTATTACCGATCGAAGTTTCAAGGTCTATCTGGCGATAGCTTGTTAACTGTGGAAATTTCTTTGACGTGAGAAAGTGCGTAGTTCCGGGGACGAGTTTTATTTGATTGGGTGTTAATGCGTCATTCTGGAATGTTCGAAGACTCTCTACATTTTTGAAAGACTATATAAGTATATAAGTCTGCTTGCGAGTAGTGATTCTTGGAGTGATTTTTGGAAAGCAATTTTGTATGCAGTTGTTGGTGTTTGCTGAATAAAGTTGGAAAACTTTGTCAGACGATTCCTGCCTGTTTGCTGAGTGAACAGGCTGCCTTGGATAAACGAATTCGAGTTACACCTATCAAGATCCAAGCATCGGGGCTGAATTGACATTTATAAACCTGTGTAACATTTTGAACTATCGTGCGCGTCTCAATCGTAACAATCAGCCACAGAACAATGACACAAGACAGACCATGGACCTTCTTGACTGTACTGTCATAGTCTTTAACAACTTGTTGACAAACCCACTCGCAAAACACACCTCATTGATTGGATCGTCACGCGCGAATCTACTGACCTGGTGTATGGCGTTCTTATGAACGACTACCTCAGATCTGATCATTCTGCGGTTCTCTTTTCCCTCAAAGTAGCCAAGCCGTCTAAACAAAACACGGGCACATTTCACCCATAAGCAACCCGGCGACTTCTTGATCGTCCTCCTTCCTCGGATCCTGACCTTCTCTATGAATCCACTCTTCGCACACCTTGAGGAACACGCATCTTCAAAAACAAAACTCATTGTAGATAGGTCTTCTGCACCTTGGATGACATATGAAGTAATAAATATTAACCAAGCACGTCGCCGAGCAGAGAGGAAGTGGCGAATCTCTAAGCTATAAGTAGTATGGAGGTATGCGGATGGGTTGGGTTTTTTTTTTGGATGCAACTGACACGGCCGGCTGACGTCCTAGGATGACGTCATAGGTGCGCATGTTTAGGTCATGATGCCCCCAATGTGAGGGTCTTGTGACCTGTCAAAAGTGATGGATGACGTATGTCCCGGGGGGATATAATTTTATTGATAGTGTGATCGCAAGTGCGCATCTCGGTGAATGGATATATGACTCAGTGGTCGGGGGGCGTGAGATCAAGCACCCCAAAGACAGCAAGTGCGCATCTTGATGAATATAGAATGACTCATTGGTCTGGGCGTGAGATCAAACATCCAAAGGCAGCAAGTGTGCATCTCGGCGAATAGAGAATGGGCGTTAGATCAAACATCCAAAGGCAGCAAGTGCGCGTCTCACTCAAAGACAGCAAGTATGCATCTTGATGAATATAGAATGACTCAGTGGTATGAGCGTGAGATCAAACATCTAAAGGCAGCAAGTGCGCGTCTTTTTTGTTGTATTTATCAATTTTTTTTTATTTAGACCAAGCACACAAAGCTTGCAAGTGCGCATCTTTTTGTGGTTGTATACATTAATAGTTACTGAGCAGTAAAATATGTCTCGAAGGCGTATTTGAGTCTTGAAATGTCGTATTGGTGTTAAAGAGAGCAAGAGACAGTCTTATTTATGTTAACGTGTAATTAAATGAAAGATGCGCGGTAAGTAGCCTGAGGGGGCAATTTGGAGGGACTGTACCAAAATGTCGTATTGGTGATCTCTTTCTCTTTCTCTCTCTCTCTCTCTCTTTCTCTCTCTCTCTCTCTCTTTCTATCTCTCCTCTCTATCTCATCTATCTATCTCTCTCTCTCTCTCTTTCTCAGCATATAAATGTATACAATTGTTATTAAAATATACATTTATCTATGTTTACTAATAGAATAATGTGTAAGCAGGAAAGCAAGGAGAGAGAAAGTCGTGCAATTTAAAATGAAAACAAAAACCAATACTCAATGATACAAAAACACAGTGTGAGCTGTATGTGAACGCATGCAATAAATGATCTTACCAGAACTTATGTGTCTGTCCTCTATCTCTCTCACTCTTTTTCTCACTCTCTCTCTCTCTCTCTCTTTTTTTTTCATCTCTGTGTGTCTATATTTTGTTATACAAACACACCCAAGAATAGTTAATGACCATTGATGGATATGTAATGACTCAGTTGTCTGTACATTAGACCAAGCACCCAAAGGCTGCAAGCGTGCGTCTTGACAATTTTGATTTAGATCATGTATCAATTGACCAGCGCCTTGGTAAGTATGGCGAGATATCCCGAGGGGGTGATTAGCCAGCAGGGGAAGGGGTGATTAGCTGCCCATCACGCTTGAAAGACTGTGGCTCATCTTATTTACATGGGAGCAGATGATAAACTTATTTATTTTAAGAGAGATAGCTTAACTAGAATTTTTTTTTTGGATGTGAAGCATTGCAAATGATAGATCATGGCCTATGTGTATATATACTCTCTCTCTCTGGCTCATCCTCTCTCACACACATCTATCACTCAAACAGATGGTGTAAAGGCAGAGACATGATTTTGATAATGATTATATAGGATTGGATGAGGGTCATTTTAATCAAACAGGCAATTTTTTTAACGTTATTATTGATTTTGTTTAGTTTTGATGACAAAGTCTATCGATGACGCATGATAAAAAGTGGTAAACAGGAGCAGAATCGATGTAGTGGTTTTTGAGATATTGAATTTATATGAGGCGAATCGCGCAAATATTTTAAAGTATTTGATTTATTTTATTTATTTGAGTCTCTCTCTCTCTCGCTCTCTCTCTCTCTCTCTTTTCTCTCTCTCTCTCTCTCTCTCTCTCTCTCTCTCTCTTTCTCTCTCTCTCTTTCTATCTCTCCTCTCTATCTCATCTATCTATCTCTCTCACGCTCTCTTTCTCTCTGCATATAAATGTATACAATTGTTATTAAAATATACAATCATCTATGTATACTAATAGAATAATGTGTAAGCAGGAAAGCGAGGAGAGAAAAAGTCGTGCAATTTAAAATGAAAACAAACCAATACTCAATGATACAAAAACACAGTGTGAGCTGTACGTGAACGCATGCAATAAATGATCTTACCAGAACTTATGTGTCTGTCCTCTGCCAAACTTGTAAAATATCCATGAAAAATCCTCTAACAATAATCTTAACTTTTGTAGAAGATATTTGAACAAGCTAATGCATTAAAATTGATGCTGTTTGCATAAGTTGTTGGGAGCTTTACAGTCAACGAAATCTAGTACTGAAACCTTAAAATGCCACACATTTAAAATCACTAATAATATCTTTTACAATTAATCAATCATTGCGTTTTTTATATTTTTTTTTCATGCACCAAAGTTATATCTTACAATATTTACAACGTTTAAAGCACTTAAAATACAAGTGATCACAGAAATTATAGTTAAACTTTACCAAAAAGGTGTTTTTTTTTATCAATCACAATAACAGTACCACAAAGTACCCACACCACGCTGGCCCATTTTTTTCTTAAAGGCATGTTTGGACATGATATGGAAACGGCTGACGCAAGCATAAGATATGGGAAGTAACTCTCTCTCTCTCTCTCTCTCTCTCTCTCTCTCTCTCTCTCTCTCTCTCTCTCTTTCTCTCTCTCTCTCTCTCTCTCTCTCTCTCTCTCTCTCTCTCTCTCTCTCTCTCTCTCTCTCTCTTTCTCTGCATGTTTGGACATGATATGGAAACGGCTGACGCAAGCATAAGATATGGGAAGTAACTCTCTCTCTCTCTCTCTCTCTCTCTCTCTCTCTCTCTCTCTCTCTCTATCTACATCTTATTACTCTCTCTCTCTCTCTCTCTCTCTCTCTCTCTCTCTCTCTCTTTCTCTGCATGTTTGGACATGATATGGAAACGGCTGACGCAAGCATAAGATATGGGAAGTAACTCTCTCTCTCTCTCTCTCTCTCTCTCTCTCTCTCTCTCTCTCATTTATCGATCTCTGCACACACAATATCAAAAAATGTCACTTTTGGAGGGGATATTGAATATCTAACTACAATCTGTTGTGTGGCGTGGTTGAATATATAGACAAATCTTTACAAACATAGATAACTGAATACTAATCAAATGCTGTCAGCACGCCTGAAAAAAAAAAAGTCTAAACATATATGCCACCCCTGATGACGCCCGCCAACATGTTTAACAAGTCACACACATGATCACACTTGTTTATTAGTCGGCTTATAGATTTAGCTATCACTTTTTAAAGAGTAAATACTGTGTGGATAGTGCTCAATTGTCTGGGCGTCAGATCATATACCCAAAGGCTACAAGTGCGCTTCTTGGTGGTGGTTAACAAAAGGCTGCAAGTGTACGTCTCGATGGTTTTTGAGTTAGATAATATATTAGCCAACGCCTGATAAAGTATTACATGGTTAGTGCTCAGTTGTCTAGGGCGTCAGACCATGCACCCAAAAGGCTGCAAGTATGCGTCTTGGTGGTTTTGAGCTAGATCATCTTTCTCCTCTTTTTCTTATTTATCTCTCTCTCTCTCTCTCTCTCTCTCTCTCTCTCTCTCTCTCTCTCTCTCTCTCTCTCTCTCTCTCTCTCTCTCTCTCTCTCTCTCTCTCTCTCTCTCTTTGCTCTATTTTTTTAGTTGATGATCACACTTATTTTTATTAGTCAGCTTATAGATTTAACCATCTTTTTTTTTGATTTAGCCCTCACTTTTTTAAATCCTTTTTTATTTACCTACACACCCACCCACCCTCAGCCCCTCTCCTCGCACACCCAGCACACTCCACCATCCTATCATTGAAATACTCAAAACTATGTTGAAAAAATGCGCACCCCATGCAGCGATGATGACATGGATGATAACGTGCATGGGCATGTATGCAGTATCTACACACGCACACGTACGCACACTTGCCCACACAAATTTTTAAAACTACATATGAAAATACAAGGAAATACTTTGAACACACTGACCCCATACAGCGATGATGGTGTGGACGCACACCCCGCGCAGTGATGATAACATGATGATGACATACATGTACATGTATGCAGTGTCTACACACGCACGCACACTTGCATACGCAAATTTTTAAAACTGCACGCCAAAATATAATAAAAACACGTACCCCATGCAACGATGATACCGTGTTCATCCATTGTAAACAGCGTCTGCACACGTGCGCATGCATGTATGCAGTGTCTGCACACATATTTTGTAACACTGCACACGGATTTTGTAACACTGCACGCCCAAAGTTTTAAAAGTGCACGCCAAAATACAATGAAATACGCTGAAAACAAAACACGCAACCCGTGCATCGATGATATCATGTGCGTGCACGTGTGCGTGCATGTATGCAGTGTCTGCACACACATTTTTAATACTCTGTATGATCAAATTTGAAACACTGCACGCCCAAATTTAAAACAATGCACGCCAAAATACAATGAAATACGCTGAAAACAAAACACGCAACCCCGTGCAATCGATGATACCATGGGCGTGCACGTGTGCGTGCATGTATGCAGTGTCTGCACACACATTTTTAGTACTCTGTACGATCAAATTTGAAACACTGCACGCCCAAATTTAAAACAATGCACGCCAAAATACAATGAAATACGCTGAAAACAAAACACCCACCCCGTGCAACGAAGATATCATGTCCGTGCATGTATACAGTGTCTGCACACTTATTTTTTTTGGTCGATGTTTGCCAAGGATCTCAGTGACGGCATCTATCACATCCGAGTTGAAGGTGATGGTGGTGGTGATTAAGTATTACATTGATCCTAATTTGGTATAGTTATAGAATATGACAACCAAGTCTGTCACACAAAGACTAAATAAGGAAAAAATGCCAAGGGATGTCTGATAGCACAGTGGTTGGAACACTCGCTACTGTGTCGCACGTTAACCACCGTCCAGGATGATTAGCACTTGGATGGGTGACCACAAAACGTGAAGGACTCAACTATGACTGACTACCTAAAGCAGTGAGGGAGAGAGATGGGCATCACCCTCATTATGCTGGCCCAAGATAAGTGGGATCTCAAGACTATGGGACTATCTTTATTTTTATATACAAGGTGGTCTATAGCTGTATATGCTTTGTGGATAGCACAGTGGTTGGAGCACTCACTACTGTGTCGCAAGTTAAGCACCAGCTAGTGTGATTAACACTTGGATGGGGTGACTAAATACCTACTCTCTTGAGGGTGGGGAAGGTAAAGCAGCGAGGGAGATAGAGAGGGGCATCACCATCATTACGATGGTCCCAAGATAAGTGTAATCTCTTTAACATCACGCTCCCCTACGTTCACAAGGCTATGAGACTCTCTTTTATCATTATATACAAGACAGCCTATAGCTGTATACGTTTTATTTTGGCTAAATCAACACTAAAACTATGAGAGCAATTAAACTGAAGAAATGGACAGTGAAAAATTGCATTTGTTGACAAATAACTTATTCATTGTTGAGTGTAAACAAAACAGACCCCACACCAAGACCACACGAGATGTAAATGGGTGCAGTGGTCTGCCCGCCCGCGCACGCACGCCCCGCGCACACCCGCGCACGCCCCGCACGCCGGCCCGCTGCCGGCCGCTCGCTGCCGCACACCATTAAATGAACGCCGCAACAAACAAATGCCGCACTCAGCCGGTAAAAAAAAAATAAAAAAAATAGGCATACTCATATCTGATAACACGCAAGCCAATATCAGCCGGTAAAAAAAATAAAAATAGGCATAACCATATCTGATAGCACGCATATCCTAATATGTCCGTCTACAAATAATAATACAAGTCCCAGACATTGATTGATTGTTGATTTAGGTCTAGCAGACTCTTTTGAGTTAAATCAAGCCCGGACAACCCCCAATCTACATAAAACGATCTGCTAAAACAACCTTAATAAAAAAACTTAAATGTCTTTTATCGACCAGCCACTTTATAATAAAGACACTTTACGCAAGATATGATTAAGGCTTTATCCCAACTAATCAAACCCCTGATTATAAAAACAAAATAAAATACAAACATCATTAAATTATCAACAAAACACATACATATAAAATGCCTATATTGTTAAATAATAGCATCATAAAAAGCCCTAGTAACCAACCAACAAAAAGCGTCCAATACACCAACAAAGAGTCTTGTCCAAAAAGTAAGTCATTGATCTGATAAAAATAGTATAGCAGAGTGGTAGGATAAAACAAAAATATAAAAAGGGTAAATAAAAAAAACAGCACCAGTGAGCGGGATATAAAAACAACAAAATAACCAAACAAACATGTATGTATGCGTCTTTGCATATGTGTTGTGTGTGTGCGTGCGTGTGTGGGGTGTGGGTGCGTGTGTGGTATAAATGGATGCATGTGCGCGTGCGTGTGGGGGTGTGGGTGCGTGCATGTGTGTGTGTGTGTGTACATATGTGTGTGTGTACATATGTGTGTGTGTGTGTGTGTGTGTGTGTGTGTCTGTGTGTTGAGGTGTGCGTGTACGTGTGTGCGTGTATAAATTCATCATAAAATATTGTTAAAGATGTATATTTGTGTGTGTGTGTGTGTGTGGGCGTGTGTGTGTGTGTGTGTGTGTGTGTGTATGTATACGTCTCTGCATGTGTGGTTATAATACTCTGCACACACGTTTTGTATAACTGCATGCCAAAATACTCTTATTAGCACAAAAAAAAAAATGCATGCCCGTGCATGATGCGGCATTTGTTTGTTGCGGCGTTCATTTAATGGTGTGCGGCAGCGAGCGGCCGGCAGCGGGCCGGCGTGCGGGGCGTGCGCGGGTGTGCGCGGGGCGTGCGTGCGCGGGCGGGCAGACCACTGCACCCATTTACATCTCGTGTGGTCTTGGTGTGGGGTCTGTTTTGTTTACACTCAACAATGAATAAGTTATTTGTCAACAAATGCAATTTTTCACTGTCCATTTCTTCAGTTTAATTGCTCTCATAGTTTTAGTGTTGATTTATCCAAAATAAAACGTATACAGCTATAGGCTGTCTTGTATATAATGATAAAAGAGAGTCTCATAGCCTTGTGAACGTAGGGGAGCGTGATGTTAAAGAGATTACACTTATCTTGGGACCATCGTAATGATGGTGATGCCCCTCTCTATCTCCCTCGCTGCTTTACCTTCCCCACCCTCAGAGAGTAGGTATTTAGTCACCCCATCCAAGTGTTAATCACACTAGCTGGTGCTTAACTTGCGACACAGTAGTGAGTGCTCCAACCACTGTGCTATCCACAAAGCATATACAGCTATAGACCACCTTGTATATAAAAATAAAGATAGTCCCATAGTCTTGAGATCCCACTTATCTTGGGCCAGCGTAATGAGGGTGATGCCCATCTCTCTCCCTCACTGCTTTAGGTAGTCAGTCATAGTTGAGTCCTTCACGTTTTGTGGTCACCCATCCAAGTGCTAATCATCCTGGACGGTGGTTAACGTGCGACACAGTAGCGAGTGTTCCAACCACTGTGCTATCAGACATCCCTTGGCATTTTTTCCTTATTTAGTCTTTGTGTGATAGACTTGGTTGTCATATTCTATAACTATACCAAATTAGGATCAATGTAATACTTAATCACCACCACCATCACCTTCAACTCGGATGTGATAGATGCCGTCACTGAGATCCTTGGCAAACATCGACCAAAAAAATAAGTGTGCAGACACTGTATACATGCACGGACATGATATCTTCGTTGCACGGGGTGGGTGTTTTGTTTTCAGCGTATTTCATTGTATTTTGGCGTGCATTGTTTTAAATTTGGGCGTGCAGTGTGTCAAATTTGATCGTACAGAGTATTAAAAATGTGTGTGCAGACATTGCATACATGCACGCACACGTGCACGCCCATGGTATCATCGATGCACGGGGTTGCGTGTTTTGTTTTCAGCGTATTTCATTGTATTTTGGCGTGCATTGTTTTAAATTTGGGCGTGCAGTGTTTCAAATTTGATCATACAGAGTATTAAAAAATGTGTGTGCAGACACTGCATACATGCACGCACACGTGCACGCACATGAATATCATCGATGCACGGGTTGCGTGTTTTTGTTTTCAGCGTATTTCATTGTATTTTGGCGTGCACTTTTAAAACTTTGGGCGTGCAGTGTTACAAAATCCGTGTGCAGTGTTACAAAATATGTGTGCAGACACTGCATACATGCATGCGCACGTGTGCAGACGCTGTTTACAATGGATGAACACGGTATCATCGTTGCATGGGGTACGTGTTTTTATTATATTTTGGCGTGCAGTTTTAAAAATTTGCGTATGCAAGTGTGCGTGCGTGTGTAGACACTGCATACATGTACATGTATGTCATCATCCATGTTATCATCACTGCGCGGGGTGTGCGTCCACACCATCATCGCTGTATGGGGTCAGTGTGTTCAAAGTATTTCCTTGTATTTTCATATGTAGTTTTAAAAATTTGTGTGGGCAAGTGTGCGTACGTGTGCGTGTGTAGATACTGCATACATGCCCATGCACGTTATCATCCATGTCATCATCGCTGCATGGGATGGGGTGCGCATTTTTTCAACATAGTTTTGAGTATTTCAATGATAGGATGGTGGAGTGTGCTGGGTGTGCGAGGAGAGGGGCTGAGGGTGGGTGGGTGTGTAGGTAAATAAAAAAGGATTTAAAAAAGTGAGGGCTAAATCAAAAAAAAAGATGGTTAAATCTATAAGCTGACTAATAAAAATAAGTGTGATCATCAACTAAAAAAATAGAGCAAAGAGAGAGAGATCGAGAGAGAGAGAGAGAGAGAGAGAGAGAGAGAGAGAGAGAGAGAGAGCGAGAGAGAGAGAGAGAGAGAGAGAGAGAGAGATAAATAAGAAAAAGAGGAGAAAGATGATCTAGCTCAAAACCACCAAGACGCATACTTGCAGCCTTTTGGGTGCATGGTCTGACGCCCTAGACAACTGAGCACTAACCATATAATACTTTATCAGGCGTTGGCTAATATATTATCTAACTCAAAAACCATCGAGACGAGACGTACACTTGCAGCCTTTTGTTAACCACCACCAAGAAGCGCACTTGTAGCCTTTGGGTGTATGATCTGACGCCCAGACAATTGAGCACTATCCACACAGTATTTACTCTTTAAAAAGTGATAGCTAAATCTATAAGCCGACTAATAAACAAGTGTGATCATGTGTGTGACTTGTTAAACATGTTGGCGGGCGTCATCAGGGGTGGCATATATGTTTAGACTTTTTTTTTTTTCAGGCGTGCTGACAGCATTTGATTAGTATTCAGTTATCTATGTTTGTAAAGATTTGTCTATATATTCAACCACGCCACACAACAGATTGTAGTTAGATATTCAATATCCCCTCCAAAAGTGACATTTTTTGATATTGTGTGTGCAGAGATCGATAAAAAATGAGAGAGAGAGAGAGAGAGAGAGAGAGAGAGAGAGAGAGAGAGAGCGAGAGAGAGAGAGTTACTTCCCATATCTTATGCTTGCGTCAGCCGTTTCCATATCATGTCCAAACATGCAGAGAAAGAGAGAGAGAGAGAGAGAGAGAGCGAGAGAGAGAGAGAGAGAGAGAGAGCGAGAGAGAAAGAGAGAAAAAGAGAGAGAGAGAGAGAGAGAGCGAGAGAGAGAGAGAGAGGTTACTTCCCATATCTTATGCTTGCGTCAGCCGTTTCCATATCATGTCCAAACATGCTTTAAGAAAAAAATGGGCCAGCGTGGTGTGGTACTTTGTGGTACTGTTATTGTGATTGATAAAAAAACACCTTTTTGGTAAAGTTTAACTATAATTTCTGTGATCACTTGTATTTTAAGTGCTTTAAATGTTATAAATATTGTAAGATATAACTTTGGTGCATAAAAAAAATATAAAAAAACGCAATGATTGATTAATTGTAAAAGATATTATTAGTGATTTTAAATGTGTGGCATTTTAAGGTTTCAGTACTAGATTTCGTTGACTGTAAAGCTCCCAACAACTTATGCAAACAGCATCAAATGCATTAGCTTGTTCAAATATCTTCTACAAAAGTTAAGATTATTGTTAGAGGATTTTTCATGGATATTTTACAAGTTTGGCAGAGGACAGACACATAAGTTCTGGTAAGATCATTTATTGCATGCGTTCACGTACAGCTCACACTGTGTTTTTGTATCATTGAGTATTGGTTTGTTTTCATTTTAAATTGCACGACTTTTTCTCTCCTCGCTTTCCTGCTTACACATTATTCTATTAGTATACATAGATGATTGTATATTTTAATAACAATTGTATACATTTATATGCAGAGAGAAAGAGAGCGTGAGAGAGATAGATAGATGAGATAGAGAGGAGAGATAGAAAGAGAGAGAGAGAGAGAAAGAGAGAGAGAGAGAGAGAGAGAGAGAGAGAGAGAGAAAAGAGAGAGAGAGATAGAGAGCGAGAGAGAGAGAGAGACTCAAATCAATAAAATAAATCAAATACTTTAAAATATTTGCGCGATTCGCCTCATATAAATTCAATATCTCAAAAACCACTACATCAATTCTGCTCCTGTTTACCACTTTTTATCATGCGTCATCGATAGACTTTGTCATCAAAACTAAACAAAATCAATAATAATGTTAAAAAAATTGCCTGTTTGATTAAAATGACCCTCATCCAATCCTATATAATCATTATCAAAATCATGTCTCTGCCTTTACACCATCTGTTTGAGTGATAGATGTGTGTGAGAGAGGATGAGCCAGAGAGAGAGAGTATATATACACATAGGCCATGATCTATCATTTGCAATGCTTCACATCCAAAAAAAAAATTCTAGTTAAGCTATCTCTCTTAAAATAAATAAGTTTATCATCTGCTCCCATGTAAATAAGATGAGCCACAGTCTTTCAAGCGTGATGGGCAGCTAATCACCCCTTCCCCCTGCTGGCTAATCACCCCCTCGGGATATCTCGCCATACTTACCAAGGCGCTGGTCAATTGATACATGATCTAAATCAAAATTGTCAAGTCAAGACGCACGCTTGCAGCCTTTGGGTGCTTGGTCTAATGTACAGACAACTGAGTCATTACATATCCATCAATGGTCATTAACTATTCTTGGGTGTGTTTGTATAACAAAATATAGACACACAGAGATGAAAAAAAAAAGAGAGAGAGAGAGAGAGAGTGAGAAAAAGAGAGAGGGTGTGAGAGAGATAGAGGACAGACACATAAGTTCTGGTAAGATCATTTATTGCATGCGTTCACATACAGCTCACACTGTGTTTTTGTATCATTGAGTATTGGTTTTTGTTTTCATTTTAAATTGCACGACTTTCTCTCTCCTTGCTTTCCTGCTTACACATTATTCTATTAGTAAACATAGATAAATGTATATTTTAATAACAATTGTATACATTTATATGCTGAGAAAGAGAGAGAGAGAGAGATAGATAGATGAGATAGAGAGGAGAGATAGAAAGAGAGAGAGAGAGAGAGAAAGAGAGAGAGAGAGAGAGAAAGAGAAAGAGATCACCAATACGACATTTTGGTACAGTCCCTCCAAATTGCCCCCTCAGGCTACTTACCGCGCATCTTTCATTTAATTACACGTTAACATAAATAAGACTGTCTCTTGCTCTCTTTAACACCAATACGACATTTCAAGACTCAAATACGCCTTCGAGACATATTTTACTGCTCAGTGTGTCTAGGTATAACTATTAATGTATACAACCACAAAAAGATGCGCACTTGCAAGCTTTGTGTGCTTGGTCTAAAAAAAAAAATTGATAAATACAACAAAAAAGACGCGCACTTGCTGCCTTTAGATGTTTGATCTCACGCTCATACCACTGAGTCATTCTATATTCATCAAGATGCATACTTGCTGTCTTTGAGTGAGACGCGCACTTGCTGCCTTTGGATGTTTGATCTAACGCCCATTCTCTATTCGCCGAGATGCACACTTGCTGCCTTTGGATGTTTGATCTCACGCCCAGACCAATGAGTCATTCTATATTCATCAAGATGCGCACTTGCTGTCTTTGGGGTGCTTGATCTCACGCCCCCCGACCACTGAGTCATATATCCATTCACCGAGATGCGCACTTGCGATCACACTATCAATAAAATTATATCCCCCCGGGACATACGTCATCCATCACTTTTGACAGGTCACAAGACCCTCACATTGGGGGCATCATGACCTAAGAGTACATGCGCACCTATGACGTCATCCTAGGACGTCAGCCGGCCGTGTCAGTTGCATCCAAAAAAAAAAACCAACCCATCCGCATACCTCCATACTACTGCTATAAATTGACAGACAGATTTACAATTAGCACAAAGAACAAGTTCAGACAATCATTACAAACGCCAAGCAATTACACTACAATACCAAAATCTGTGAAACAGCCTCTGCTAACCCCCTCTAGCTCTTTTCCACCATGAACGACCTATTTGGCAGCTCTTCGTCTAACAACATTGATCCTTCCAAATTCCCACAAGCTTTATCTGAGTATTTTCACAACAAGATCCAAGCCATCCGTGATAAACTAGACAACATACCATATCAAAGCTCTGACACTCGTCCTACTTTTACAGGAACTCCTTTCACACACTTCAAGCCTCTAACTCTCCCTGAACTGGAAAAAGTCATAAAAAAAACACCTTAAAAACTTTTGACCTTGACCCTCTACCTACACAATTCTAATCTGTCTGTCTACCTGTTACTCTTCCTTCTGTAATTGAAATCATCAACAACTGTCTACAATCAGGCACAGTCCCAGACTCCTTCAAGACTGCTATAATCGAACCTCTTTTAAAGAAACCGACCCTAACGCACTCAGCAACTTCCGCCCTGTCTCAAACTTTTTCTTCATCTCCAAACTCTTTGAAAAAATAGTTCTGAATCAGCTTAACTCTCTTTCCTCTCAAACAACCTTCTCTCTCCTCTTCAGTCAGCATATCGTTCTTACTCCACTGAAACTGCTCTGATTCTCTTGAACTCTCCTATTCGTCCGTGTCTCTCTCTCTCTCTCTGTCTTCTACTGTTAAAAATCTTGGAGTCACCCTAGACAACATCCTCTCCATGAAACAACACATCTATTCTGTCTCTCGCACCTGCTACTTTCAGCTCCGCCGCATTGCCAGTATACGCAAGTACCTAACCACAGACGCTACAGCCACACTTGTCACTTCTACCATTCTCTCTCGTCTTGACTATTGTAACTCCCTACTTGCTGGACTCCCCGCTTCCTCTATCTATCGTTTTCAACGCATTTACAACAACTCTGCCCGTCTTGTCCTCAAGAGGAAAATGAAAGATCACATCACCCCTCTAATTGCAATAACTCCACTGTCTACGCGTCTCACATACGATCAAATTAAATAAAACCTCAACACTCTCAACAAGCTTGCTCCTACCTATCTATCTGATTCCCTCTCACTCTATCCACCTTCCCGACCACTCCGGTCCTCAAACAACAACCTCAAGCTCAACATACGTCATACAAAACTTAAAACTGCAGGCCATCGTTCCTTTTCTTTTCAAGCCCCCACCAACTGGAACTCCCTACCTCTCCCCCTCCGTCAACAACAGTCTTTAAAAGCATTTAAATCCGGCCTCAATAAATAATCCTAAATAATCCGCAGACTACAGTGGTCCGCTTCACCACCTCCTCCCTCCCCCAAACCACGTCATTTGCAAGCCTAAATCAGAGCAGATGCAAATGGCCATATTACATAATCATTATATTAAAATGTCTCATGCTTATTTTTGAGTGCCGTGTCTCTGTTTATGTTGTTGCCTTGTCATCCATGTAATTTATGGGCAAGTGTATATAATAATAATAATAATAATAATAATAATAATAATAATAATAATAATAATAATAATAATACAGGATGCTATATACGCGCCTTTCCCCAAATCAATCGGGCTCAAAGCGCGGCGATCTATACCAACATACACGCTCACCTGTCTCATCCACCCTCACACACACCAAATACACACCAATCACTTAAACAGGTGGTGTAAAGGCAGGGAGATCGCTATTGGAAGACGGAAAGAAATTCAATTTTTTATTTTTGAAATTTGTATATTGACTGCGTCCTGTACCATTATTGAATATTAGTGTACCTGAGTTGTTAATCCCAAAGAATGTATGAGTGCGCCTTGAGGTGAGATATGTGCGCGTTATAATTTCTCGTATTATTATTATTATTATTATTATTATTATTATTATTATTATTATTATTATTATTATTATTATTATTATTATTATTATTATTATTATTATTACTTGTATTAGTTTTATTATTATTATGTTGCTGCCATTATTATTTTTGTTGTTATTGCATTTGTTCTTCTTCTTCTTCTTCTTCTTCTTCTTCTTCATACATAAGGACTAGGCGGCTGTTAGTTACTAAGTTAGCAAAATCTACAGGAATGGACGAATACAACCACACGGCCCTCAATCCAGGCAAAACATAATCCATGCTAATTACAACAAGACAGAAAAGACAAAATGTATCTATAAAACTCCCTCCATTAAAAATTTGCAATACAATAATTGCTGAAGTACAATGTCATAAGCTTCTTGGCGTAACTTTAGACAATAATTTGTCCTGGGTGAAACATATATTAATAAAAATAAACAAATATTAGTAAAAATATTTCTAAGAGGATTTACCAATTATCAAGTATAAAGCATTTATTAAATTTACATTCTCGTAAACTGTTTTATTCCGGTCATTTTCAATCAATTATTTGATTATTCCTCTACTATTTGGGATTCTGCTAGTGGCAATGCACCCCCACTTTCTGGAAATTTAGTGCTTTAAATTCCCACTGTCGCTGTCTTCCTCATTTGCTCTTTCTCATTCCTGCTCTGTTCTATCAATCTGCTATACTATCGTCATCTTCGCTATACCAGTCATCTACCTTTTTTCTTGAAAACTCTTCCGGGACAAGACTCCTTGTTCGTGTATGAGGTCTGTTGGATCAGCTTGGGAATGTTGGACGCTTTCTGCCAGGTGGTCACTAGGGCTTCCTATGATGTTATTATTTAGCAATGTAGGCATTTTATATGTATGTGTTTTGTTGATAATTTATAATGATGTTTGTATTCTATTTTGTTTTTGTAAACGGGGGTTCGATTAGTTGGGGTAAAGCCTCAGCCGTCCCCTGCGTGGGATGTCTTTATTGTAAAGTGACTGGCTGGTGGAGGGCATTCAGTTTTCCCACTAAGGTTGTTTCAGCAGATCTTTTATGCGGATTGGGGGTTATCCGGTCCTGATTTGGCTCGGAAGAGTCCGCTGGACCTAAAGCAGCAATTATGTAATGTAATGTAAAGTGGCAATGCAATGAAGCCTTTAATTAGAATTCACAAACGTGCAATTAAACAAGTTATTCTTAAACAAAAAATCTCTCCAAACGGATCAATATTCTACCACTTACCAATAAATTAAAATTTAATAAAAGTGTTTTCATGCACAAGGTCTTTTCTGGTAATGCACCTTCCTATCTTTCTTCTCTTTTTTTTTTAAACAAAAACCTGCCAGATCGTCCACAAAATTAAATGTTCCAATTCCAAGAATTGATCTCTTCAAAACCAGTTTAGCTTATTCCGGTTCCACTTTATGGAATAACTTTCCTGAAGATTTCCGCACTTCAGCATCTAAATTTACTTCATTTAGAACACGTCTCCTAAAACACATTAAAAATTATATACACATTGATTGTTAATGTTGTTGATTGAGATTAACAACATTAATTTGATTTCAACTGTTTGAAAATGATTGTATCTAATAATACTTTTGTTTATTTCTTATTGTTCCATGATGTGAATGTTATAACCTTGAGTTGTATTTAATAGTTATTGTTAAAGCCCCAAGGGGAAGATGTAAAAAAAAAGCGCATCCAGCGCTTACTCTTTTACTCTTGCAAAATAAAATTGTTATCTTATCTAATCTTATCTTAATATTTACAACACTATCATGAATTCTTGGGGTGGTGAAATTTCCGGTTACTGGCATCTTTGTCAGCTGCATCAAATTACATAATTTAATTAACAGTATGCCAAATTGTGTAACTGTATATTGTACAAAATCTCCTTTAACTGCATGAATACGGTTTGTTCATATCTTCATATACTCTTCCTCTCTTCACCACACACCGCTCCTACATGCGAACAGACAACGTCTCCTAAAACAGTTTCCCAATATTCTTAACTACATACTGCTCGTTCAGGCGACCAGGCCACGTCTCCTAAAAGAGCGTTCCAATATTCTTCACTTCCAATACGGCATGGTGGTCTGATTCCAACATCACCGTGTTAGAGGAGGGCGGTATGGAGGGATGGAGGCCAGGCGAGCCAGACAAGGGTCCGCTGACTTTGTTCCACTCGCCTTGAACTGTGCATGAAATACTACAGCTACCGTCAAAACCTACGTTAGAATATGTATATCCTATCCTATCCTATCCTATCCTATCCTATCCTATCCTATCCCGTAACTCAAAGGTCGAAGGGGCACCACAGATGATCGTTTAACCAGCGTACTCCATCTTTCTCTGTCCTCAGCAACTCTGATGGCTTCGCTCAGTGTCAAACCAGTCCATTCTCGAATGTTGTCCTCCCACCTCTTTTTCGGTCTTCCTCTTCTTCTACCTCTTTGCACTGTGCCCTGAAGGATGGTCTTTGCAAGGTCTGATGATCTGGTGACGTGGCCATGCCATCGGAGTTTCCGTTTCTTCACCAATGTGAGCAGGTCATCGTGTTGTCTAATGGCTTGTTTGATGGTCTGTCGGACTTCGACGTTGGTGATGTGCTGGGTATAGAAATGCCCAGAAGTCTTCTGTAGCACCTCATCTCCATGCTTTGTATTCGTTGTTGTAGCTCTGCTGTGAGGGTCCATGTTTTGCAAGTGATTATGTATAAACATCTGAAAAAGAAAAAGCGAGCAGAAAAAAGTGTTAAATTATTTTTCCTTTTGCTGGCATCGATATTACATTCTAGTACCAAGTTCTGAGTGCATTCTTTCAGTCTTATCCCTTGAATTGTTAATTGTAATTATAATTGCGGAATCGCCGCGTTTATATTAAGGTCTGGTTTGTAAGTTTTATAAGGCATTGAAGCAAGAAGAAGAAGATGATGAATAAAACAAAAACAACAACAACATGATGATGATGATGATGATGATGATGATGATGATGATGATGATGATGATGATGATGATGATGATGATGATGATGATTATGATGATAAGGGGAAAAGGAAGAGAAAAAGGCGAAGGGCATTGCTACTGCTGCTGAGAATGACAAGGACGACGGTGATAACTACGATGATGATGCTGACGACGTCGACGAAGACGAATATGGCGCCTGCTCCACCTGCTTGTTTTGCTAAAAGCTTTGCCTCATGTAGGCCTACAGTATTCCGCTCCGCTCTACTATAACACAGTCAGTTGCTCTATAATTGCGCAGAGGATAAGAACTGAGACAGGTTCCCATTGACCGAACACTAACTTTCTTAAACCGCCGGTCGACCAGGGTCGCCGCTCGGGAATTGAGTTCTAAACCAAACTTCATTTGAAGCGCACACTTCACAAGAAACAAGCTGTTACAGACAACAGAAGTATGTGTGGGACATGGGGTTAACAGGGCCAGCGACAGTTGTTTCGTCGACCGGGAGGAATATCCCCAGTATCAAGAAGGAGAAAAAAAAAGGAACACGAAGAAGAAGGACTGTTGCAAGTATTGAGAATGTAGAGGGAATCATTAAAGGACCGATCAGCCTGTGTATAGCAATGCGTATTAACTAATGAACGAATTAACGCACAGATGATTGAATTAACAACAAAAGAAATGAATTAATGACATTTGAAATGTTGCTAGTGTCTAAAGTACGCTCATTGCGATGTATTTACAATAATAATAATAATAATAATAATAATAATAATAATAATAATAATAATAATAATAATAATAATAATACAGTTAGCGTTTCATTCTTGGCTAATTTTACAGTGGCCTAAAAAAAGAAGGCATATGTGTTGGGTCTTCCGTCATTACATAATTATGACAATCAATCGTTTTCTGGGCTACGGTCTCCGGAACCGAAAAAGAACGTTCTGTTAAGAGAGAGAGAGAGACAGGCAGACAGAGGGATGGTGCGGGTGAAGGAGTGAGGTTGCTGTGTGATGGAATAGCAGGAGAAGAAAGATGAATAGAGACGAAGAAACACAGAGACTGACGGGTAGATAATGCAAACAGACTGCCAAAAGGAAACAGGCAAGCATCTCCGCACATTTCTTTACGAGAAGGGAGATTCATGGGTTATAAAATAATGTGGTCGTTGTTTACAATACTGTGAACCCTGGATGGGTAGTTTATCGGGCGTACTGACCTCTTGTATAAACTTACACATCTCCTACGACAGGATACTATGCTGTGCTGTCTTCTTGCTGTCTCTGAAGAGGAACAATAAGATGGGGAAGAGAAGGAAGGGGAGGAGGAGAAAGAAGAATAAAGAGGAGGAGGAGGAGGAGGAGAAGAAGAAGAAGAAGAAGAAGAAGAACAACAACAACAACAACAACACAACAATAACAAATAGACGCTGAAGGTGGTGCAGGTTGATGATGAGGAGGAGGAGGAAGAGGAGGAGGAGGATGAAGATGACAACATTCTCTTTAACCATAAAATCCAAGCTTACAGTTCTGCCTAGCTACATCAAAACAGCCTGTTTCCGGTCCCTTATTTAAAGCTCTGAAACACACAAAGACCAGGACATGATGGAAATAGACCCCGACAAGGGCAAAATCCAATGGTCTGTGTTGTCTGTTGTCTTTTTATTCCCACTAGAAAGCCGAATCAGCAATGTAAAGTTCTATTTTCATGATCTATTCAACAGAACAAAACCTTTCTTTCTATCTTTCTTTTCTTTTCTTTCTTTCTTTTCTTTTTTAATTTTCTTTCCTTTCGTTGCTTTCTTTCTTTCTTTCCTTTTATTGCGTACTTTCTTTCTTTCTTTTTCTTTCTTTCGTTATTTTATCGTTTTTCTCTTTTTTTTTCATTTATGTAATTCTTTTCTTTCTTTCTGTTGTTGAACTAAAAATTCAATGGTCCATTACGTGACACTGCACAATCTTGTAGTGCACAAGTTACTGATTCAAGTTAAGGGAAAAGAGGGAGGTGGAGTTTTATGCTGCCACTGGTGCTGCTGCTGCTGATTATGATAATGATGATGATGATGATGAGGATGATGATGATGAGGAGGAGGAGGAGGAGGAGGAGCAGAAGCAAAAGGAGAAGGAGTTATTGGAACTAATAGAGAATGTGTTGGCAGAAAGAACATTGATTTTATTTTAGATACTAATATGAAAACCTTACTATCTCAACAGAGAGGTAGTATTTGTCTCCCGCGGGAGCAAAAATACATTCTCAGCGAAGTCGCAGCAGCCGCCACCCAGGCAGAAGGAGGGCGAATATAACGTAGGATAAAGATGGTGTGTTTTGCTTCTGACGCTCACTCATGTACGACATGGAATGCTTTGGTGCACGGATTAGGCGTCGATGTATACTCTCTCCAGAAATGGAATGCTTTCGTGCACATACTACACCTCGATTTATACCCTGATCTGAAACAGCAATTTAGAAAATAATATGGCAAAGGTGATTTTTTCCTTGCGCAAGAAAGGAAAAACTACAATTTTTATTTCCAAATGGTTCGGAGTAGAAGACGTGTGTTAATTGCTCAGGAAAAGAGGATCTTTAGGTTAAAAATGCAACCCCAAAAGATGGCGGAAATTATGAACTCTTCAAAGGAAGGCGAAGAACCTCATAAATGCATTATAATCGAATAAAGCAAAAGTGTACTCAGGCGAGAAAAATGAAATTCAAACAACACAAAATAAAACGACGCGTGCGTATAAACACTTTTAAATAAAGAGAGAGCGAGAAAGAGAGAGAGAGAGAGAGAGAGAGAGAGAGAGAGAGAGAGAGAGAGAGAGAGAGAAAGAGAGAGAGAGAGAGAGAGAGAGAGAGAGAGAGAGAGAGAGGGGCGGGAGGGTGGAGAGAGCAACGATTAAAAAAACGTCAGTCTTCTTTGCATTGTTACACAGGCCTGTCTCTCTGCGGTTGTAGTCTACATGTAGGGGAAGAGGTATGTGGACAGGGGTGGGTGGTGAAGAGTTGTGGAGAGTAGGAAGAATTTAAAACGTTGAGTCGCTATAGTGTTCCTGAATGCGCAAACAATGTATAGTTATGCTTGGAAATGGCAGACGGTGTGGGGAGTGGGGGTGAGGGTGGAGTGGGAGGTGTGAGTGTGTGTACCTTTTCCTTTCATCCCACCTCATTTGAGATTTGCTAGCGTTTATAAGAGGGAAGGGCGGGAGTGAGGGTGCCAGAATAATGCTGGCCCTATAGTGTTTGTGTGCCTTTCAAAAAACAACAACAACAAAAAAAAAACCAATATCTCTTTGGTTCTATCGCGCTCACTTGCCTCAATGCCAATTTAGGTCTACATGTACACAATGGTTTGGGATACCCCTTTGACAGCTGAAATACACCGCATAACGAAAGTTTACTGCTCTTGGATAGCTGTATCAAGAATGCATAAGCATACATCAACACGTTTTTGAAAATCCGTCACACGGAATGCATCACAAAAACACGTTGCAAATAGGTCTTAATGAGTAATACGAGTTTTGTTAAAATTTCTTTATTGTATTAAATTTTGTGGTTCTGGTCTGGTGGAATGCAGCCTTCACCTCTCGAAATCGTATCTGTAAAAGGAACTGGTGTCTTTATTTTTTATTTTTTATCCGTTTAAAAAATTTACCTTATTGTCCCTTTTTCCATAGAAATTCTGGCCGCCTCCCCTGTTCGAAATATTATGTAACATGAAAGCGTAAACAAAATCAGCGTGAAGAGGTCCTGTGGCGCGCCCATTTAACATGCCAACCTACCTAACATTAGTTGTGATTTTAAAAATTTGCTGGGGGAGCAAACCTAGTTAACATTAACACTATTTAATAAAAGCACTGATACAAAATTATTATTTAGGTTTTGCATTTCTCTTTTGAAAGCTACACCTGGTTAATTAACAGGCCTCCAATAATTAGTGTCCCTGACCATTCCACAATTCGGTAGATAAGTTGTTATAGACACCGTTTTAACAAACATTAACAAGGTTCCAGACGGACACTGACAATATTACAAAATTTCTTTTTTAATACCTTCATCCCGCAGCAAATCTAGGTCAACAGCTAGGTTTCAGATCGTGAGAGACCCTGGATGCACCATATACTGCTGTAGTGATTGAGGGTTATGAAGGACAGGTTTTCTGGCGACCTTTATATTAGAATGTTTATCTGCCTCAACTAGTCCCTTTATACTTCTCTGCCTTTGAATTCGTTTTGCAGCCTAAGGAAGCATACTATACTGATTGTCAGAAGACTATCAGGTCTACTATACGTTGGAAGACGTGTTGCCTAATATCACCTAAATATGCTTCTTTTTTTTGCTGCAGTTTTTTTTATCCCTTTCTATCGGGAAACTCTGGGCCGGCTCCCCCGGGGAAGGCGTAGTCGCAGCCAGTGGCGCGCCCAAATCCTACCTACCTAACATTATTTGTGAATTTTTGAAATTGTTGCTGTGGGAGCAAACCGGAGTACCCGGAGAAAACCCCCGAGACGTTGCCCGAGTCGAAAGTAAATAATATTCGGAGAAACATAACGCCCAGATGCTGGCTCGAACCCACACCTGTCAGGCGCCATTGCTGGCTTGTGGATAAGGCAAGTTAGTCTCGCCTTAGCCCACTTGGCCACAACGCTCGCTAAATATGTGAAATATGTGAACAGACATTAAATTAAAGATTTATTGGTTGATTTGTTGGAAGACTAGTTCAGAGAGCAGGCCAACAGGCGTTGTGGTGCCAACAGAGAATAGGAGTCCTGGCTTTTTTGGCAGTGGTATCCAAAGTGCCTATAGGGAGTCTGTTCCGTTTCTGATCCTCGCGATTGCTACTATGTTAGCCTACCCAAAACAATTTGTCCCTGGCCAAGATGCACCTCCAGCTCTAGGGAGGCTGGGAAATGATGGAATGTGTGGGATTTGTTCTTTTGCGATTCCCTATTGACAATGTTTAACTGGTCTACGATACAAAAACAAACGATCGGAATTCTGCAATCAGCAATAATAATAATAATAATAATAATAATAATAATAATAATAATAATAATAATAATAATAATAATAATAATAATAATAATAATAATAATAATACGTTAGTGAGTCATTGATTCTACTCACCCCCAACCTGCATAAAAGATCTGCTGAAACAACCCAAATGGTAATACTGAAGACACTCCACCAGCCGGCCACTTTACAATAAAGGCAAAAACAAAATAGAATATAAACATCATTATAAAATATTAACAAAATGTAGTGCAAGGCGACTGGAACGCCAAGGTTAGCCAAGATGCATACCGCAATTGGGAAGATACATGTGGACCCCACTGCAAAAACAAGACAAATGACAGAGGTATGAGATTCTTGGAGTTTGCCAGATACAACAATCTGATACTGGCAAACACGCTTGGTCTCCACAAAAAATCCAGACGATGGACCTGGCACAGTTTCAGGCGGGAGGGGGGGGGGGTGAGCATCACAACCAGATTGACTACATCATGATCAAGAAACGATTCAGATCAAGCGTCAACATTGGCAGGACACGCACTTTATCAGGAGAAGATTTAGGAAGTGACCACGATCTCGTGATGTCTTTCCGGCTCCACTTGAAGAGAGTACACACAGCAAAGTGCACCAGACTGAAGTTCGTCCTGGACAAACAGCAAGATACGAAGGTGGCAGAAATATTCCAAGCCACAATTGGAAGGAAATTTGCGCTACTGCTCATTTTGGGAGCTGGTGAAGTAGATGTCAACAGCATGACCACCACCTTCAATTCAGCTGTGACAAAAGTTGCCACTGAGATCCTTGGCAAGCACCGACCAAAGAAGAAACCGTGGGTCACATCTGAACTTTTAGACTTGCGTGACAAACGAAGAGAGATGAAAAAGAAAAAGACGGCCTCACATGGAGTTGATGCCTACCAAAAAATCAACAATGATATCCGAAAAGGCATGCGAACAGCAAAGGAGAACTGGATAGAAGATCAATGTCAGGAAATAGAGAACAGTCTGGACAAGAACAACAGTAAAAAGGCATACCAAACTTTGAAGCGGCTGACAAGTGTTAAACAGCCCCGTGGTCTCCACGATCTAAAGCAAATCTGGCATATGCTTTACAGAAGAACAAGCAGTCTTGGATAGATGGATAGACTACTGCTCTGATCTTTACAACCTCCTACCAAACTGAGATCCATCAGTTCTAGCATGTCCCCAAAACAGAAAAGAAGAAGACATCCTCCCTATTCTCCGAGAGTTTGAGGCAGCAGTGCAATCGTTGAAGAAGGGGAAGTCAGCGGGAGTGGACAACATACCCGCAGAATTGCTTCAAACAGGAGGAGAAGCGATGATTGACGCCCTCCCCATTATATGTAATAAGATCTGGCAGAGTGTTGAGTGGTCTACACCATGGACCTAGTCGCTTGTCATCACTCTTCCAAAAAGGGTAACCTTCAGGAATGTTAAAACTACTGCACCATCAGCCTCCTCAGCCATCCCAGCAAGGTCCTCCTGAAAATAGTACACAAAAGGTTGAAACCCCAAAGTGAAAAAATCATAGCTGAAGAACAAGCAGGATTCAGGGCAGAGCGAAGTACCACTGAAAAGATTTTCATCCTCAGAATAATTTGTGAGAAATACCTACAGCGCCAGCAACATTTATGTAATGTGTTTGTAGACTTCTAGTAAGCGTTTGACCGAGTCTGGCATGCAGCTCTGTGGGCAACCATGAGGTTGTAGAACATCAACCCTAACATTATTGAAGTCACCAAAAGCCTGTATGACAAGGCTACCAATGCAGTCCTGCACAACAGTGCCATCGGGAGCTGGTTCAGAACAACAATCGGCGAACGCCAAGGATGCCTATTCTCTCCAATACTTTTCAAACTCTTCCTAGAGCGCATCATGTCAGTTGCCCTTGCAGTTCACGAAGGCACAGTCAGCATAGGGGGTAGAACAATCTCCAACCTCCGTTTTGCGGATGACATTGATGGATTGGCTGGAGAGGAACAAAACCTTGAACAGCTGCCACAGAGGCTTGACACACATCCAGAGCCTTTGGAATGGAAATATATGCAGAGAAGACCAAAATAATTACCAACAACACCAATGGCACCAACATGGACTTCAAAGTCCAAAGCCAGTCCCTCAAAACAGTGCATAGCTTCAAATATTTAGGAGCGATTATATCAGACAATGGGTCCCGACAGGAAGTCCTCTCCAGGATCGCATTAAACTGCTGCCCTGACAAGGTTGAAGCCTATTTGGAAAGACAGGACTATCAGTCTACACTCCAAAGTAAGACTGCTGTGCTCCCTTGTCATCTCCATCTTCCTATACGCTTGCGAAATATGGATCCTCACAATAGACATACAAAGTAGAATACAAAGCATGGAGATGAGGTGCTACATTTCCTATACCCAGCACATCAGATCTCAAACGACGAAGTCCGACAGACCATCACACAAGCTATTGGATAACACGACGACATGCTTACAGTGGTGAAGAAACGGAAACTCCGATGGTATGGCCACGTCACCAGAACATCTGGTCTTGCAAAGACCAACCTGCAAGGCACGGTGCAAGGAGGCAGAAGAAGAGAGAGACAGAAAACGAGGTGGGAGGACAACATTTGAGAATGGACTGGCTTGACGCTGAGCGAAGCCATGAGTGTTGTTGAGGACAGAGAAATATGGAGTACGCTGATTAAATGATTATCTGTGGTGCCCCAAAGACTTTCGAGTTAAGGGATAGTATAGGATACCTAAATAATGTCTAAATTAAATAATAACACCATAGAAAGTCACAGTGACCATTTGGCAAAAAGCGTCCAAGAGCCCCAAGCTGACCCAGTAGGCCCCGTACACAAATGAGGAGTTTTTGGAGAGTTTTCAAGAAAAAGGGTGGGTGATTGGTCTAGCGAAAAAGATATTAGATTGATAGAGCAGATTAGGAATGAAAAAGGACAAATGAGAATGACAGAAACAGTGGCAATTTAAAGCACTAATTTTTTACCAAAGTGGGGATACTATTTATACAGAAAGCCCTGACACCCCAACGAAAATACTAATCATCATCATCATCATCATCATCATCATCATCATCATCATCATCATCATCATCATCATCATCATCATCATCGTCATACTACTACTACTGCTACTACTACTAATACTTAGTAGTATAGTAGTAGTAGTAATTAGTAGTAGTAGTAGTAATTAGTAGTAATACTAGTAGTAGCAGCAGCAGCAGTAGTAGTAGTAGTATACATTTTACAGAGGATCGTATCTCGATGAGAGTCAAACATGGCCCATGGTCGAACTCTTTCAATATATATTTATTATAAAATACGATAACGGCCGTTGTGGCTACGTGGTCTAAGGCGGGACTAACTTGCCTTGTCCACAGACTAGAAACCAATGGCGCATGACAGGTGTGGGATCGATCCCGCAACTGGACGTTATGTTTCTTCAAATATTATTTACTCGGGCAACGTCTCGGTTTGTTTTTTTCTGGGTACTCATTTTACTCCTTAAAAAAAAAAAAAAAACAACTAATATTAGGTAGGTTGGATTGGGCGCGCCACAGGCTGTGGCTACACCTTCCCCAGGGGAGGCGGCCCAGAATTTCCCGATAAAAAGGACAATAGAGTGTAAAACAAAAAATCAAAATAAGATTATGAGGTTCTCAGTGCACACACGTCAGTTATATCAGCCTAATTCTCGAGTGTACGAGACACGCGTCTCTTGTCTCGGATATTCAAGAGTGCTTGGATATATACCATTACCAGATTCTTGCAAATCTGGGGAAGTGCAGGCCAAATATGGATTTGGTCGAGGCGTAATTTCTTTGTGATTGCTAGCTTCCTAAAGCTATGAAGTCTTCCATCGGTTGTGCTTCTTTTGCTATCTGGACCGAATATCGGGTCTCTTTATTTGCGAAAGCAGGTAGCCGCAATACAGCTCCACCAAGACCAGAGTAAACAGGATCCTCCTCTCTCTCTCTCCCCCCTCAATCCCTCCCCCTTCCCCTTTATCTGAGGGAAGTAACACATGCTTCAACAAAAATAAAATGATTTGTTAGTATAGAGTGACTCGACTTACCACATCAAAGATCTGCTCAAGGCGTTGGCACCCCAAAAAGGATTTAACTTAAGCCGCCAACGTCGCCAACTTGCTGCTTGCTGCTTGCTGCTCAGCGACTGCCTCACAGCCAGTTATTTCAGAGTTGGTGGCATTTCGAGGTATTCACCTGAGAAGTATTGGTTTCTAACATTACGGGTTGCTACTGTCAAAACCCTATAAGTCTGGATTGGGACCTTTGTCCACTGAGACACAGGCTCGGTGATCTACCCACTGAGGTATCCTGCCATCTGCCTATAAGTTGGTCTACGATGTCCCGCGTTTCTCAATGCAGCAGGCAAGCCTAGCGAGGCTGGAAATGGAGGAACGTGTTTTGTTAACGAGGTTAGGCCGGAAGTCTGATGAAAGGAGGCGTCCTCCACCTTGCCCGTAGCAGAATGGCTGGTAGGGGGTAACCGCCCTTAAGGCAGACCTCTCTCTCCAACCGGTAGCTCTTAAACTAACCTCTCTGTGCCCTAGGGAGTCCTTAACTAGACCTTTCTCTCTGGTTGGGAAGCTTTTAAACATTCCCTCCTTACCTACAAAAGATGCTTTCAATGGGGGTGGGGGGTGGAAACCCACTCGTATGTTCAATAGACTGGCTTGGGATGCTTATTCTTTCTTGACCTACAAAGGAATCGTTGAAGAAAGCATTTTCAATAGACCATTCTGAAGAAGCCTATTTTGTAAAGTTGGGAAGCTTTTAAAAACAGTCTATTCTAATCGACGATGGAATCCTTGAAATGATATCTTTCCAATGTGGGTTTTTGCAGGTGTAACAGTTGGCCATGCGCTTGAAGATTTAAAACTTTCCTGTCCTACAAGGCCATCTTTGTTTTACCTTTCAATTTTGTAACAGAATGTTATCTCTTGTTAAGACTGATTTTGAACAGACCTAGTTCCAAACCTACAAGTGGGGTTTTGATTAACTCATTTTGAATTCACTATAGGGAGCAGTGGAGTGGAACTTTGTATTGACGTAGAAAGATTTCACTCAGTACTTTCCAACCTACGGAGATAAATGCCATAGGCCATAACGTTTTTCATTGTGATTTATTAAACAGACCTGTTATTCCAGGGTGAGTCTCAAAAACAGTCTTTTCGTATACTTTTATGTCTTCGTATATGTTACCGGCACGTCTGGCTTGCAAGCCGCATTTTCTGGACCTTGTCGTTCTGGACCTTGTCTTCCGTCGCTGTCCTTCCTTCAAAGAAGCTTCCAATAGACCTCAACGTCGAAGAAGAAGAAGAAGAAGAAGAAGAAGAAGAAGAAGAAGAAGAAGAACAACAACAACAACAACAACAACAACAACAACAACAACAACAACAACAACAACAACCACCACCACCACCAACCACCACCACAGCAACAACAAGTAAAAGAAGAGGCATTAGAAGAAGAAGAAGAAGAAGAAGAAGAAGAAGAACAACAACAACAACAACAACAACAACAACAAAAATCAACAACAACAACAACAAGTAAAAGAAGAGGAATTAGAAGAAGAAGAAGAAGAAGAAGAAGAAGAAGAAGAAGAAGAAGAAGAAGAAGAAGAAGAACAACAACAACAACAACAACAACAACAACAACAACAACAACAACAACAACAACAAGTAAAAGAAGAGGAATTAGAAGAAGAAGAAGAAGAAGAAGAAGAAGAAGAAGAAGATGATGATGATGATGATGATGATGATGATGATGATGATGATGATGATGATGATGATGATGATGATGATGAGGATGATGAGGATGATGAACAAAGGACGCCATGGAAAAATACTGAAAGAATAACTCAAGGAGGCAGGGGTAAAATTGGAAAGACAGATTTTTTATTAAATATAAAATACACAAACACAAAAAAACATATAAACCGGCAGATATCATAGGCACATTCTCTCTCTCTCTCTCTCTCTCTCTCTCTCTCTCTCTCTCTCTCTCTCTCTCTCTCTCTCTCTCTCTCTCTCTCTTTCCCCTACCTCCACCACCCCTCCCATCCCGTACTCCCTTTCCATCAAGGAACGATTTTTATGAGCTTTTTCTGCCAATGTTTGCAATGAATGGGCAGAGGCTGTCAATTTGAATAACTCATGCAAACACAATCGTAAAGATTGCTAAACACCACTACACCCAGATGCACCAGTTCGATGTGTAAATTAACTTTAAAGTTTAAAAACAAACAACAACGTTTTATTCTTTCCACGAATCCTTATAGAACTTGGATACAATTTAGCAAGGCGTCTTTATTCATATTTCAACTGGATCCAATGAAGTTATGGCAAAGATGGCTAATTGATAGCGTTGTTTTGTTTCTAGACGGGGTTAATTCAGTCGGTGCATCGTGCTTTATAAGTTTAAATCATTGATATGTTTCGGATATAACGTCTTTATCATTTCAATTACACATGCAGCGCCGACAAACGCATACAAATGAACACCAGACACTATATTAACACACACATACATACGCACACAAACATCACACAGGGAGAGTCTAACTAGATGTGCACATAGGCACATTTAGGTAATAGACTTAATCTTTTGTAATGTTCTTGTTCTTGTTTAAAAAAAGGGGGAACTATATATAACTCAGTGTTTCCAATTTTGCTACGAGCTTGCCCACTTCTTTTACCGCAGTTCTTTGGTTTACACAGACATTTAACAAGCGTGTGTCTATGACGATGTGGATTCGAGCCTAGCTTCCGCAAAATATTTGAGACAGAATGCTGGCAGTACGAAATAAGTTCTTTTTAATGCTTTGAGAATTTTTGGGAATACTGCAGGCTAAGTGCTGAGACCTAAACCTGCCTCAAAATGCATCTCTCAGCAAACCCTCTCTACCCATCGTGATCAGGAATATTACTTGAAGTTGAATTGAACGTGTGCAGCAAGGTTCTAAACTAGCGCAATGCGACCAGTTAAATCCGACATGTTTATATTAAAAGTGAAGGGACAGGAACGAGAAAGAATAAGGATAAAACGCAGATTAATTAAAATTCAAACCGCACACGCTAAGTTTCCCAACAAAATCTCAAACGTCTCATCGTGATAGATGACGTCCTGTCGATTACATTTGCTCTTTTAATTGTGTTTATTGGGATCGTGTTTGCTCTTCGGTTGTTTTTAATTGTGCACACTTTTTTTTTCAGCTAACTGACCTGCCCGCCTCCTGTTTCACAAGTTGATATTCTACTCTGCTATCTCGTTGTTCGGTTGATACAAAACGACATGGAATCGGCTGATTTATATTATATGAAGGCTGGCTAGAAGTATAATTGTTTCTCCCAATGTTTTACGAAATCTGCTTTGCAAGTAACTACTTAAAATGAGTTATTAGTACACGATTGTAATTTTGAATATCACAGCAAGTTTTTTAAATCTGTTGTGTTTTCTCTTATCTCCTCTATTAGATGTAAGCAGGTTAAGCGCATCTTAGAGCACATCGGCCATATTTGATATTCCCTATTTAAACTACGATTTCTTTATTAAAATGACAACAACATAATTATTAGTGAGACCTACTAAACTTGGTACTCGCTCCAGCTTTATGTTTTAGAGGTAAGATGACCAACCAACAACAACAGAACAAGCAAGGTGTCAACTAACACCAAGGATACGTAGCGCTCCGTCTACGTTACCGAAGCTAAAGGCGGATAGGTGGGCGAGTAGACTGTGACACAATTATGGAAAAGAGTGAAATTGCTCTTCTGCATAATACAATTTGTGATTCGGATCTACAGCCGCCACTTAGCATTAACAAGGGTCTGAGAGGGTCAGGAAACCTATCCCAAAATCTAAACGAACTGAATAGTTAACGGGAATGTTCAGATGAAAAAATATCACATCGAATTTCAGGCTGAGCTTGCTGGCATATGCCTTCAATCTTTTAAGGTCCACATGCATAGTATATGAGGTATGCCTTATTACCAACACAAGTCTTGATAGATCGCTGGCACTCTTCACCCCCCCCCCCCACCCACCCTACCCCAGGTAATGCCGGAGGATTCTGTATAAATAGTATCCCCACTTTGTGGAAATTTAGTGCTTTAAATTACCACTTTTTTGATCATTCTCATTATGTTTTTTCTCGTTCCTACTCTGTTCTATGTTCTATCAATCTACTGTCTTCTTCGATAGACATTGTCGCGATACAAGCGCCTACTCTACGCATCCTCGATATTCTGCTATAGTCCAGACAATGCGTCATAGACAATACGTCATAGACAGTGACGATAATAATATTGTTTTCGGAATGACGCAGTATGCGACATTGTTTTATTTAGTGTAGTTCAATTTTAGATTATTGTTACCATAGACAATTTGTGTACTATCCTTTCGATTGGCTGGATGTGGGAAATATCGTTAAGAAAAACCATTCGAGCGACCATCTTGGAGGGCAAGGAACGTACGTTTACGCCAGACCACTATTTCGGATTACTGAGGTCATAAAGTTGGTTCGAAAAGCTCGTCTCATCCTAAACAACACGTGTCGTAGACACCACAAACGAATCCTGAGCTGGTAAGTTACGATTCGATGTGTGAAGCTGGGAAATGGGTAGTCTTGTGCTTGTGTCCATTTCGCCATGCGAATCATTCATCGTCCTTCATCAAGGTGATTCGTATTATTTCAAATGTATGCAAATTGTATGATAATAGTTGTTTTAACATGTTGTTCTCATTTCATATAAATTCTTCAGCGCGTGAAGTTTATATGGTGATAGTTAATTTAACATGTTTAGCTTAGTTCATAAAGAATGTTGGTGCATTCTTGATCATTGGAACAGTGTGGATGAACAGCGAGGAAAGAACATTATGTTTTGAGAATAAGATACAATAACCCGTGAATATGCAGGGTTCTTATTCAAACAACGTCAACGGCGTTCCTCGCTTGTCATTCAACAGGATGCAGATTGTGTATTTAGTCCCTGTTAATTTGTCTGTGCGCAGGGAAAGGATTTTTTGCTTCCTTCTTCATAATATTTTCGATTCCTGATATGATCGTTTTAACCTACTTCCATCCTCAGCGTTTATTCTTCTGATGACATGGAGCTCGTCATATCCCTGACGTCCATGTGAAGCCAGCTGGACGACATACCATCCTCTTGGTCAAACGTGAGGATACAAACTTGTTAAACAAAAGAGACGATTCTTCTTCTCCATCAGGGAACCTACGCCAGCTAAGTAACTTTTTAATCAACAGTGAAATTCTTCAGAACCATGACTTCACGGGTTCTCGTATCATATCATATGAAATAAATATCATCAACCATCAACCAGTGGTATTCTTTTTTTAGTTGTAAAAAAGCAAACAGAATGAATGAATAGCCAATAATTTCTTTTATTCTTTATTTTCTATTTCTCAACATTATTTTCTTGTTCTTATCGATTTTTAGGCATAGCACAAAGAGGAAATTGATTCTATTTATATAAAATTCTTTCAACTGTTCATTCATCTTTTAACATCAATATATATATTAATATAAATTATATATATATAACGCGACAATGGGGGCTCGTCCGGGATAGTTGGAGTCACAATCACTTTTTAAGTCGTGTTACCACTGGTGGTGATGATATTTACTACATTGTATATGTAAATTATCATTGTATCATTCATTTGTTCAACGCGGGAGGTTGGAGGGAGCCGCTCTTACAAATGGGCGGACTTATGGACTACCCTACCAACCAATGTAACATCAGCTTCCCACGTCGATCATAAGTTACCAGTTATATTTGCAGATTAAATTAGGTTGCATATTTATAAACTTATGCAAACGACTCCCAGTACGTGTTGTCAATCAAATGTTCAGCAGTAATTTCGGGTATTACATGCTGTAAAAAAATAGGCAGAACGGTGGTCTATTTTATTATCTCAGTCTTAACCGATTGAGTGTTTGAAGCTAATATTGGAATCCTATAGCATTTGTTGTTATAGTGAATCCGGAGACACGAGGACCTGTGTCAATATTAGAAAGAGAGAGAGATAACAAGTTATAATTTAGTATAAAGACTAAATAACTTGTTGACCTACTAGTCACCTTTGAAGGTAAGGTAAATGTTCTATGTTCAACGGACCGAACAGTAGACAGACAGTAGCGTCGCGCTTAATAGATCAGTGATAAACGGAATAATCACATAGGATCATTAAGTCAGTTTTGTAGCCTAACATTTCTGTTCGCCGAAGTAAGAGCGACATAGAAAATTAGAAGAATACTCGTAGTGAGAGAGTATTAGCAGAAGGGTCTAGTAAACTCATCCGCCACAAAGGAACGGACCGCGAGTTATACTAGAGTGTATTTTATAATTTATAAATATACACACAGTAAATCCCTGAGACACAGGTGTATCATCCAGGGTGGATTGTATCTGTGTGGCAATCAAATAAGGCCACGTACAGTTGATCTTATTAGGCGAATCAAGGTGAAGGTAGCAGGATAACTTTTGTGAATTTGATAAGTTTAGCTACTGGATTCGAGCCTAGACAGTGACACGTTATCACAATTCTAATTACATTACAAGAATGAATTAGAATCTTTGAGTTCGAAGTAGAACTGGTGTTAACAAGAGGGTGCCATTGCCGGATACACAAAACTCTTCTTTTCAAGTTCTTGGTTTTATGCTGTTAATACGCGAATAGCAAATAACAGAATTTGCAGTAAAAGCGTATAGTTATAACGAATCCATTGGGGTTGTTCGAAGATATTTCAAAGAGTTGCCATTTTGTATTTTTTTTCCCTCCTCATTGACGTGACGTAATCGGCGTGACGAAATCGGAACTTTTCGAACGCTAATTTATTCTTTCCTGTCGTATTACATTTTTGACATTCGTAAATGACGACTCGTGCTCAAGCGAAAGCAATGGAAGTCAACGATCCTTTCTTAAAGTTTAAGGCGGAAGGAGAAGCGTTGGGGTTGTCGGGTCCAGATCTTGTCAATTACGTCAAGGAAGAGAAAACGCGTTTAGCTCAAGTTGAAGCTGAAGAAAGAAAGCGACAAGCTGAAGCTGAAGAAAGAAAGCGACAAGCTGAAGCTGAAGCTGAAGAAAGAAAGCGACAAGCTGAAGTTGAAGCTGAAGAAAGAAAGCGTCAAGCTGAAATCGATGAAAGGAAACATAAAGCAACATTGGAATATGAATTAGAACTCGAACGAATACGTCACGTGAACAGTGACAACACCAACGACAATGCTGCCGATCCGTCGGATTCTCGTTCATCGCAGTTTTATCAGGAAAAACTGAAGATAAAACTACCTTTTCTGGAAGACAAAGATGATCTGGAAGATTATCTACGCACATTTGAGAGAACGGCTAAGATCCAAGAATGGCCAATTAATCAATGGGCTCCTCGCCTAGGCACCTTGCTAAAAGGGAAAGCGAGGGAGGTCTACTCTATGTTGAGTGATGCTGATGCCGGCGATTACGGAACATTACGGCGATCATTATTGTTCCGATTCCAGCTGACGGCAGAAGAATATCGGAAAAAATTTCGAGATGCCAGAAGACAGCAAGGAGAATCAACACAAGAGTACGCTACCAAGTTAGATCTCTGGTTATCCAGATGGCAGGAACTTGCAGGGAAAGACAACACATATGACGATCTGCGTGATTTGATACTGCAAGAAAAGTTTCTTAGTGGGATACCGTTTGATCAAGCGCGTTTTGTCAGAGAAAAGGAGCCGGAAACGATGGGCGATGCAATAAGATTTGCTTTAACCTACGAATCAGCAAAGCAAGCCACTATGTCTGATCATGAAAGACCCAGGAATAGATTCGGAGATAGACTCAAGCATAGTAGAAGGAAAGAAGATGAGGAAGGAGATAAAAAGAAAGTGGAGGCAACGCAGAAGCAACTCCACAACGTCAGGACAAGGAGGCCTGAAGTAACCTGCTATACTTGTAACCAGCAAGGTCATGTGGCGAGACAATGCCCAAAAGGAGGGAAAGAAAACAAAGCAGCCGCCGCAATAGCTGGAAGTATGAGGCAGGAGGATGTACAGAGTCACGGCAAGCTCTGTTCATTATGTACGGCGATACCGTTCTCGCCGGAGTGCCAAGTAGAAGTAGAAGGAAAGCAAGCGACGGCATTGCGCGACACTGGAGCGTCGATCACCATCGTCGATTCCAGTCTCGTACCCGAGCGATGTTTGTCAGGAGAGACCATTGAGATAGTGATGGCCTCGTCGCCTGCGAAGTTATCACTACCAATTGCGACGGTACACATGAACACACCATTCTTTGAAGGGAAGACCGTAGTGGCCGTTATGAAGCAACCGGTAGAGCAAGTTCTTGTAGGGAACTACCGTAAGTCTGAGGATGGGAACCTGACGCCTGTTCCAGTTTACGCTATTCGAGAAGTGTGCGCAGCAATGCAAACTAGAGCTTCTGTGGGGAAAACAGATAAAACATTGAAAATATCCAATTCTCTGCTCGGGAATGTCACTCCAGTGGAGTTGGGACAAGCTCAGAAGGAAGATCCAACCCTGGAGAAAGCAAGGAAGCTAGCTGACAATGAGACCAAGCATGGGAAAGGAGGGCGCAAATCAACTTCTAAAACTACCTACAGCTGGAGAAAGGGAATTTTGTACCGTACTTTTCTCCAAAACGGTAAAGAGACCAAACAAATTGTTGTCCCAAAGAAATATCGCAACGAAGTGTTACGATTGGCCCATGACACGCCGATGTCAGGACACCTGGGCGTAACCAAAACCAGGAAGAGAATCTGGAACGATTTCGTATGGCCCGGAATCTGCGGAGACATCAGACGTTATTGCGCGTCATGTGACATATGCCAGAGGACGTCACCGAAGGGTCAAGTTCGGAAACTGCCGTTGGGCAAGATGCCAATAATCCACACACCTTTTGATCGTGTGGCGGTGGATATCATCGGACCTATCTTACCAGCGTCCGACAGGGGGCACCGCTATATAATCACCATGGTGGACTATGCTACACGCTACGTCGAAGCCAAGCCATTAAAATCCATCAAAGCCGAAGATGTGGCCGAATCATTGTGGGAAATGTGGACTCGCTTAGGTATTCCGAGAGAGATTCTGACAGACAACGGATCTCAATTTGTAGGATCCCTAGCTGACGAAGTGAACAGGCTATTGAGTGTGAAAGGCCTGAGGACCACACCAAGACACGCACAATGCAACGGGTTGGTGGAACGTTTCAATGGTACCATCAAAAGTATGTTGAAACATCTTTGTCAAGAACAACCAAAAGAATGGGACAGGTTTATTCCTGCACTTCTGTTTGCTATTAGAGAAGTACCGCAAGAATCACTACAATTCTCTCCCTTTGAGCTTCTTTATGGACGAACTGTACGAGGACCGTTACAGATTCTGAAAGAGCTCTGGACACAGGAAGAACAGACGGAAGAAACTAGGACCACATTTCAGTATGTGATCGACCTCCGGAACAGAATTGAAGAAACCTGTAAAATCGCCAGAGAAAACCTTGGAAAAGCAAGCGCTAAACACGCGAAACATTTCAACATGAAAGCAAAAGCACGAAAATTCAACGTTGGAGATAAAGTTCTCATGCTTGTTTCTGATAAAGCCAACAAACTGCAGATGCTATGGAAAGGTCCGTATGTTGTCACTGACCGCATCAATGAATGTGACTACAAGATTGCAGTAGGAGACAATGAGAAAATCTACCATGCTAATGCACTGAAACTGTACGTTGAAAGAGAAAAGCAAGTGAAAACTCATATCGTCGCCGTTGTGATGATCGACGAACATGAACAGAAAGGTACTACTGAGACAAAAGATAGCATACCCGTGATTCAGATGGAAAATGCCAAAGGACCGACAGATATTCATTCATTGGACAAACTGACGGAAAAGCAAGACACAGTCAGTAATTTCATTGATGACGTCATGGTAGCAACTGAGACGTGGGAGGAGCACGTGCAAGTCCTCAAAGCAACGTTGGATAGATTACATGAGTGCAATCTGACAGCAAAACCTTCCAAATGTTATTTTGGATTTGAGAGCCTGTCATTTCTAGGACACATAGTTGGTCAAGGTACAATTCAACCGGAAGAGGACAAGGTTGAAAAGATCAGAAACGCGCAACCACCGAAGACGAAGAAAGACTTGCGCGCTTTCTTGGGTCTAGCAGGGTATTATCGGAAGTTCGTGCCGAACTTCGCTACGCTCGCACTGCCGCTGACTGAAAAGACGAAGAAAGGGCATCCTGAACGAGTTCAGTGGGACGACAAATGCGAAGAAGCATTCACGTCACTCAAGCGAGAGTTGTGCAAGAAGCCAGTCATCTGTCTCCCTGATCCAGAGAAACAGTACGTCCTGAGGACGGACGCATCAGACAGAGGCATTGGCGCTATCCTGATGCAAGACCATGGTGATGGGTTACAACCAATTGCGTACGCCAGCAAGAAGCTGAGTGAAACTGAAGGCCGGTATGCCACGATCGAGAAGGAATGCATGGCAATAGTATGGGGAATACGGAAGTTTGAACAATACCTGTTTGGAACAAAGTTTGTTATTGAAACAGATCACCAGCCTCTACAAGATCTGCAAAAAGCAAGGACAGAAAACGGACGGCTGATGAGATGGGCCATACAACTCCAACAGTATAACTTCTCTGTACGTGTCATTCCAGGCAAAGACAATATCGGGGCAGATTATCTCAGCCGCTCGATGTAAGTGTAAGGAAAAATTGCATTCTTGATTTTTCACTTAAGCGGGGGGATATTGTCGCGATACAAGCGCCTACTCTACGCATCCTCGATATTCTGCTATAGTCCAGACAATGCGTCATAGACAATACGTCATAGACAGTGACGATAATAATATTGTTTTCGGAATGACGCAGTATGCGACATTGTTTTATTTAGTGTAGTTCAATTTTAGATTATTGTTACCATAGACAATTTGTGTACTATCCTTTCGATTGGCTGGATGTGGGAAATATCGTTAAGAAAAACCATTCGAGCGACCATCTTGGAGGGCAAGGAACGTACGTTTACGCCAGACCACTATTTCGGATTACTGAGGTCATAAAGTTGGTTCGAAAAGCTCGTCTCATCCTAAACAACACTTGTCGTAGACACCACAAACGAATCCTGAGCTGGTAAGTTACGATTCGATGTGTGAAGCTGGGAAATGGGTAGTCTTGTGCTTGTGTCCATTTCGCCATGCGAATCATTCATCGTCCTTCATCAAGGTGATTCGTATTATTCAAATGTATGCAAATTGTATGATAATAGTTGTTTTAACATGTTGTTCTCATTTCATATAAATTCTTCAGCGCGTGAAGTTTATATGGTGATAGTTAATTTAACATGTTTAGCTTAGTTCATAAAGAATGTTGGTGCATTCTTGATCATTGGAACAGTGTGGATGAACAGCGAGGAAAGAACATTATGTTTTGAGAATAAGATACAATAACCCGTGAATATGCAGGGTTCTTATTCAAACAACGTCAACGGCGTTCCTCGCTTGTCATTCAACAGGATGCAGATTGTGTATTTAGTCCCTGTTAATTTGTCTGTGCGCAGGGAAAGGATTTTTTGCTTCCTTCTTCATAATATTTTCGATTCCTGATATGATCGTTTTAACCTACTTCCATCCTCAACGTTTATTCTTCTGATGACATGGAGCTCGTCATATCCCTGACGTCCATGTGAAGCCAGCTGGACGACATACCATCCTCTTGGTCAAACGTGAGGATACAAACTGTGTTAAACAAAAGAGACGATTCTTCTTCTCCATCAGGGAACCTACGCCAGCTAAGTAACTTTTTAATCAACAGTGAAATTCTTCAGAACCATGACTTCACGGGTTCTCGTATCATATCATATGAAATAAATATCATCAACCATCAACCAGTGGTATTCTTTTTTTAGTTGTAAAAAAGCAAACAGAATGAATGAATAGCCAATAATTTCTTTTATTCTTTATTTTCTATTTCTCAACATTATTTTCTTGTTCTTATCGATTTTTAGGCATAGCACAAAGAGGAAATTGATTCTATTTATATAAAATTCTTTCAACTGTTCATTCATCTTTTAACATCAATATATATATTAATATAAATTATATATATATAACGCGACAGACATGTCATCTTACTTTTTTTCTTGAAAACTCTTCCAAAACTCCTGATTTGTGTATGGGGTCTGTTGGATCAGCTTGGGGCTCTTGGACGCTTTCTGCCAAGTGGTCACTAGGGCTTCCTATGATATTATTATTTAGCAATGTAGGCATTTTCTAGACATGTGTTTTGTTAATATTTTATGTTTATATTCTATTTTGTTTTTGTAAACGGGGGTTCGATAAATTAGAGTGAAACCTCAGCGTCCCATGCCTTTATTGCAAAGTGACCGGTTGGTGGGGTGCCTTCAGTGTTACCGTTAGAGTAGTTTCAGCAAATCTTTTATATGGATCGGGTGTGAGTACTCTTTCAACCAAGTTGTAGTCCTGATTGGGCTCTGAGCAGTGCGTTGGACTCTATAAACAATGACTAACTAACTGATTAAGCTGACACTCTGTTTCAGGCCTAGCCAGCAGCAGTTTCTGAAACTAAGTCTGAGAAAACAGAACTCTCATTGATGTATTTGGATTGGATTGTTTTAAAAAAAAAACATCATATACAGAAGAAATTCAGGTGGTATTTGATACAGCGTTCAGCTGACTCGGATGCCGTTGTCATCGAGTAAAGAGACGTCAATATAAGCTTACTTTCTCAAATTTTCACTTTAACCGATTTCCACAACAGTTTTGTCTTGTTCAGTCAGGTCAAATCCATCTTTGATGCAATTTTCATTTTCAGAGATCGACGTTATAGCAAAAACTAGTGGTTTTGTACCCTGGCAAGCCAGGGTACACAGGTTGCTGTTTAAAATGTAGACAGAGAGACAACTGTTGTCTGCGAGTTTCATTTGGACGATGATACTTCCCCATATCCCCCTTGATACCTCACCATACACCCCCCCCCCTGATATCTCCCCGTCCCCCCCATGATGCCTCACCATACCGCCTTGATACCTCCCCGAACCCACTTGATACCTCCCCATACCCCCTTGATACCTTCCGTACCCCCCTTGTAACCTACCTGTACCCTCCTTGATACTTCCCCGTTGATCGTTTCGCAGGTATGGATGAAAGGAATCGACCAGTAGGTAGTAGGTAGATTTGTGTCCCCGGACACATCGAGCGTATAGGGGGAATCGACCATCACCATACCCCCTTATATATACCCGTATCCCCGTTATGCCTACCCATGCCCCTTTAAACCTACCCGTAGCCCCCTTTTACCTACACGTACCACCCCATACCGATCCTTGGTAATAGTAATAATAATAATAATAATAATAATAATAATAATAATAATAATAATAATAATAATAATATTGAATAAAGAATAATACAAATAGAAATCATAAAAAACACCAAGGTTTTAAAATAAAATTTGATATAAGATATAATAATAATAATAATAATAATAATAATAATAATAATAATAATAATAATAATAATAATAAGACTAAGAATAATAATAATAATAAATAAGTTAAAAGTAAAAAGCCTAAATTAAAAAGAAAACTATTCATATTGTAGTGTAAAAAAAAACTAACATTAAAAAAATGGCCCGCGGGAGATTTGAACTTGGGTCGCCTGCACGGTAGGCGAATGTTTTACTAAGTGAGCTACTAAGGCTTCGTATAAATACCATCAATTTTTTGGTCTATATGGGAAAACATGCTGAAACCTCGATTCGATTTTTAATTAACCAAATTTAATTAGTTAAACACAAAATTTTGTAAGATTGGTGACATGAGTGCAAAAGTGTTTTGAATGGAAATAAAATAAAATTTGCGGTATTACGGAAAGGCACGTTCTTGACACGGGTTGAATCGGAAGCGCCGCGCGGAATGAGGCTATTGCAGTTTGTGGACATTTTGTTTATTTATTTATCTCAGAAACGGTTAAACGTTCGGTAAGGAAATGTCGGCTATAACGATTTCGCGGGTTTTGAGCGCACAGTAGGCCGATCCGCAGCGCCCAGCACCTGCCCAGATCAGCGTCCATACCGGACAAACTTTACAGTAGCGGCGAAGAAGGACTTCCGGCTAAGCAATTTATATACATAGATGGCTAGTACTAACCGACTTGTATGCAAGAAATATTAGATGGTTTTGTTGATGTATCTGAATATTGCCTTCCTAATGTCGTATTTATTCTTTGGTAGTAGTCTAAATGTTTGAGATTTGGATCTCAATATATGCTCTTCTCACACATTTTGCTCATCGCCGAGCTGTGAGCACGAAACCAGTGCTCTAACGTGTGGTTCTGTCTCTTGCATAGCTTCCAAACAGTATGAGAGAGAGAGAGAGACAGACAGGCAGACAGAGAGATATATAGCTCTAGAGGCAGAGAGGGAGAGAGAGAGACACACACAGAGAGAGAGAGAGAGAGAGAGAGAGAGAGAGAGAGAGAGAGAGAGAGAGAAACACATAGACAAAGAGCCAGAGCCAGACAGAGGCGGGGTGCGGGGGTGGAGACGGCGGAAGAGAGAGAGGGAGAGAGAGACAGAGACAGAGACAGAGACAGAAGCAGATAATATAACCTGACATAGAGAGGCGAGGGCGTGGAAGAGGATGGGGAGACGGAGGTGGGAATGGTATGAGGGGCGGGGGGGAGGAGACGGGCTAACAGAAAAACATATATAGGGAAAAGCAAACACAGAAAGCGCGAGAGAGTAAATCTTGAAGTAAATACATTAAGGGCCTCAACTTTGAACTTTATTTGGAGCAAACTGCACACAGGATCAGCTTGTTGTTAATGTAAGGGGGACAGGGGAGGCTGCCGCAATGAGCAACCGTGTAATACAGCAACGCACCGTTGTCATTACCATGAGAATCGGGCCTGTACCCCAGGCTTCTGTCTACGCAAATAAACTCGGTAGATGCTGGTTGTGTTTTGTAACCAGCCATCAGGTACCCCGAGTACTCGAGATACCAACCCGGCTGACACGCGTTATTCGCTGGTACTATTACAACAGAGGAGCGACTAGTGCGACAGACGGCACAGCTTGGGTTGCTGTCATGGGTCACTTCTGGACTTGTTTCATATTCTGCTCCCCAAAGTTCCGAGGAATAAGATGTTGGATTATGATTGTCAAATACAGGATTGTCCGGAAGACAGAGATAATTGATTGGTGACCCATTTGAGCTGAAATCCCCGCCTCCCATTTCGCCTGTATTAAAATATATCATCATCATCATCATCATCATCATCATCATCATCATCATCATCATCATCATCATCATCATCTTCATCATCATCATCATTATCTTTCTGGTCATCATCATCATCATCATCATCATCAATAGAAGAAGGCATTTGATAGATGGTTCATTATTCACTGCACATATTCATCCGCATGTTACATCCTCAATGCAGTCTTTTAACTCCTGTGAATATCTTTACGTGAGATTTGATCAGAGACATACTGATCATATTTTACCATACATTCCTCCACCATCACCACCACCCACCCAAACCCACACACACCTGTTTAGATAAACCTTGCAGAAAATGAAAACATCTCGATCACTACTGGTACCACCACCACCAATAAAAACACCGCCACCTCCACTGCTTCTACTACCACCGCTATCACCGATAACAACGAAATCATGGATAGCAAGAAAACATCCAGTCACTATCATCACCAACACGAAGACCAATAATGATAATAATAATACCTGAATAAAGTGTTTCTGCTGAGCTTGGGCAGATATTACTTCCCCATCGAGTGTAAGTGGAACCTGAAACCGTCTACGATATGTACTTTTGCACAGGTAAGTACGACATGACAAGCAGGCACGATCATACTGTTACAGACCAAAGCAATGTTTCTGTGTGTGTGTGTGTGTGTGTTTGTGTGTTTATGTGGGTGAGCGTGCTTCCGCGTGCGTGGGTTCAATTCAATTCTTTATATTTACGTCTGTTCACTACAACTAAAAACTTAAATAAATGAATAATATACAAAAACTTACATACAAATCATAACAACGTGGAGCACTCTGTTTTCAAAATATTACTAACAATGTCAAATATAACAGGACTATACAAAATGTATGTAAGGTCATCATCTTCTGATGTAATACTTATTTTATCTTTGTTCACTGCTGTTAAAACTGTACAATCGAAAAGTATGTGTAATATACTGAACTATTTTCTGACCAAATGCAGTTGACGTTTAAAAAAAATTGAAACGTTGTTTTCCATGAATTTTACGGTAGTTTATGTATAAATAGTATCGCCACTTTGTGGAAATTTAGTGCTTTACATAGCCACTATTTATGCCATTCTCATTTGTTCTTCTGTTTCCTAATCTTTTCTATCAATCTACTATCTTCTTCGCTAGATCAGTCACCTAACTTTTTTTTCTTGAAAACTTTCCCCAAACTCCTCATTTGTATATGGGGTCTGTTGGTTCAGCTTGATGCTACTGGATGTTTTCTGCCAAATAGTTACAGGGGCGGATTATGCTCTTCATGAGGTGAGAGGGGGGTGTTCCAGACTACAATTTGTGAAACTATTAGACTACTAATAATTATGTACCACTGCATATTGTTACAGCCGATTTTTGTGGTCAACTAAACGGCAAAATAAGACTGCGTTAGTTTGCCACTTTTAAGAAGAAAAAAAGTTTTAGTTATTATTCAGCCGGGGTTTGATGTCACAACCTGTCATATCAAAACTCCTTGAAAAGATTGTCCTGAAACAGTTAAATGAACATCTTGCTTCCAAAAGCCTTCTCTGCCCATTGCAGTCTGCCTACCGTTCTGATCATTCCATGCACTGAAACGGCGCTCGTCCATATTTTAAATGACCTCTTGCTTGCCACTGACTCTGGGAAACTTTCCATTCTCACTAATCTCGATCTCTCTGTTGCCTTTGATACGTCGATCACTCTATTCTCCTCCAACGTCTTGAAAATTTGGGATTTTCGGCTCTTCACTCAACTAGTTCTCCTCGTATCTTTCTGACACGTTTTAGACAGTCTCCGTGAATAGTGCAAACTTTTCTCCAATCCTACTTACATGTGATGTTCCTCATGGCTCTGCTCTTGGCCCAGTTCTTTTAACTGTACACTTCTCCTCTCTCTGACATCATCAGAAATCACATCAATCATCACTTCTACGCTACGCTGACGACAGTGACTCTTAAAAATCTTTCACACCTTCACAGGACTTCTGATTGACATACCAAACTGGACGACTGCCAACAAACTTCAACTCAACGCTGACAAAACGGAAGCCATACTAATTTTTCTGTCTATTGATTTAAATTTTCTTGGAAATAGCACAATCCTCATTTCTTCTTCTCTGTAAAAAATCTCGGTGTCACCACTGACGAAACCTTTCAATGCATAAATTCTTTCAGAAAACCTGTCAATCATGTTTCTTTTATCTTCGCCGCATTGGCCTTATTCGTAAGTACCTCATCATTGATGACACAAAAAAGCTAATTACATCTCTCATCCTTTCACGACTGGACTACTGCAACTTACTTCTTTCTGGTTTGCCTGCATCATCTATCCACATGCTTCAACGCGTTCAAAATTCTGCAGCTCTCCTGATCTTGAAAAAGAAAAGGTCTGATCACATCACCTCACCACTCTCCTCCCACCACTAGTTGTCTGTCTCACACAGAATACTCTTAACCTTCTCTGCTTCAAGTGCATCAACGATTCTGCTTCTTCCTAGCTTTCAGACAGCATCCATCTGTAAACACCATCACGCAACCTCCGCTCAGCTTCTGGTCCTCTGACTCTTCGAATCCCTCGAACCAAACTTGTTTCTGCCGGATTCGATCTTTCCTTGCCTTTGGACCATCTGTTTGAAACCAACTCCCACGTTCTCTACGCAGCAAACCCTCCATCTTCTCCTTCAAACAGAACCTAAAAAGTCTTCTCGTTTTCTTTTGCTCATTTACAATCTTCCACAACAATGGTATGTTCCACATGGTCTCTATATGTATCTGACAGCGTATATCTTTCTCATCTTTTTCTATTCGAGGTATCCTTTTTTGTGATCGTAATGATTTTTTTTGGTGTGCGAATGCGTGAGAATTGCTTTTTGAACCGATTTTTAAAATAGGAAAAACCGCTATATAAATATCCTTATTTTTATTTATTGTTATTACAACCTAACCTTGTCCTGCTTCTAGTGGACTGCCAGAAGACCCTGATTGAGAAAAAATGTATAAAATAAATTACTGGTGGGCTTAAAGATATTAAAAAAATGTATGTCTTTCCAATAGCGAATAATACTAAATTTGAGCCAATTATACACACATTATTATGTTTTATTACTGAATATTCGCTCTTTGAAGCCTCTTTATTTGCTAATTTATCCGATACTCCTTTGTCATATATACCTAAATGGGAAGGAACACAACAAAATTTAATTCCAGGCTAGTTTTTATACAATGCATGATATATTTAAAATCAGATATCAGATCAGCTTGTTTTCTGATTTTCAAGGTACTTTAAGAATAGAACCATTAATTTTGAATCTACCAAAATTAAGACATTAACTATATTACGAGAAAGGTTAAGAATGTAGTCCAATGAGAATAGCATTTAATTCACGTGTATATATAGAAAATCCACATCCAAGATAATAAGACTGCTGAATATTCAATTTTGGTATTACAATTCTGTTATTACAAATCTTGACCCACATGTAGATGATTCAAGATACAGTTATTGTCCCCATAAATCACAAGTAAATGTAGTGTGTGGTGTGACGATTCTGTACACATGGACAA
>CM072511.1:103776492-103918992 GCA_036898135.1 Oncomelania hupensis
TAAAACAGGGCTCGCGATAAACACTATAAACACAACAGGACAGAACACAAAAGTGTACCATTAACAACGCTAGAAACAATGTTTTTGGTACCTTTTTTCCCTGATCTTTGACAGCAGACTGGAGTCATTCTGAAAATGTTCTTTATCAGCATGGGTTCGTGTTCCCATTACCTGACTTATACGAGAAGAAAGTTTGTCTTCACATGCATCAAACAGTTCGTCGTGTTTGTCCAATCGCGACTTTAGACGTTCGTTTTCTTTCAGAATCAAATTTAAGCGGGACTTCAGACTTTCATTTTCATTCTGAATCACATATACTCGCTGGTCATTTTCTTTTTGAATCAAATCTAAACGGAATTTTAGACGTTCATTTTCATCTGCACGCTGGTCATTTGCTTTTTGGATCATATCTATACGTGAATTAAGCTGGTCGTTCTCTAGCTGTGACTTCTCGTACAAACTTTGTAGATTCAGCATCATTTTCTCTAAACCTTCCACTTTGCTTTTCCATCCAGAGGCGACGCAAGAATTGGAGAATATGCAACATATTGTCATAAAACAGAGGAAATAATTATGTGACGCCATTTTCCCACACTGAAAACATCTAGATTGTTGCTTATCTGCACCTGTTCGCTTCGACTAGGACTAACATTAGAAAAAAATATTCCGGTCGTCTGATTGCAGATACAGGCAGCCATTAGTTGACCTTTTCTTAAGAAGTGTTCTACTTCACTTTTACTCTTATCTGAATTACAGACACACACACCCTCACACACACACACACCCATACAATTTCACCTACGCACACATTCTTCGCGCGCCCTTCCCTCCGACCCCATCTGTCGTACACACGCGCAATATCTGTCTTCCACTTTAAAAATGCATGCAATTCGATAATAAAAATCTCGTAGGCCTGTTTTGAATCTTCTTTTTTTCTAGCGTGGTGGTCCAGCTTTATCTCTCTTCCAGCTTGAAAAATGCATGCATCTTGGTAATTCTATAAAAATCAAGCAGGACTACTTTGAATCTTCCTTTTCCTCTAGCGTTGTTGTCCTGGTCTTGTTTGTTTGCTGATGAAGACTAATAGTAACATCAATAAGCCTAATAAGATCCCACGGTGGTTTACACGATAGACATTTAATGATTTCTCCCAAGTAACAACGTTTGCGTCCATGTCTGGAAACAAAACAGAGGACAGGGCGAAACAGATTTATACACTCAGCACACTTGTGTAAGGAGTTGATATTGGGGAGGAGTGTAAGATGTATGTGGGTGTGTGTACGTGTGTGTGTTTGAGTGCGTGTGTGCGCGTGTGCGTGTTAATGGCTTTATAAATCACGTTTGTCTGAATTCTGTGGTCACCGTTGGGAGATTTTGTGTAGATTGGCCTCTTTTCACTGAACACAGTAGCTAGTTTGCATAATGTGGTTGCTGTTGTTGTGATTGATGTTGCTATTCCTGGAGAGAGAGAGAGAGAGAGAGAGAGAGAGAGAGAGAGAGAGAGAGAGAGAGAGAGAGAGAGAGAGAAGTAGGTTGAACCATAGTTTCAGAGAGAGAGAGAGAGAAAGCGAGGAGTAGTAGTAGTAGTAGCAGTGGTAGTAGTAATGGCAGTAGCAGTAGTAGTAGTAGGTTAGACCATAGTTTCAGAGAGAAAGAGCTATTGAAAGACAGAGAGAGAGAGAAAGACAGACAACAGACATAGACCCGGAGAGAGACAGAGAGAAACAGAGTGGTGAACAGAAAGAAAAACCGAGAGAGACAGACAGACCGACAAACACACAGACAGAAACAGAGAGGGATTTTGTCTGAAAGAAGACGGAAGGGCTTTTCCTTGCGCAAGTACGAAATCCAACTACTTTATTTATATAACGGACAAATGAAAATCAGTCATGACCATACAAACAAATAACGAGCGTCTTGCGTAACGTACGTAGTCGCAACTATAGTGCTAGTGGCTTGTATTTGGAACTTGTGTCACAGCATCACTTCGCACAATCAGTGGTCGCCCTTTCCCGCTGCACAATGATGGCTGAACCTTCTGTCACCCTATAGCATTTAACACCCGTTATTTCTTCAGCCAGGATGCTATTAAAAAAATTCAACAACAACACATTTCTGTTGCCACTTTGTTCGTTTTAATTATGTTAGTTTCATTTCAGTCTTGTTCCTCGAACACCCATGTTTTCTCAACATTCTTTGATAACCTGCTACACCATTATATTTTACAGATGAAAAAATTTCTTCATTTAATTACACCATTACATTTCACATATCAAGTCTCCTCACTGAAAATCCTTATCGGGAAGAGAGGGGACTATAAACTGATACACACAGATAAAAGTTTCACCCGTCCCCTATACACTTCATGTGTCCGGGGACGTAAATTTACTCAAACAAACAAACAAACAAACAGATAAAAGTTAATTTACCTACAAACAAACAGATTAAACGTCCCCTATACGCATTAGTGTCCGGGGGACGTTAATCTAAAAACGAACACACAGATGAAAGAGTGGGCCGGGTAGTTCAGTTGGTAGAGCGTCTTACTAGTAACTGACAGGTACCTGCTTCGAATCCCGGATTGGCCAACGTGTGACTATATTACTTTCCCCTTACCATCAACTGTTTCGCTGGTGTCAGAATAATGTGACCAGTAGTCGCCTATACGCTTCGGTGTCGTGTGACTATAATCTACAGTTACAGATGAAGAAATTCATTCATTTAATACATTTCATTTATCATTGTCAGTATGTGAGACCGGGTAGCTCAGTTGGTAGAGCGTCTTACTAGTAACCGAAAAGTACCTGCTTCGAATCCCGGATTGGCCAACGTGTGACCATATTATTTACCCCTTACCATCAACTGGTTCGCTGGTGTCAGCATAATGTGACCAGTAGTCGCCTGTACGCTTCAGTGTCGTGTGACTATAATCTACAGTAGTTACTTTATAGGCGCAAAGTGTCCGTGGACTCTAATCTAGGAAACGAAACATTGCCATTCTCATCACAGCTAGGCCGAATAACAGCAACAGCCCCAACCACAATACACAATCATCAAGTAGTCTAAGGTTGGTCCTGATTTGGCTCGGAAGAGTCCGCTGGACCTAAAGCAATAACCATGTGCCAAAAGCTATGTTTTCTTATTTGTGAGTGTATCCACATATTTGTGAGTGTATCCAAATGCAAAGTGAACTTGGGGATAAATTGGTAGTGTTTACAGATGACGGGTAGCTTGTTTTAATGCAATTTGGGTTCCTTTTAAAACTATGTACATTTTCCTCATCTTTCATGGTTATTCCATTTCTTTCTTTTTTTTCCATGTCCTTTACTGCAGAAACGATAACGACTTTTACTTGGCGATATTTACAACCTTCCCCATCCGCCTGATCCAAACCTCTTTGTCGTCCCCATCCTGTTTTAATGATTCTCTCATTTGTTGTAGCTGTTAAAAAATTACTTGCTCTTCTTCTCATTCTTGCGGTATCAAATCTGTTCTCATCGATATCTTAATAGGAAGTCTTGTGTCATTCTCGCTTGACTTTGAAATATTTCTGAAGGCCTTGAGCGCAGCATCTCTGACCGATTCCTAGACAAATGTCAGTCTCAGGGGTCGAGATTTTATATTATCCTCTTCTATAGAATATAGATATAGGCGCATGCGCGGCGGCGACTTTGTCACAGTGTCTCCTCGTCAAGTATTCTGAGTTTGCCGTTGTTTTTTTTTAAGTTCTTTCAAGTTATCTTTTTGTCAGCGTTATTTATAAGAACTTTGAGAGTGAAGTGGTTGATGTTTTGACTGTGTATGCTGTCCAGTATGAGCGGATCGAACGTCGACACGACTGCGAGCAACTGCGGTAGCAACAAAGATGGCGGCCGTCTGTTTACATACAGCCGTGATGAACTGATCGCCGTGCGCGATCGAATGAAAGAAGGTGGGAAATCCTTGTACATTAGCAACCGAATCAACACAGATTTGAAAGATTTTAGACCTAACACTATCTTACGCAGGAAGAGGGGAAGAAAGGGCGGTGCTCTTGCCACATTGAGGAGACGTTACACAAGACCCCCACTGCCTTCTATTGTAACTGCAAACGTTCGATCCTTGAAAAACAAAATGGATGAATTACGAGTGCTCTGCAGATTTGACAGCGTGTTTCCGTGAAGCTTGTCTGATGAATTTTTCAGAGACGTGGCTGAATAAAGAAGTAACGGACGATGAAGTGGCCATTGATGGATTCTCTGTGGTAAGGGGTGACAGATCTAGAGCACTTTCCGGCAGGGATGGCGGAGGAGGAGTCTGTCTCTACGTCAATAATAGATGGTGTACTGACTATACCGTTCATGAGACCACCTCAACACCAAATTATGACTTGTTGTGTGTATCACTGCGTCCTTTCTATTTACCGAGGGAGTTCTCTAAGATTATAGTTTGTGTTGCATACGTGCCACTTTATGCGCTCTCTGAAAAGACTAAGACTGTAGCCAACAACATCGCTGCATCAGTGGCCTCCCTCCAGCTCAAATATCCAGATGCCCCTGTTCTCGTTATGGGGGATTTTAACGCCTGTAGACTAGACAGCGAAATGCCGTCACTACAGCAATATGTGACTTGTGCAACAAGGTGCAACAAAACCATAGACCTATGTTATGGTTCAATTCCCAATGCCTACTCTTGTGTTCCACTCCCTCACCTTGGTCGCTCAGATCACAACACAATTCACCTGATGCCGAAGTACAAACAGCTTATTCGGCGTGAAAAGCCACGACTCATAACAGTACGCAAATGGTCTGCGGATGCAGTGGATTCCTTAAGGGGTTGCTTGGACTGCACTGAGTGGAGTATCTTGTATGATCCTATGGCCGACATTAATACCAACCTTGAAGTTATCACAGAATACATTAAATTCTGCCAGGATTCTATAATCCCACCTTGCAGCAAAAAAATATTTTCGAACACTAAACCCTGGTTTACTGCAGGCATCTACAACCTTTTGAAAAAAAAGAGAGCTGCTTTCTCCGAGGGTGATCTGATGAAGGTAAAAAGCTTGAATAATGAGGTGAGGTCTGCTATCAGGCAAGCAAAGCGCAGATTTAAGCAAAAGGTGGAAGATGAATTTAGCTGTATGGACACGAGAGCAGCATTTCAACGCCTCAAAATCATGATGAATAATGACTCCAACTCACCAGTTTCTGCTCTCCCCAGTGTGTCTGACCCCCTGTCCTTTGCCACTGACTTAAACAACTTCTACAACAGATTTGATACGAAGGACTTCTCAGTGGAGTGTTCTCAACTTATGAGCCAAGGTGCTGTGGTGGAGGGCGCAGTGAGCATCACAGAGGAGGAAGTTCGAGCCCAGTTCAGAAAAGTAAAGTCGAAGAAAGCTGCAGGCCTGGATGGTATATCTGCAAAGCTTCTCACTACTTGTGCTGATTCTTTGGCCCCCGCTTTCCTTCCCCTCTTTCAGAAGTCGGTGGACTCTGGTACGATTCCCATCTTATGGAAATCCTCCCTTATTGTCCCCATCCCCAAAAAGTCCAAACCCACACAGATGAAAGACTACCGCCCAGTTGCTTTAACACCACTTCCTATGAAATGTTTGGAGAAAATAGTCCTCCGGAATCTTTTACCATTTGTCCAGCATAAACTTGACCCCCTTCAATTTGCATATCGCCCCGGCCGAGGTGTCGAAGATGCCATTGCCACACTCTTGCACAAAATATTGAAACATTTGGAGACTCCAGGCAACTACGCACGAATCCTCTTAGCCGATTTCTCCTCAGCATTTAACACGATGCAGCGTCACATCCTGGTTGGGAAGCTCCAGCAGCTGAATGTCCCCTCTTCCATTGTCCGTTGGGTGTTGAACTTCTTGTCCAACAGGCGTCAGCGGGTCAGAGTAGCAGACGCAGTCTCTCCAGAACTAGTAACAAATACTGGAGCGCCCCAAGGCTGTGTACTGAGCCCTCTTTTGTACATAACTTATACGAATGACTGCAGGTGCAGTGAGGAAAACTGTTCTTGCGTAAAATTTGCAGATGACTCTGCGGTTCTGGGCTTGATTTCTGACGCAGAGTCAGAACACAGGTATAAGGAAGAAGTGAACAGGTTTGCTGAGTGGTGTACGGAGCACCACCTGGAACTCAATGTTACCAAAACCAAAGAGCTGGTTGTGGATCCTCGGAGAGATGCAGCGCCTGTTGCCCCCCCTGACCATAAGCCAAGAGTCGGTAGAGGTGGTGCAGTCGATGCGGTACCTTGGCCTCACCCTGGACTCCCAGCTCTCATTCAAGGAGCATGTGGCTGACACGCAAAAGCGGAGTCAGCAGAGGTTGTATGTGCTGGGGAGACTGCGGTCCTTTGATGTTGCCCCCAAACTTCTGTTGAATCTCTATCGTAGCATTGTTGAGCCCCTTCTCACATATTGCGGTATGATCTTTTTTCCATCCTTGTGTGTCTCTGAGAAAAACAAGCTTCTCAAAGTCTCTAAAACCGCGTCTAAGATTATCAATTTCCCCGTACCTTCCATAACAGAGATCACAGAGAAGGCAATACTCCGAAAGGCACATGCGATCTCTGCAGATCCATCTCATCCACTTCATGGGGAGTTTAAGCCGCTTCCGTCAGGCAGGAGGTTCAGAGTACCCCTTTGCCGCAAGGTAAAATACAAACTCTCATTTGTTCCAAATGCCATTAACAGACTGAATCAAAGGTCTGGGAGCTCTGCATCATCATCATCGTCATCATCCTCTCGAGGATGCACTCAATAGAGAGATGAGGATGGCCCGCCCTACACCCCAGAATGTATGGTGATGGATGAAGCAATCCAGTGTGTGTTGAGGCCGATGTAATATTATATTACACATCAGAGAAAAAAAACAAAACAACAACAACAATACTAGTAACATAGATAAATCACTAAAGAAATAACTAAATAAATGGATAATAGGAGTGTGTGGAGGGTGTGCAGTGAAGGGAGGTATGAAGGGTTCTTGTTGTATTAACAATGTATATACTCCCACAATATATGTATATGCGTATATGTATGGATATGCATGTATGTGTGAATATGTATGTATGTATATGTATGTATATGTGTATGTATGTGTGTATGTATATGTGTATGTGTGTATATGTATACATGTATGTGTGTATGTATGTGTGTATATATGTATATATGTGTATGTGTATACGAATAATATAATATAATATAATAATATAATATATATAATATAATATATAATAATAATATAATAATATAATATATATAATAATATAATACAGCCCTGAAAATGAAAAAAAGGTCCCACTAGCCTTTGGCTAGTACCTTAAAAATTTTACTAGCCAAACTAAAAATTTTACTAGCCAAACTAAAAAAAAGTTCATTTTAGTGCACTCGCATTTGGCGACTAAAGTTTTTTTTTTTAGTCGCCAATTTTTTTTTCACTAGCCATGGCGACTAAATTAGTCGCCATTTTCAGGCCTGTAATATATAATATATGAGTGTGTACATGCATGCGTGTGTATATATGTGTGTGTATATACATGTATATATGTGTGGGTGTATTATGTGTGTGTATATATGTGTGTGTGTATGCGTGTGTATATAAGCATACCGTGTGTGTGGGTTTGTGTGTGTGTGGGGGGAGAGGAGACTGTATTCAGCTTGCTGCTATAACGATGGAGGGGTGTTCTAATGTCTTGTTGTATTATTATTCTTTTCTTTTTGTCATGTGTGCACTGTGACATAACAAATTTTCCCATGTTTTTTGTGGAATAAAGATTTCTTGACTATGACTACTATGACTATTTGCGGTTCCAGTGTTCGAAAATTCCCAAGACGTCTAATTTCTGTCGTTTTCTGGGTGCATTTAATTTCCAGTCAGACCTTCTGGCCTCGCTCGCTGCCCTTATTCTTCCGTACCTCAGGGTCCTCGTGGTCTACCTCATCCAGTCTGAAGATGACCAGATTCGTTTTTTTCCTCATCCTCTCTTCAAACTTAGATATATGCATCTTGGCTCTGCTGTCCACAATGTTTGCCAGATCAGATCTACTGTGACGGCGAAGTATCAATAATCGCAGTAAAACAAAAGATTGATTATTTACCTTTTCGACAATGTCAGGCTCTGGCTATACTGCGATTAATTGATTTCACCCGTCACCTGCGTAGTCTACTGAGAGAGGTTTCAGCGTGGGCTTCCTTCTCGTGTGAGAGTCAGACAAAGAATGACTACCTTAACCCTGTGGTCAGCTTAAGCCCGCGAAATCTCGTGAGCCCGAGCGCCCTCTGACGGGGGGTGGCGGATATAGGTCAGCGGGATGAGGTCACAGCCTACCCTAGCAAGAGTTAGCTTACCTAAGCTTAGAACAGTCCTGACTTGCGTCGTCTTCTAAACAGCGACTTTAAGATACAAAGGCCAAAGCAGGATGAACTTTTTGAGGCGAGAAGCCTTAGTGCAGGGTCTAACTAGCCTATTGTGACATCAATTCGTTCCGGACTCTAACATAACATGAGGTGTGACAATTTTCTTCATTGTCTTTATCATCTCGGCTGTAAATTCACCTTGCTCCAGCTGGTTTAGCTTTGCATTCAGCATGGTATACTGGGGCTCTACAGCTTTCCTCACTGCTTCAACAATTTTGGGATGTAGCTCGCCTTGTTCTTTCTTTGGCATTCTAGTGGTTGTTGTCATTAGTTCATCAGAGAATTTTTGTATTGTGCCCTCCATCTTGATAAAGTTATTCAGAAATTTGGATACCAGTTCACTGTATGGAGTTAGGCAGTAAAAATGAAAGAAGGATCTGCCTTGCTCTCTATCAAGTTTCACCGATCCATATAGGGTATTGTCTACTTGGACGCAAACGCTATGATACTATGCACAGCATAGTTCGCATGATAGAGAATTAATAACCTCCAACTTGCAACTTCTACAGTGTTCCTTTGCATCACCTAGATCTTCATCGTGCTTAGCTGGCCCAGCGCGCTGACCTTTAGTACTATGTGGTTGAGCCATACATGTGTCGATAACAGAAGCGGCGAGGTGTCGCTTGTAGTTTAGTTTTTCTTTTGTACCGCCATATGTGCGAGATTTTCCGGGAAATGCTATGCTATCCTATCCTATCCTATCCTATCCCGTAACTCAAAGGTCGTTGGGGCACCACAGATGATCGTTTAACCAGCGTACGCCATCTTTCTCTGTCCTCAGAAGCGGGAAATGCTACCAGATTTAATTTGTCCCATTGGCTGCATGCCATATATAAAGATACAGAATACTGAATCTGTTATTGTCCCCACAAGCTCCTGCAAGAAAATTCTTTGTGCAGTGTCCATCTGCATATAAAATCTCAAAGCAATGAAACTGTAACATGAAAACAAAACTGAAAATAAATAGTGATGATGATATCTACAATGATTAATATCCGTCGACAATGACGCTATCACACACACACACACACACACACACACACAAACACACACCAACACCCAACCGTGTAGAAACGCGTGATGACTTTCATGAAACTCTACATACGTCACTTTCACATTTTTACAAATTTGTCCATTTTTTTAAGCTAACCCTAACCCTAACTCTAACCCAAACCCTAACCCTTACCCTAACCCTTAGCCTAACACAGCCCAAACCCTAACGGAACACTGTTTTGACGTCAAAATAACGGGGTCTATCCCACTCCTCCCTCTCCCACATTTTCTGTCTTTTTTCTTCTCTAACATACTTCTTTCAACCTAAATCTAATTCTCTCATGCATCAAGTCTTCTATATAAGTAATGTACATTTCTTTACCCCATTCCATTTACATAAATGCATTATAAAATATAATGCGTGTCTGAGAATGAGTTACATTATAAAATAAAATATTATCTTAAAGTTATAACAAATTACATTAAAAAGCAAGCCAATAAATTTAAATTAGCATCCAAATGGGTACATTTACATAATAAAATATTATTGACTTCCAGCATAGTATAATAGGGATCAATCGTTTCATATTTCAATTCGCATTCCTAACATTACTCCTTTCAAATTCAAATTATGTGCATGGTCTAAAGCCCAGACAACTTTGACCTACTGAGCAATGTTGAACGACTGGATGTTTCAAACTGACTGTTTGAAAAAGGTAAGATAATTGTGCACACTATTCGTCCAGATTGTTTTAATCAGTCTTTTGTATTGGGTGTTGTCCGATTGACGAAGAGCTTAGCTAAAAACTGTGCACTGTGTGGTTTTGTCTTGATTTTGTCCACATTAGCATTCTTTTGGCTTATGTACCTATTTGTTTCTCATTATTGTCTTTTCTGTTAAGACTGGATTCTGACCATTGTGATGCAATATGCTTGCGTGCTTGTGCAGATTTTCAAATGACTTCTTTTACATTCCCCTCGCGGTATTGCATCTTTTCTAATAACTTTGTAAAACCGCTCCCTGTAGACTATATGAGGTTAAAGGCAGAGGACCATTAAATGATAGCAACAACCACACACACGTACAAAAGGACGAGAGAGAGAGAGAGAGAGAGAGAGAGAGAGAGAGAGAGAGAGAGAGAGAGAGAGAGAGAGAGAACTGACCAATACAGCACAGCAGATCAGAGCCCTTGTCTTTCTCTATCTGAAGAGAGAATAACGAATGGCGTAGCTACATGACGCCGATACTGACATACATATAGAGAAAATTATATGCCCTTCTGCGTTTTGTAGTTTTAGTTTCCCGAGCTATTAATAGCAGTCTGTTTTTTTTTTTGGTTTTTTTTTTAATCCTGGTGTTCAGTTTCGATTTTTCTGTCAAACGAAAGACGTGGTTAGCGCACGTATGACCAACTTGCTTCGGACATCAGTTAGTCTTATAATTATTATGTGTATGACAAAGTTATTGATTTCCGGTAGCGTTAAAAAGACAAAATTCCCGTCTCATGCTTTGTGTCAAGTAGTTTGTAGCAGTGTAAAGGTAAACCTGAGCGATCACTGTCATTATCTGTTTATAATATAGAAGGCTAGAGAAGATTTTGTCACGAAAACCAAACATTTTAACCCTAAACGTTCGCCTTATAGATATTATTATAACCCTTCATTTTGATCTCAGCACATGATAGTTTTTCCTGCCCTCCCAGACGTCTAGGTTATAACCTACACTGTGGGTTAATATATATCCAAAGAAAAAGAGCAGCACATTACTAGTTTTCATCTTTAATGGTTATTAATATATACTACTACTACTACTACTACTACTACTACTACTACTACTACTACTACTACTACTACTACTACTACTACTATTACTACTACTACTACTACTACTACTAATAATAATAATAATAATAATAATAATAATAATAATAATAATAATAATAATAATAATAATAATAATAATAATAATGGATGCAATATACCCGCTTTTCCCCAAATTACCAATCAGACTCAAAGCGCGTCGATCTGTACCAACATACACGCTCACGTGTTTCACCCACTCTCACACACACAACAAACAGGAATCTATCACTCGAACATGTGGTGTAAAGGCGCTCTGTTTACCCCCTACAAATCACATTTTCCGTCCTGTTGCAGAGTAGATGTTTTGTCCGAAGCCATCAGCAAGTACAGAATCAAGTCGTTCACGTTGAAATCAATGTAAACGGCCGACATCAAAAGTGGGCCCAGGTCTTCTAATGAAAGACCCAGCAATAACATCCAGAACTGCTATTCTTTCTTTATGGTAAACATCAGGAACCAGATCCAGGTATTATTTATCTTTTATTTTGGATTTTTTTTTTAAATTCGTATTTTGATTTTCTTGATGTTCAACAAATGCCAAGAATGCTGATGAGTTAATTTCACAGTGATGTGGCCGGTGTAGTGTTCCAGAAGTACTCTCCCACCCCCTCCGTAAAAAATAATCCCCTTTAGTCCGTTCTTGATTCTTCATAATTCTCTCTCTCTCTCTCTCTCTCTCTCTCTCTCTCTCTCTCTCTCTCTCTCTCTCTCTCTCTCTCTCTCTCGCTCTCTCTCTCTCAAAGAAAAGACCTTGTCCACGTACGATCCTTAAGAAAATTTGTATACCACGCATTCGCAAGGCGTAAAATGCTGGTAGAATCGTTGAAGTAATGTAAGCCTATATACATTATATCCAATTGTCTCTCTTCAGCATGACAATCGCCACGCTTCCATTTGAAACAGTGTTTACCTTTTTTCTTCGTCTGTATGTGTGCACTACACCACATATTGAAGCCTTGTTTCCAAGGAAAAAATCTTTTCTTAAATTGTGCCGGTGCATTATATATGTATGTATATGTATGTATGTGTGTATATATGTATGTGTGTGCGTGTATTTGTGTGTGTCTATATTTGTGTGTGTGTGCATATATGTACATATATGTAAGCTTATATATCTATTAATACATATGTATTCGCAGTGTTTCATTACGTTTATTTTCCCACTTCGGTGGCCGACGCTCGGATTACGTGCGTGTGAGTGGGTGTGTGTCCGCGCATGTGGCGCGTGCGTGTGGGCATATGGGCCTATGGCCAAAATGCTAATAAATTGTCAAAGTCAAAGTCTCTCTCTCTCTCTCTCTCTCTCTCTCTCTCTCTCTCTCTCTCTCTCTCTCTCTCTCTCTCTCTCTCTCTCTCTCTCTCTCTCTCGCTCTTGCTTTATTTGGTTTTCAAACTTTTCCTAACTCTTGTACACTTCCACATATGGATAGAACAAACAGCAGAAACACCAAACAACGACCTTTATCTACCTTAATTTGGGGGCCGTGCTACCGTAAACACATAAATTGTTTGTTTGTTTTTTTATTTACCTCATCACAAGCCACCATTTCACCAAAACGAACTCGCTGTGTCATACCCAAGGAGTTTGAATATAACTGGAGAGGACGTGACGTTATTTTCTCTACTATGCGAGTGAAGCCAGTTTTATGCGCGTCATATCCACGTCCACTAAATGCAAAACAGAGATTTTGTCCTTATCGTTATGCAAGTTGAACAAGAAGTCTTGGATAGATGGACAGAGTACTATACTGCTCTGACCTTTACAACCAGACACCAAACGGAGACCCATCAATTCTAGCATATCCCCAGAACAGAGAAGAAGAAGAGGTCCTCCCAATTCTCCGAGAAGTTGAGGCAGCAGTGCAACCGCTGAAGAAAGGGAAGTCAGCGGGAGTGGACAACATACCAGCGCAATTGCTTCAAGCAGGAGAAGCGATGATTGACCCCCTCACCATTATCTGTAACAAGACCTGGCACAGAGGGGAGTGGCCTACACCATGGATTCAGTCGCTTGTCATCACTCTTCTCAAAAAAAGGTAACCTTCAGGAGTGTGAAAATTACCGCACCATCAGCCACATCAGCCATCCCAGCAAGGTCTTCCTGAAAATAATACTTAACAGATTGAAACCACAAGCTGAACATACCATAGATGAAGAAGAAGCAGGATTCAGGGCAGGGCGAAGTACCACTGAACAGATTTCCAACCTCAAAATATTCTGCGAGAAATACCTACAGCACCGACAACATCTATTTGTAGACTTCAAGAAAGCATTTGACCGAGTCTGGCATGCAGCTCTGTGGGCAACCATGAGAGTGTACAACATTAGTCCTAACATTAATAAAGTCATCAAAAGCCTGTATGACAAGGCTACCGCTGCAGTCTTCCACAACAGCGCCGTCAGGAACTGGTTCAGAACAACAATCGGTGTGCGTCAAGGATGCCTACTCTCTCCAACACTCTTTAACATATTTCTAGAGAGCATCATGTCAGATGCCCTTGCAGATCACGAAGGCACATCAGCGTAGGTGGTAGAGCAATCTCCAACTCCGTTTTGCAAATGACATTGATGGATTGGCTGGAGAATAACAAGAATTTGAACAGCTGGTACAGGGGCTTGACACCACCTCCAGAGCCTATGGAATGGAAATAAGTGCAGAGAAGCATCAACACGTACATCGAGTTCCAAGGCCAATCCCTCAACACAATGCATAGCTTCAAATATTTGGAGCCATTGTTTCAGAGAATGGGTCCCGACAGGAAATCCTCTCCAGGATCGCACAAACAACTGCTGCCCTGACAAGGTTGAAGCCCATTTGGAAAGACAAGACCATCATTCTACATTCCAAGGTAAGTCTGCTGCTCTTTCTTGTCACCTCCGTGTTCCTTTATGCTTGCGAAACATGAACTCTCACAGCAGATCTACAACGAAGAATACAAAGCATGGAGATGAGGTGCTACAGATGACTTCTGGGCATTTCCTATACCCAGCACATCACCAACGACGAAGTCCGACAAACCATCACTCAAGCCGTTGGACAACACCATGACATGCTCACAGTGGTGAAGAAATGGAAACTCCGATGGAAACACCCGAGCATCAGGTCTTGCAAAGACCATCCTGCAAGACACGGTGCAAGGAGGCAGAAGAAGAGGGAGACCGAAAAAGAGTTGACTGAGCGAAGCCATGGGGGTTGCTGATGACAGAAAGTTGGAGTACGCTGGTTAAACGATTATCTGTGGTGACCAAAGGACCTTCTAGTTTTGGAATAGGATAGGATATAGGAAGTTGTTTTTCAGTTCTTAATTTAAATACGCATTTTTGTTGGGTTAAACAATTTTGTTTTGAATTTTCATTTACTGTGCAATAAACATGTTTTCTCCCCCATACCCCCTACACACCCACACACACACCCACACACACACACACACACACACACACACACACACACACACACACACACACATCCTCACCCGTGCGAGAACAAGAATAAAATAAATAGTGTGGGGAATACTTTGAGAAATCTCACAACTTCACGCACCATTAGAGAAGAATACAAAAAAATTGGGTGGGGAGTATTATGGAATATACCAAAAGTACTCCCCCAATGTCCCAAGAATACTCCCGGGGAGTTGTTCTGGGATAGCCAGGCTGAACCAGAAGTACTACCCCTTCCCCTCCCCTGTGGTGGGGGAGTACTTGTGGGATGAGCCAGAACTATTCCAGGGAGTAATTTACGTCAACCAAGAAGTACTCTCCGGGAGTATTTCTGGACCCATGGGGAAGTAATTCTGGGATGCCCCAAAAGTAATCCTCTCTGCATTTCTTGGTTGTTTGTCACGTGTGTGTGTGTGTGTGTGTGTGTGTGTGGGTGTGTGTGTGTGTGTGTGTGTGTGTGTAGTTTTAAATGCACCTTTTCACAGGGGTAGCATTTTTGGGAAAAAAGGAGGGGGGATGGGGGTAGGAGGGTCAGTCTGGATTTACTCCACGTTATCCAGAAGTACTCTCCGGGGGGAGTACTCTTAGTGTGGAGTAAGCTACTTATGGGATGCTACACCGGCCGTATTCGGCTATTGTTAAATCCGACCATTGAAAAACACTGGCAGCAGAATAAAGAAGCTAGGTCTCGATCTTTCCTTTCATTCCCTAAAGTCTAACCCTCGCAGTATTGTATCTATTAAGGATTGTATTGAAGATGTTTTGATTATCACTGCAGCAAATAGAACACCCTCTCTCCCCTTGTTACTATAGCGACCTCTCTGTTCCGGTTAGCTACAGGCGACGGGAATATACATTCCTTGACTTAGTTGGCTTAGTTGGTAAAGCCGTGCTAAATAGATAGTTCTTTTTAAAACATTTTTAAAAAATGAAATGATCTTATCTGTCCTTGTTTGTAATTTTATTTAAACCATGTTTATATTCTACGTTGTTGTTGTTGTTGTTGTTTTAACATTATATTTTTAGAATGTCTGGTCTCAGTGAATTGGAGCTAGTGCCTTTGTCGTGTTTGTCTTCATTCCGACAGTAATTGAAGTGTGTGAATTAAAGAGAGAGAGAGAGAGAGAGAGAGAGAGAGAGAGAGAGAGAGAGAGAGAGAGAGAGAGAGAGAGAGAGAGAGGACCACATAGTGACATATGTGAAAGAAGGTGAATTGATAATAATTGGAATTTTAAAGTTATTTCATATTTTATTCCATATGTTTGATACTCCTCGCATAATGAATACCCTTGTATATTCTACATAATGAAGACAATAATTAAGTGATTCGTATTCGTACTATTCGTATTCGTTCCGTATCCCAAAAAAGTTAGACATCTTATTTCCAATGCTTCACACAATCTTGTTGTCTGCACGAAACAAACCACATCCAGAACTGATCCGCATCTTCACGGTAGATGACCAAACAAACTTCAAAACTTCTCTGTTCTCTTCTCATATTAGGGATCCAAATATGTCTCAGGCTTCGGGTACTATTGTACTCTTTACTGCCCACATTAAAACTATATAGAAACTTTTTGTTTATCTTCAAAGTGGACATCAAAATCTAAGTCCAGGTGCCATTTGCTCTTTATGGTAAATCAAACAAATGAAACAACAAACAAACAAAAACAACCTTTAAACGGTAAACAGTAAAACTACATTCAAGTATTATCTCTCTGCTCATGGTTAACATCTAAAAGCTATTTCTCCAGGTAGTGTTCTTTTTTGTAGTAAGACATCAAAACCAAAACTAAACCCAACTATCCTGTTCCTGTCGAAATCTCCGGAGCATTTCTCTCTCTCTCTCTCTCTCTCTCTCTCTCTCTCTCTCTCTCTCTCTCTCTCTCTCTCTCTCTCTCCCTCTCTCTTAAATCAGAAAGTTCCGGGGTTTTCTGTATAAATAGTATCCGCACTTAGTTGAAATTTAGTGATTTAAATTACCACAGTTTCTGTCATTCTCAATTGTTCTTTCTCGTTCCTAATCTGTTTTATCAATCTACTATCTTCTTCGCTAGACCATTCACCTACCTTTTTTTTTTGAAAACTCTCCCCAAACTCCTCGTTTGTTGGGTCAGATTGGGGATATTGGACGCTTTCTGCCGAATGGTCACTAGGGCTTTCTTTGGTATTATTATTTAGCAATGTAGGCATTTTATATGCATGTGCCTTGTTAATATTTATATTCTATTCTGTGTAAACTGGGGTTCGGTAAATTAGAGTACAGCCTCAGCCCTCAGCATACCCTGTATAAGATGCTTTTATTGTAAAGTGACCGGCTGGTGGAGTGCCTTCAGTTAAGGTTGTTTCAACAGATCTTTTATACGGATCAGGGGTGAGCCCTCTTTCAACCAAGTTGAGATCTTAATTCGGCTGTTTGCAGTCCGCTGGCCCCTATAAACAATGACTAACTAAATAGAAAGTGCTCTGGTAGTGCATGGGTACTAAAGTGACTAGCCACCTACTTCCGGCAGGCGCGAATGATCCGGAAATTAATGAGTAGCCGTCCTTTGCTGCAAAATGGCGTTTTCTGCTCGACCAAGTGCAGCCAGTTGAAGACAATGGAGATTCTTTTTTCTAGTTAGTCACGATCTTCTTTTATTTTTTGTGCTTTGCAGTAGTAGGCTTACTAATACCATTGTAGTTCGCGTTTTCACTGCGTTCTCACTTTTTATACTAGAGTGTTTTTCTTAAAATTCAGTACGTTTTCTCCTGTATGATGATGATTATAATTGTTGCTCCTCCTCTTCTTTTTCTTCTTCTTCAGCATCCTCCTTCTCCTCCTCCTCCTCCTTCTTCCTCTTTTTCTTCTTCTTCTTCTTCTTCTTCTTCTTCTTCTTCTTCTTCTTCCTCCTCCTCCTCCTCCTCCTTGTTTTTCTCCTACCGCAGCGTCTGTGTCAAATTTCGATGTGCCCACTCCTCTTTCAAGTTATGATACTTTTCTTTTCGAGTTTTCCTGACATTCCAATTTTATTTTCTCTTTCTCTCTCGCGGTGCCTGGATGTCCTATGATGTCTTGTTTTCGAACAAATTACCTTGTCATGTTTCAAAACTCCATTTTATTTTTTCTCTTTCCATCTTCGTGCTCTTCTGCATATCAGAGCGCCAATATGTTTTGAAAAATGTGGCGTGCGCTGCAACGATGATGATGCACAAGGGCGAACGGAAGATGGAAAGGAAAGAAATAAAACCCAGTTGCTTTGCTGACAGCAGATATGTGTACATTGCCCATAATACTTCAGTGAGCAGATATCTTCCCAAAATGCCAAAGGGTGTATTTTGGAGGGGAAGATTTACCCACATGTCTTCAATTTTGGGAAAACGCGTTATGCTATTGCATTTGCTCCTTCCGAAACAGCGAATGATGTTGATTTCAAAACAGCCACACGCCAAACTATTTTTTGTGTTTTCACACTTTAAAAAATTATTGCAACTATACATATATTATATAAGCGGCATACTGCTTTCGATTTGTCCTTCCTTGTGTGTGTGCGTGTGTGTGTGTGTGCACGCGCGGGTGGGTGTGTGTTTGTGTGTGTGTGGGTGTGTGGGTAGGTGTGTGGGTGTGTGTGTGTGTGTGTGTAAGGATGTATTCAAGGAGAAATTGGGTGTTAAATCTGACAACTCTCTTGTAAAATGGAATCCCACCCAAAAAATGGGGTGCCATTTTTGAACTCCATTTTTTAATTACATGAAAATTGTAAGAACATACTGCAGGATACCATATTTTAAATTTTAGCAAAAAGTCCTCAGTTTAACAAATGTTCTGACTCCAAGTGTTTCAAACACACACAGGTGTGTACGCTTTCATTCTTTCTCTGAAACTACAAAGGTGTCTTAGAAAGAGGGGGGGGGGGGGGGGGGAGAGAGAGAGATTTCGCATGCGCAGTACTGAGTGCGGGTTGAACATATTTTAAAAGGGGCAACAACCCTTCCATTCCTCATCAACTATTGAGGAAGTTTTTGCCAGAACCCCATGTGCTAATTGGGGAATCCCTTTGCCCAAGTACCCGTTTTGCCATTATTACACGCTTGTGCGTGCGTGTGTGTGTCTGGTGTGGTGGGCATGTAGAAACGACGTTACTCTGACACACACATGAAACTCCACATGGTTTCTATTGACTTTTTTGGAAGGCCGCCCTGTTTTGACGTCAAAATAGTGCTCCGTTGAGTTAGAGCTGTTATAGGATTAGGGTTAGGTTAAGGGTTAGGGTTAAGGTTTGGGTTAGGGTTTGGGTTAGGGGTTAGGGTTAGGGTTAGAGCGTGTATGGTCAGATCGCCGCGCTTTGAGCCTGATTGGAGATTTGGGGAAAGTCGCGTATATAGCATCCAGTATTATTATTAGTATTAGTATTATAAAGCTTTTTTGGATGCAATCTTCCGGGCAATAAGGGAGTGATAGGACAAAGATCTATCTCCCTTTTTCTGCTGATAGTCGTTTGCATTAAGAATTACGCAATAGGTAGGGTGTACAGAAAGTACGAAAAGAGCGAAAAGGACCGCATAGGGTACATAATACAGCCGACTCTTTCGTTGTGTTCTCAGCTCGCCAGTGCCTCAGCTGGGCTTGCTTCAAGTCACAGATTTTTAGTTAGCATAAGAGGATGCGAGAATGAAGTTCCAAGGAAAAGAAAACATCTTCGTGCGAAAAAAAACCAACTATCCACAATTTGATTGCTTGGCAACAGATATGGGAAGAAATCTAACTGTTTGAAACATAATTCATAGCCAAAAATAGTTTTAAGATCTAAGATTGCACTCCTTCGTCTCCTTCCTGTGACTGAAAAACATGACGTAACAACTTCGAAGCGAAACTTTCATTATAAGAGCTGGGCTTCAAGTGTAACAACGCTTTCGAGTAGAAGACACATTTGTGGAATCGAACAAGGACGACCCCAACACGAAATGAAGGTTAAAGGGAGAGCGAATGGATATGCTATCTTAAGGGTAAACGGATCTTCAGTCTCCAGGCCACTTAAAAGCTTCCAGACACAGACAATATAGTCTGGGAACGATAGAAAACGATGTCCTTAAATGATGTTGCGGCTTTCCAAGACATGCGGTTAGCGGATGGCAATCATGCTAGACAGAGAATTAGCTAGAATGTTTCCTTAGCAGTAGTGGGATGAAGCATGACGCTGACTATGACCCACCGAGACTAATGTACAAAAATGGAGGATGGCAATGGTGGTTAGGCAAAGATTCTTTAGTAGTACGTTAGTTCTTTGAGTGAAAGAAGCAGACTTTAATAATAGGGCGAAAGCTAATGATGAGTAGACAAACATTTCGCTGAAATGGGTGTTCGGTCACGCCAGCGCCACTGGAAACAATAGCTGGACGAAGTATGTGGATGGGGCGGAATAAAATCCAGGAAGACTGTCTATCAAAAGTGTGGACAGCAATAATAGAGAGAATGGACAAAGACAAACATCTTGTTATTATCATTTTTGGGGTGAAAGTCGTTCATGACCATCCACTAACGAATCCTCGTACTTAGATTGGCTGGTGTATGTAGGTAGGGTATGTATGTATGTATGTAGATCTAAGTATGTAGGTACACGTGTGCTTTCTTGCGCGCGTTGTCCGGTACTGTGTTGTTGTTGTTGTTTGTAGATTATAGTCACACGACACTGTCGCATATAGGTGACTACTGGACCGATTTATACTGACACCAGCGGGCCAGTTGTTGGTAAAGGGGAAAATAATATGATCACACGTTGACCAATCCGGGATTCGAACCAGCGACCTTTCGGTTACTAGCAAGACGCTCTTACCAACTGAGCTACCCGGCCCCACTGGTACTGTGTCTTTTCTGTATTCCATTTGTAGCAGCTTCCCTAAACTTCTGCTGAACAATCACAGCACTGAAGCATCGTGTGATCTATTCTGGCGGCATACTACTCAAGTCTTGAATAATGGATTGCCCTTTTACATGCATTGCGGGCATACCAGCTGAAAGAGGGGGCGCTCAAGGCGCCGCTGGACAAAGGGAACCAGCAAGCAAACAATAATTTTGCTGAATCGAACGTATGTCTTCGAAGACGAACATTTTTCTGCAACCTGGCGCACGGAGTTTCCTCCATGAGCCACTGAGCGATCCAAGTTAGTATATTGGTTGCAGCACTTTGTTTTGTCTGCACGTCCAAACCATAGCCTTCACCGTCCATAATCCGGCGAGCAGAAATAAAGTTAAACTACCCTTCTGTGTCTTGCTGTGTTCTCCATTGACAAGTCTGGGGAAAAGCTTCAAAGACAGTGTCAATTAAGGCCTGCTGCAAACAATTTATTCATAGCACGGCGGGTAAGTGCTTTAGATATTCACCTTATTGCAAATATCCATGATTTCACACTCGAGATGATTTGATGTTGTTGTTTTTTTTACTTTTGATGACCGCCAGCTAACGTAGGTTCTGAAGCAGCCAGTAAAGTTGAACGTTTATTATAATATTATTTCAAAACTAATTCTAGCACCAATTGTATTTGAAAAAAAAAAGGTTTGTGTTGTCTTATTAGAAAGTAAATCTAACTTTATTATAAATCTACTTTCGTTTTAGAATACAAGTTGTACATATTCTAAGTTGTTTGTGTTTAAATAAATTAATTAATTTAAAAGTTAATGTTGTTGCTGCTTTTGTTGTTGTTGTTGTTAATTTTGTTGTTAATGCTGTTGTTGCATTTTCTTCTTCTTATCATTTTTCTCCTCTCCTTCCCCCTCCTCTTTCTACTGCTTTTCCTCCTCCCCTCCTCCTGCTGATGCTTCTTCTTCTTCTTCTTTTTCTTCTTCTGCTTCTTCTTCAGGTGACTAAAGAGGAAATGTCTATTTTAAGCCTATTGTATGGTAAACGTTTTTTAAGGTGACTTTCTTCTTTGCTGAACATTTTAACTAATAAGGCCGGTCAGACTGCGCTTTAAAGCAAGCCTGACTCCTTTTTAAAATTATCTTAGAAGAGTTTTTATTACGTTAGTCCGTAGAATGAGGCAAACAATAATTTATTGAGTATAATTATGATTAACGTTTGAGAAATTGCCTGACAGATTTCGTGTTCTAAAGCTCTTTTCCTATTTGTGCTAATTCCCATAATGGTAAGGGCTTTCTTGCGACACAGAATGTTCAGGGCCAGGAAGCATAACGAGCCAAACGTGCTTATTAGAGAGAAGAAAAGGATTACCCCTTACCGGCAAGAGTCGAAGTCGACGAATACGTTAAAAAGTTGCCTATAGATGTAAGTACTGTCTGCTGTAGACTTAATGTCTGGCAGCGTAGGTTTGGACATGGACAAAAATGGAGGGCGAAAGAAATGGTTGACTTGTTGTTGGGTTGACTTCTCCTCCTCATTCCCCTTCTCCTTCTTCTTCCCGAACAGATCTTTGTTTGGCGTCGACATTTTATTTTCCACATCATTCTCGTCCTCTTCTGCTAAATATTCATCTCCTCTCTCTTTTTTTCCGTGTCTTCTGACTCCTCCTCTCTCTTCCAAGGCTTTTATTTATACCGGCTTTCCTTCCTGTTGTAGCTTTTGTTTGAGGAGCATCAGCATCCATTGTTTTGGTTATGCATTTTGACAATTATTTTGGTTGATTCTATTTCTCTACACGTATTCCACTTCCAAAACCAGTCATTTCTGTTTGCAGGTAGCGCTACTGTCAGTGTTGTGCAGTTGAGTGTTCAGTGTGCAAGAGCATGAATAGCAAGATATTAACAAACTGTCCTTCACTCGCATTTGTATCCAGTATGGATATTAATACGCTGTTGACAGGAGATTACATCGGCAATATGCATTTCAGCATTCAGTGTGGGTTTCATTTTGCTGTCGATAAGATAAGCTATTGGCAAATCGTCTTTTAGTATGCCGTATGAATACCAGTAAGTTGTTGGCATTAATTTGTAATCCATTGGAACACTGCATTTCAGTATTCAGCGTGCGTTTCTCAAAGAGTTCAGTGAAAACACATTCACCACGTTGTCTAAGGCCGCCTCCCACACGTATTTTAAAGCTCTGCAGCGCAAACTCTCTGATAGCTACCGTTGAGTTCACTCGACAATAGCATTGAAATTCGGAGCTGGACACTTGAAAGCTTGCCTCTTTACAAACATGGGATGACGTATCCTTGTTTTAAAGGCGGAGAGGATGATAGAAAAGCAATTCTAGGTGTATTTCGGGGCCTTAAGAGGTTCGCGTTATTGCTTTCAAACTTTCTAGCTCAAATTTATTTAAGCTTACCTTGCTTCTGCTCGTCGCGCGAACATTGTGATGTACATACAATGCTCCCCTTCTTTTAACAAGCACGTTCTATATGGGATCGAATTGCTTTTCTCTGAGTGAAATACATCGTAAGTTTAAAGAACTTCCAAACTGCTTCTGTCTCTGTATCAGTTACGGATTTATCTTACCTAAGTTTTAAGGAACTTTCAATGATTGTTGAAAGTATTTTCTTGCCACTTTCTAATAAAACTAAAAAGGAAAGGGCGGAAAGAGGTTTTGTTTTCCTAAAGAAACTTATAAAACACTAGATTGGGTTCAAAAGAAATAAAACTGTACAAATAAATTAGCACAAAAATAGAAAATAACTAATTACATAGCTTTATATCAGCTTAAACAAAGAAGGAACCTTTGATTTCACAGTACAAACTCATATTCTTATATCTCTTTTTTTTAACAGAAGGGTGATCAACTATTCTTTTTTTTTTCCACCTGGACTGTCGTCGGGGCTTGTTTCAAAGAGAAATATCAAAATTCACTGACCGAGTTTTATATTAGAATTCTCTGGCTTCGGAGTGGTTGTTGTTGTTGTTGTTAATGTTGTGGTTGCTGTTGTTGTTGTTAGTTTTGTTGTTAATGTTGTTATTGCTCTTCTTCTTCTTCTCATCATCCATCTCCTGCCCTTCCTCCTCCTCCTCCTCCTCCTTTTACTGCTTCTCCTCCTTCTCTTCCTGCTTCTCCTTTTTCTTTTTCATCTCCTCCTACTCATCCTTGTTGTTCTTCTTTTTCTTCTCCTCCTCCTTTCCTTCTTCTTCTCCCCCTCCTCCTTCTTCTTCTTCTTCTTCTTCTTCTTCTTCTTCTTCCGCAGGTGACTAAAGATCAAATGTCTCTTCTAAGCCTATTGTATGGTAAACGTTTGTTTTTTTAAAGATGGCTTCTTCTTTGCTAAAAATTTCAAGTCAAACTAATAAGGCCGGTCGGACTGCACTTTAAAGCAAGCCTGAGACCTCCTTTTCAATGATAATAGCGCTCTCGTCCTTTCTCGTCTTGACTATTGCAACTCTCTCCTTGCTGGCTCCCCGAAACACATCATTGACAAACTACAAAAGGTTCAGAACTCAGCAGCTAGACTAGTATTCCGAGCTAAGAAACGCGATCACATCACACCTCTACTACATTCCCTTCACTGGCTTCCTGTGCAAGCACGCATAGAGTACAAACTCTCTGTTCTCTGTCACAACTTCTTCACAGATTCTTGTCCTTCCTACCTTGCTGATCTACTGTCTGTCTACTCCCCTTCACGCACTTTAAGATCTTCTGCTGACACTCGCACACTCAAGGTTCCCGTCACCCGCACTAAGACATACGGCCAACGTGCATTCGCTTACTCCACACCTAAGCAATGGAATTCCCTTCCCGCCCATATCCGCAACATACAATCAACACAAGCATTCAAAAAGGCCCTCAAAACCCATCTCTTCAAACTGCATTATTCAGATTGATTTGTATCCCGCTGCCATTCTCTCATCTTTTGTCTATGTCTGATCCGTAAGTGTATAAACGGCTGTAAATATTTATACTGTTTTTTCTTCCTGGGCCTAACCGGGCATATAAATAGCTGTGAATAGGTTTTTGCTATTCTATTTTCTGTCTTTTTTGTCATTTGTGTACATAGTTGTAAATAGTATATTTTTGTCTTTTTTTGTAATTTATGTACATAGTTGTAAATAGTCTGTACCTTTACTGTCCCGTCTTTTGGTGTATTGTAGCAAAAGTGATGTTTCATCGAGTGCCTGTACTTATATGTAATGACTATGTAAAGCGTGGTGAGTCTGGTCATAGGCTGGAGTACCCGCTATATAAAAATCCGTTATTATTATTATTAATAATAGAAGAGTGTGTTGCGCTAGTCCGTAGAATGAGTCACACCTTTCTGTTAAGGGAACAAGCAATAATATTAAGAAGAAGAAGAAGAAGAAGAAGAAGAAGAAGAAGAAGAAGAAGAAGAAGAAGAAATATAATAATAATAATAATAATAATAATAATAATAATAATAATAATAATAATAATAATAATAATAATAATAATAATAATAATAATAATAATTTTATTTATTTATTTAATAATAGATAATATTCCTGGGAGCCCTTAATCATGATTGGTTTGTCACCGTGGAGTGGCTAGCCGTTGTATACGCGGGGTGTAACACGACCTTGAACTATTTAGAATCAGTCATACAGAGTGTGTTCGGATGAAAGTACAAACCGAGGTCTAGTCTGTGCACGCAGCATTCCATCGCACTTACTTGAAAGATCCTGACGCTCATATCTTGGACGGCTGAGTTCCGGCTACTCACATACCCCAGCACGCACTAGGTCCCTTCTCCCAATACCGGGTCGTCCAGGATTGTGCTTAGTGGTCAGGGCGTCAGGCTATGCTCCCAAAACTCTCAAAAGTTTGCAAATGGGCGCCTCCGGCGGCTTCAGTTAGATTCTGTATCGGCCAACGCCTTGAGCAGCTCTTAAACTGAAAAAGCGCTATATAAGAACGATAAAATAAATAAACAAAAAATAAAATATGTTAGGGACGTTAGGACACGACGTTTAGAATCCAATCTTTTTCGCAAATATCAGACATAAACAATATTGCTATGTAGACAGCTAATAGCAATCTCTCAGCGTAAATTACATATATTTTTTAAAATACATTTTTACTTAATTTCTTATTTTGTTGCCACCTCATCAAGGGTTTAAACTCACTTGAAAGGTAGATAGTAGATGACTGAATGGATTGTCTATAAATAAATACAGGCCTGTTTTCTTTCAATGAAAAATACGGCATTATTCATGCAGACAGCTTATAGCAATCTCTCTGCGTAAATTACATATATTTTTTAAAATACTTTTTTACTTAATTTCTTATTTTGTTGCCACCTGATCAAGGGTTTAAACTCACTTGAAAGGTAGATAGTAGATGACTGAATGGATTGCCTATAAATAAATACAGGCCTGTTTTCTTTCAAAGAAAAATACGGCATTATTCATGCAGACACTTTTGTTTGCTCGTACACTGAACAAAGAAAGCGAAGACTTCCTCCTCATAAAGGGGATTGATTACTTTGGAATTTCTCAGATTTTCAAAGTAGCATCAGTGTTTAAATCGATGGCATGTAGCGTGCAAGTTGTTGTTAGGCTATACGAAGTTGTTATTGTGCACGTACCAGAGGACGAACGAAATTTCCTCTCAAAGAGCTCTTTGATTTGTCTTCATTGACCGTACTAGACGAGACGTAACGTTCTGAAGGCTTTCTGCGTGTGCACGAAAATAAAGGAAGTTCACTTTATAAAAAAAATAGCACTGTAGGATTTGAGTGTAAATTTTGAAGGGATTAGGATTTTTTTAATCTTAATATTAGTTCCCGAGTTATACATATTTGAAGAATTATTGTTTTATGTGTCTTCTTCTTCTTCTTCTTCTTCTTTTTCTTCTTCTTCTTCTTCTTCTTCTTCTTCTTCTTCTTATTATTATTATTATTATTATTATTATTATTATTATTATTATTATTATTATTGTTGTTGTTGTTGTTGTTGTTGTTGTTGTTGTTGTTGTTGTTGTTGTTGTTGTTGTTATTATTATTATTATTATTATTATTATTATTATTACTATTACTATTACTATTGTTGTTGTTGTTGTTGTCACCCATGAGGGCGAATCTCCGGGTTGCCTTGTCAGCGAAGGCTCGGCCGCCGTAAGAGCAGCGTCATCCAGGACAAGGGGAACGGGATCAGTATGGCATGATGGGTGTATTGGCGTTTCTGGCTCACCGTCTATGACATGAGTGTCAGGATCTTTAAAGTCCGTGCGATGGAATGCATGCGTACAAATACTAGACATTGGTTTATACTTTTATTCGAAGGGGTCCTTCGATGACGAGGGTCATATAAGTCTAAGCTTAATTTTACGCATACGTACACACACTCGCATATGCGCACATACACATGTAGGTAAACACACGAATACACACACACACACACACACACACATACATACGCATACATACGCATATACATACACACAAGCACACACATACCCACACCCACGCAAGCACACACACACAGAATGAAATCAATCAATCATTCATTTAATGTCTGTTCACACATGAGAGAGAGAGAGAGAGAGAGAGAGAGAGAGAGAGAGAGAGAGAGAGAGAGAGAGAGAGAATAAAACACACATACACATAATTATAGAAAACGGGCAGAGTGATAATACCGACTGAGTGTCAAAGAGGCAAATTCAGACAGACAGAAATGACGAGGACGTCGAGAACGACGAAGGCGGTGATGATGATGATAAAAATGATGGTGATGGGGATGATGGTTGTGATGATGATTTTCATTTAGGTCTATACTGCTAGTGCCAGAGCCTTACAATTGAAACTACTCAAACAGAGGAAGCACAGAAAGGGGCGAGTAGAGAGGCAGAGATCCACACACATACAGAGACAGAGAGACGAAGAGAAACAGATAAACAGGCGGACGCTCGGACGGATTTTAAAATCAAGAGTTTGACAAGATCGAATCCTCTTGGGAGGGTTGAAAAGATTGATTCCGTTCCAGTCAAAGTTATGAATGAAAATGTGTTATCAGTTCATCGAAAGCTTGGACAGGTTGAAGACGCATCATTCTATCGATTTACGAATGAAAACGGATTCCCCATTCTACCCTATTGATTGGCTACATGCCTTTGCTACCCTGATTTGCTAGTGTGTGAGAGAGAGGAGGTGGGAGACAGTGTGTGTTTGGAGGATCGTAGGGGATTGAGGGGTGCGCGCGCGATCTTGTGTGTGTGTGTGTGGGTGTGTGTGTGTGTGCGTGTTTGTGCGATTTTGTGTGTGCTTTTTAGTGTTTGTGTGTTTGAATGTTTGTGCTTGTATGGGAGTGAAGGTCTTCAGCTGGGAGAGGTGTGTGCATAGGTGTTCGCGTGTGTGTGCGTGTGTATGTGTGTGTGGGCGTGTGTTCCATTTATTCAGTCATGGGAAAAAGGTTTGAGAATATTAAATTGTCTTACCACTCCAATAAACCGGGGCGTGAAGGAATGTCACCTAGGAAGACACCCGAGGCATGTGCATAACCATGTTAGTATTAATGAAATAGCAGCTTCGACGAAGATAACAACAACGACGACGATTGCAACATCATCAGCATCAGCATCATCATCATCATCGTCGTCGTCGTCGTCATTATCACCATCATCATCAGCAGCAGCAGCATCATTACGTAACTTCCACCATCATCAACAAGAACAATAACAACAAGTTTTTTTAAAGTAATAATAATAATAATAATAATAATAATAATAATAATAATAATAATAATAATAATAATAATAATAATAATAATAGCAACAATAACTACAACTATTACTCAAACAACATTAACGGCTTGGATAAATAAAATATTCTTTTTGTAATGTCAATTCCTCACTTTCCCATTCCCACCTTTTCACATTAAGGCTTCTCGGGGATGTTCCAGCTTGAACACAATCCTGGTCTGGTGTACGTAATATAAGAAGGCGCGACAGAGGTAAAAGCTACAGCAGATAAAAATACTCCATATTAACAGGTTATCGATACATGTAATATAATAACAAAATAAATAATTTCATTCTTAGACATGACAGAAATAGAGTCTGTATAGAAAGACAAGCGGGCATACTCTTTATATTAGGAAACCTAATAGGCAGGCATAGTCGAAACACATTTTGTTTGTTGGTTGGTTGATTTTTTTTTTTTAACGTCTTCTACATCGAGGTGGTGAAACACACACAAAACAGTTTCTAAGGGACAAACACCTTTGTAGTAAGACATAGGATGGTCATCATCATCATCATCATTCTTCATCATCCTCATCCTCATCATCAACTTTATCATTATCATCATCACCATGCGGCATCGTATAGGGCCGTCTCTACCTCAGTAGACTTCAGGATCACACTCTTTCTGTTAATGTATGATATGACAGTCACAGGTTCTTTATTCTAAGTCACAAATATAGTCATGTTATAACCTTTTTTTTTTCTTTCTTTCTTTCTTAAAGCATGGGAGAGTCTAGAGTTTTGTCTCCGAATCATCCCGTTCGTCTGGAATTCGCCTCCGTCTCTCAGTCAAATCTACATCCTATCTGGAAAGGCTTTCTTATTATTCTTTTTCTTCGCCTTTGTCTTCTTTTCAGCCTGACAATTGCCCCATCGGCCACCGCTGTATTTTTCTAAAGATGAAAAAAGGGAGAGCCGAATGAGATAGAAAAGCGAAACTGTAGAGTAGAGCTCTATGATGGAAGGGAAGACTGAAGAGGTTGCGAAAAAGAGAGAAAACGAGAAGAAGAAGAAGAAGAAGAAGAAGAAGAAGAAGAAGAATAAGAAGAAGAAGAAGAAGAAGAAGAAGAAGAAGAAGAAGAAGAAGAAGAAGAAGAAGAAGAAGAAGAACAACAACAACAACAACAACAACAACAACAACAACAACAAAAAGAAGAAGAAGAAGAAGGAAAAGAAGAAGAACAAAAGACACGCACTCTCTCTCTCTCTCTCTCTCTCTCTCTCTCTCTCTCTCTCTCTCTCTCTCTCTCTCTCTCTCTCTATATATATATATATATATATATATATATATATATATATATATATATATATATATATATATATATATATATATATATATATATATATATATATATATATATATATATATCAGGGATGTTGCTAGGAAATTGTTTCTTCGGCGATTTGGCCGAAACAGCCGTGAAACTTTTGGCTTTTTACAGAAAGTTTCGGCTCTCTCTTCCAAAGCAGTCTCACAAGTTTTTTGACTAGGTTCACTACGTTAACGTGCACCCTCCACCTCCATATATTAAAGGTGTTCTGTGGATGCATATCTTTGTAATAAAACATGATTTTAAGAGTAGAATAAGAACACTGAAAAGAAATTTTGTTTTCTTAAATTTTAGACACACAAAAACAATAAAAAGTTTAGACTGTCCCTTGACAGACCACAATACTGTCAGAGTTTCTGGGTTTATCCTTAGTAATTATCGAATCCTCACCTAAACTGCAAGCGTACAGCACAGGAATATCGGAAAAATGGACAAAACCGAGCCGATTCACACGTGAAAACTTCGGCTCGGCGAGCCGACATGACGGACAGTTTATCGGCTTTTTTATAAAAATTTCGGCTAAAAGCCGAAGATCCGACCCAAACGACATCCCTGATATATATATTCTCTTTCACAGTTTTTAAAAATATTTATAGACAGAGAGACACTGACACGACACACAGACACACAAAGACCGAGACGGAGAGAGAGAGTGGTGACAGTAAGAGAGAGAGAGCTAGGGAGGAGCGTTAGCTCGAGAACTGGAATCGAGACATTGAGCTGAAAAGGCGTTGAATTAAGGAAGACTAGTAGCCACGCAAGGATCACTGGCAACGCAGAACGAAAACTCGCTGGAAGATCTTTCAAACTTTTCAGTCCTTTTGTGTGCTTTAGAGCTTTGGGGACTACACAACCTATACCGAATTCAAACAAAGAATAAGGACCGACATTCGAGTAAAAGTTCAAGGTTCAAGAAGTCTGAGATGAAACTAGGCGAGTCTAGACGACACTAAAGAAAGGATTTTTCAAAAAAAAAAACAATAACGTCTTGGAATTTTTTTTTACTATCAAGATACAGAGGTGAGTGAACCTTTACAGTTTCTTATTAGGTCTCTGGTGCTCTTAAAATGTACATTATCATTTTCTATGACTAGGTTGATCGTTTTGGACCATTTAAATAAAGATTCAGAAGCTGAGATTTCGATTTTATTTCCTCCCGAATTAATGTTCTAGAATTACAATAAAGTTGGATGTATGTAACTTATAGCCTGTAGCTTTTGAGTGCATCTCAAATCCAAGATCTTACAAGCTACGTATCAATCGATCGTAAAATAGCGTACGGAGTGTTATTTAAGAAATACAAGCCTACACTCCGCAAGAAGTAGTAGGCGCTATAACGATCTATATATACTACTCAAAATAATTGAAGGGCCACTCTCATATTTCATTTAGTTTATAATTTTTTGCTGCTATCAATAATATCGCTTATATTGCTTATTTCAAAACTTATCCTGTACAGTAACATTCAAGACAATCTTATTCTGACAAGTAATCACATGTGTGAGTTTTGAACTTCCTGCACTGAGTTGAAAAACAAATCAAATTTTTACCCAAAAAAAATGACCCTAATTTACTGTTGTCTTGCTAATAAAGCACAATTTTCAACATTAAAAAGTGATTTGCACGCGAAAGGCTTGCATTTTCTGAGTTCAGTTCAACAATTGGTGCTTTTTTCTGGGTATAAATGGCAGCGCTTTTGCTGCTTTTCTAACCATGCCCCCAAGGCGACGATTGACTGATGCAGATAGAGGCAGAGCTATTGCATGGCTTCAGGAAGGGGTGGGGGTGAGAGAAGTTGGCAGGCGACTGGGAGTGTCATACTCCGTTGTCCAAAGGCTGCGGGAGCGCTTTAACAACACTGGAAGCGTCCAAGAACCAAGAAGGTCCGGACGCCCCCGCGTTACCACTGCAAGACAAGACCATTTCATCACCCTGTCAGCTCTGGGGATGAGGTCCGCTACAGCAAACACCATCAGAAGACAGCTTCACGCAGCCAGCAATGTTAACGTCAGCGACCAGACAATTCGCAACCGTCTACACAAGGCAAACCTGCGATCAAGACGACCAGCAGTACGGTCATTGCTCACCCCAGCTCACCGTGCAGCGCGTTTGGCCTGGGCTCGGCGTCATTTCGTGTGGACTAGGCAACATTGGTCAAGGGTGCTCTTTACAGACGAGTCTCGGTTCTCCTTGTCTTTCAACGACCGTCGAGTGAATGTTTGGAGGCGTCCACGGGAGCGTTTTGCTGATGCGACGGTGCGCAAGCATGACCGCTTTGGTGGTGGATCTGTCATGATGTGGGGTGGCTTCGCATTAAACTTCAAATTCATGGCAATTTAAACGGTATTGGCTACAGGGATGGCGTCCTACAACCTAGGGTTCTCCCAGCTCTGCGGGCCATTGGGGAAGGTGCCATACTACAGGACGATAATGCCAGACCCCACCAGCGCGTATCGTCAATGACTTCCTGCAGCAACAGCACGTCATAAGGATGGATTGGTCGGCTCGATCACCCGATTTGAACCCCATTGAACAACTGTAAGATGTCTTGGGTCGACAGACACGGGCAAACCTCCCTCCAGGAGCTAACCTTGAAGTTCTGGCCCAAGTTCTCCAGCAAGAGTGGTTGGCCATCCCAGGAAACATCCTCCATAACCTGATACGGTCCAACCTTGAAGTTCTGGCCCAAGTTCTCCAGCAAGAGTGGTTGGCCATCCCAGGAAACATCCTCCATAACCTGATACGGTCCATGAGACAACGATGCCAAGGCTGCATTGATGCAAACAGTGTCCACACCCGATACCGACTCTATAGATTTTTGGTTTCTAAAGTTTTGATTTTATAAATGAGGGTTATGTCCAGTTAAATTGAATTTACTCAAATTTTAAGCGACTGATGTCTAAAATCTTTTTTGTTATTGATGCAGAAATGATTGCAATAAAATATGATGAACTAAGAAATTGAATTCGTGTTTCTGATTTAAAGAGAGACCCATATGTCCAAGTGTCCCTTGTATTATTTTGAGTAGTATATTTAATTTATCAAATATACAAAGTAACATCAAGCGCTGCTATTATACCTACTATCCAGATAGTTATAGTTGTACTGTATGTTTCGTTGGGTTAGTGGCTGTTTTGGTCCTGATTTGGCTCGGAAGAGTCCGCTGGACCTAAAGCAATAGTCTTGTATTGTATTGTAGTGGCTGTTTGGATGGGGTGTTTGAGTGGGTAGCTGGGTAATGAATATCTAGCCGACTGTTTTGATCTATATCATATATGATTGTGTGTGGAACTATCTATTAGAATTGTTTTCATTCAGTGTTTTTTTTCTCAGATTGATAATTTGACAACTCTCTATGCTCTCTATTTCTCGTAAGGCCTACCTTCATTCGTTTTAGCGAGACTGTAGGGACTCCGAAGAGGTCAATGAAGAACAAGACTTATTCAGTAATACTGACATAATAAGGAATTCCTTCGGTTGTTTCCACACTTCTGATACCTTATCTCTGTGTGCGCTTTCTTTGCACAAACGTTTGTAGAACAAAATAACTTAAAACTATAAAAGAAATTCACTTAGATCCAAGTTTCCTTTCAAAAAGATACGGTTTTCTTTCTGAAGGGCTGTCGACCGTTGTTGCTGGTTTTCAGTTTGTTATTGTTGTCCTTTGTATTTGTGTGTAGGGGGGTGGTGAGGAGGGGGAAGAGGTATTGCCTGTTGTTGATTGTTACTTGAATCTGTTGTTGATTGTTACTTGAATCATCGCACAAATACAGATATTCTATAATAGAGGCAAGTCAGACAGATGGCTGATTGTTTCTATTTTTTATTAACGTCTTCTTTGAGTTCGAGATGATAAGGCGCACGCACCCGCGCATTGACACACACACACACACACACAGGCGCGCTCGCATACACAATCACACACACACACACACACAAACCTCTAATCAAATATAGCCTACTAAACTACGGTAGAATCATTTAAAGTATTTCTAATCTAACGAGCGCATCTGTAGAGTACTAGAGAGCGCGTCCCCCAACCCCACCTCTCTCTTTCTCTGTATACTAGTATAGAGATGAACGAGAGAGAGATAGAGAGAGAGGTGAATGAAGGATAAACACGTTAAGATTGTTTTTAAATTATTGTTTACTATTTCAATTTTGGAAAAGTATTGAATTACGGAAATATTGCTTTTTAGTATTCGGCTTCTTCTTGTTGTTTCACGCCGTTTTCTATGTTTAGTTATCTGCACACTAATTAAAGTCGTTAAAAAAGTAATAAAAATCAGAACTTGAGATCATTTTCTATCACGCTTCCCTTAAGCTTTAATGACTTGTGGCTTTTATTTAATTCTGTCTCATATTCAGCTGTCTAATTATTACTGGTCAGTGTTGTACATATGTGTGTGTGCGTGTGTGTGTGTGTGTGTATGTGTGTGTGAGAGAGAGAGAGAGAGAGAGAGAGAGCGTGCAATCGTTCGTGTGTTTGCGTGTGTGTCTGTGTATCATATTTTTAATAAGATAATCCGCTTTTAGCTGTGTAATCTTTCCAACCCGTCAAACGTTTGTTTGAAAGTAATTTCGAGTTTGCTACACATCTTGATAATGTCTGAATTTCTGAAACGTAAAACTTGTCGCGATTTGTTTTTCGAATTTCGTGATATAGGAGCTTTGTGTATGTGTTTTTTTTTTTAACATCTCAGTAGTTCTCTTTTTTTTCAAATTGTGCCAACGTTTAGATTGTAGCTCTTAAATGTTAAGTTTTTGACTTTCCATATTTGGGATATGGATACAATTTTTCTATTATAAATCGTCAATGCATGTCAGCGCAAAATAGTCACAGATTAAATTAAATGAATTCTTCTTTTTTAATTATTTTTTATGCGTTCTGTTAGTGCGCTTAACATTTAGTTTTGGGTTATAAGATTTTGTTTTTATGTTTATTTGTTTCGCTCTCGGTCTCATGACATTACCTGGAAATACTTTGAAATAGTTGGGAATCAAAAATAGTCAAAGTGCCGTTGTGTCGGTCGGTTGGGCTGTCGTTCGGTTGGAAGCCATATCTCAAAACCCACGGAACGGATTTTGACCCCATTTCATAGGAACTTTACCTACGTTAGTAGCCTGCCTCACCTGCCATCATATTTGCTGTACCGAAAAGGTCAAGGTCATTGGAGTTATTTCATTGTTAAACACGTTTTGCTCGAAATCTCCGAAACCAGCTGAAATGATTTTGTTGGGTTTTGGTATACAGGTACTTCCGGTTGTCAATCAGATCAGCCGGTCAGTCTGTCGGTCCATAGGCTCCGAATTTCACTTTTGTGTTTCGTTCACAAAACACTTGTTGCCTTATCTTAAGAATATTTGAACTGATGTTCATAATGTTTATTTTGCGGATACTTAAACTACTGGTAAACATGTTTAATCCTGTGTGGTCTTTCTCAAAGATCAAGGTCGTTGCGCTTCTCCATATTCTAAACACGTTTAGCACTTCCTTTTTTTTGTACTTGCATATTGTTCAGATAGTGGCCTATCATTTAATTTTGATTCGTTGAGGTTCAAGCGAAATCACAATACCGCCAAAAACATTACCAGATTTTGAAAATAATTATTTTTCGATTTGTGCATTTGAATGGCTTGCCCTCTTGTTCAAATATGTTAGTGTACCTCAATCATCGAACCAGCTGTCACAATGATAATTAGAGGTATATATATATATATATAGTCTTAAAACTTTGCTATTTGCTATCATTACTTTATTTATTAAAATAAAAATTCGATTTTCTTTCCGTCTTCCAATAGCGATCTTCCTGCCTTTACACCACCTGTTTGGGTGAAGGATGTGTATTTGATGTGTGTGTGAGGGTGTATGAGACAGGTGAGCGTGTATGTTGGTACAGATCGCCGCGCTTTGAGCCTGATTGATCTGGGGAAAGGCGCGTAAATAGCATCCATTATTATTATTATTATTATTATTATTATTATTATTATTATTATTATTATTATTATTATTATGGCATGAATGTCGCATGTGTGTTCTGACTTTACAGAAAAGGAAAAAGAAAGCTTGCATATCAACCAGCAATCAATCTCAGGAGTGTTCGTTTCATAAATAATCTCTCTTTTTGTAACGAAGATTTTTTTTCTCTTTACCCAAAAGCCTGAGCAGAACCCAGAATTGTTTTATGGTCATGTAAGAAAAGTGCTGTATAACACAAAATCCATAGGACATCATATCATCTTAAAGAAAGTAATTAACCAGTCTGCACTGTTGAAGTTACGGTGTCCTTGATGTAATATTTACTAGACCCAGCTATTTATGCATCATAATCAGAATTTATTTATTATAAAATATATTACAATTAGTTGTTTACGTTTCTTGAGGAAAAAAAGTGTAACACTGATGATTGTTTTTTGCTCTACCAGTGTACAATTTGATGATTTTTTCTGTCACAAACAAGCCCACATTTCCTGCTATAATTTTTTCTATCAGTATTCTCACTAAGATGGAGTACGCTGGTTAAACGATCATCTGTGGTGCCCCTACGACCTCCGAGTTATGGGAAAGGATAGGATAGGATTCTCACTAAAACAGTGGAGTTATTTAAGCACCTAAAGCAGGGCTGGCTTCAAGACATAACCTCACAAACGCCAATAATAATTGATCTATTGCTAGTATAGTATGGAAACATTATGTTTATTTGTGCGGGTTTTTTTTTAATAAGGGACGTTGATAGCCAACGTATTTCGTGTTCTAAAGCGCTTGGCCTTAGTGCTAGAAGAAATGATTTATCACTCCGACGTTTTTCTCCACCAATCACTGTAAATCTTCAGCTGAAAAAACTGGCACGCTTCAGCTCAAAGGGAAACATGGATGTCTGCTTCGGAATCCCAAGAGAATCATGCTGGACGCGAAACGTAAGCGCATAATTAATGTAAACGTCGTTGTAGTCTCTAGTGGGATTAAAAGCGACATTTTTTAACGTGTAAAAGAATCAATAAAACAAAACAGTTAAGACTTCTTAAAAAAATTATTTCAAAGGGATTTCAAAAAAAATTGTAAGAGGGAAAAGCACTCTTAAGTTTAGTCAATACCGTAATTTTTTTTTTTTAATCAGTTTATAGTCCCCTCTCTTTCCGATAAGGATTTTCAGAGAGGAGACTCTTCCTGAAGAATTACGGTATTGGAGAAGGGTGTATGAGACAGGTGAGCGTGTATGTTGGTACAGATCGCCGCGCTTTGAGCCTGATTGATCTGGGGAAAGGCGCATAAATAGCATCCATTATTATTATTATTATTATTATTATTATTATTATTATTATTATTATTATTATTATTATTATTATTATCCAATACCAATTCCTTCCAATACCGTAAAACCATAAAAAGGAACAATTCTATTAAACTCTTTTTAAAAGCCTCAAGGTCGTTCCTCCCTTTCCTTCCCATTCCCCCTCCTTCTTCCACCCACTCCCCGAAAAAACAAAGCCGAAATGTAAACTCTTTCAAAGTATGGTTTTGATATAAATCCATAAATCCAAGGGGTTTTGTTCTTATTTATAGCATCAGTGTTGAAAATCTGAAAATAAAGCCGCGGCATATGTGTGAATTGTAGGCAGAGATGCCTGTTTACGTAACAAAGAGGAGACGCCTAAATTCAAAGTTTAGCGGTCGATTTGAGCACAGGCGCATAGGTCATAGGCTTGAAGTCATCTCAGCCGTAATACTTCTTCGGTCGCAGATACTCAAGTGGGATACAAGGATTCATTTGACCAAAGTGACCCTCCATTATGACTATGGCTAACAACGTAAGCCTATATTGCTCACAAAAATCGGGCCTTGTAGAAGGAAGAAGAAAGAAATTGCGGCAACAATTTGTATTCCAAATAATAATCCGTTTAATTAATAGGTTCTTCTAGAAAGTAGAGTAAAGAGGAAAGATGTCCCCGTAATCTTTCAGTATTTGTGAAGAGGAGCTGTAACGACTCCCTTTTCTCTGGACCAGCTTATGGAGGGCGATGTCCTCTCCTCCAAATCGCTGTCTTAATTACCTTCGCCCCCGGTCCTGAACAGAGTTGTGTGGCCTGGAATGCGTTGCACGCTTTGTTTCCATTCTTTACTGTCGTTTGGTTGTTGCCTCCCGGTATGGTCGCCTATCCAAATTGTTATGCTAACCGCACTCGACTTCGCGTTAACGACACATTTCTAGCATGTGCCAAAAACCACCACGCTGCTGCGTCACCCAAGAAGGAAGAACAAAGAATGATACCTAGAAAGTGTTTTAAACAAACTAGGACAGATGAGAAACGGGATATTACGCTGAAACATGAAGATGCAAGTTTAATATTTGATAACAAAATAAGGAAGAGGAAAAAGAAACCTAACGGTAGAGCCATAAACCAGAAAGAAATATAAAGAAAACTTATTAGGAAAAAAATTTTCCGTTCAGTATTTTATTAATCGTCTATTCACACTATGGTGATTTTAGACATACACACATGGTCACATCCACACACGCATTTAATATCTCATCTCATCTGAATAATTTAACACTTTAAAAGTAAATAATTACATTAAAATTACAACAATTTTCCAGCTGGCGATTTCATCAATTTTTTTTTTCGCGCCTAGACTTACCCGTGTTGGTGAGTGCATAGAAGAGAGGTTTGGTGGCAAGAGAGAGGAGCCAGGATTTGGGCAAGGGGCGATAATGAAAAAAACACCAGAATGTTTATTATGGTTAACTCTCTTAGTGACATCTTATGTGTCCAGAGACACGTGATCAGCTCAGATATTGTACAGTGTGCATGTAGCCCACTTCTCTTTGTGACGATTGTCCGCCTTAATTAATTTCACGTGAACAATCGTATTTGTCATCAAACTGGAAAGGGAGACAACAGTTTGTGTAAAACCCAGTACCATCTCTTCAGACGTAAAAGAGATTTCTCTTATATAGCGCACTTACAAGCTCAAAGAGCTTCTCAAAGCGCTGGCCCGTAATATCCAGCAATCACACAATAGTTTGCTGAAGTCAGGATTCGAACCCACGTCGCCCAAGACGCACTCACACAAGTCGTGCGCTCTGACCACTGAGCTATCCCTGCCGCTACGTAACAACCTACCTGTTTTACTCACATGTGTGTGTTTGTTTTGCTTTAACTCGTCCCCCTTTCCTTACATTGTACACACAATTTTGTTTCTTTTTCATTACAAACTCAAGTCATATTTGCATAATATTTTATTTTCGAAGAAGTTAACATAACTCCAGTCCATTTTATTTCTCAGCTAGATCTGAAAACTTGGGACTCTTGAAAGTGTTACGGATTGTTTTGTTTTTTTTCTTTTTGTTGGTAGAGGGATTTTGTGCTATTGTTTTGTTGTTTTTTTAAAGTATAAATCAATTACAGTATGCATTAATTATCTAATTTCACTTGAAAAATCAATGTCAAATGTAATCGCACTTTGCTGCACCCGAGGCGTAAGAAGAGACCCAGAGTTACAGAGACTGTGGAAGAGAGAATGAAGAGATGTGGAGTCTAGAGCAAAGAGTGGGTGAAAGAGTACAAGAAAGAGACAGAGAGCATCAGATAGAAGAAGAAGAAGAAGAAGAAGAAGAAGAAGAAGAAGAAGAAGAAGAAGAAGAAGAAGAAGAAGAAGAAGAAGAAGAAGAAGAAGAAGAAGAAGAAGAACAACAACAACAACAACAACAACAACAACAATAACAAGATGATGATGATGATGATGATGATGATGATGATGATGATGATGATGATGATGATGATGATGATGATGATGATGATGATGATGATGATGATGATGATGATGATGATGATGATGATGATGATGATGATGATGAAGACAAGGAAAAAGGAATACAGTTGCGGCAGTTCTAAGAAATGAATTCTTTAAAGAAGCAATCAGAGCCATCATTACATCTTAAATCCGATCGTGGTTTGGAGAAAGCGAAAATCTATCCCTATCCACAAATCTTCTTCTTCTTCTTCTTCTTCTTCTTCTTCTTCTAACCCCATTTCTCTATAGTTTCAGTTGAGGACAAATAGCAGTCTTTCGGAGACGTTTATTTTATATTAACTTTATAACTTAATGTTCTTTTGTTTCTAAATTCTTTAATGTCGTCTAGCACCTTCCTTATTCGGTGTTGTTGGGCTGTTGCTGCCACTGTTGTTGCTGTTGTTGTTGCAGTTTGCTGATGCTGGTGCTGTTGTTCTTGTTGTTGTCGTTGTTGCTGCCGATGTCTTGTTCTTGTTGTCGTTGTTGATGCCGCTGTTCAGGTATTGATATTGTTTCCCTCCTCCTCCATCTCATTCTCTATCCTCCTCCTACTCTTCCTCCTCTTCCTCCTCCTCCTTCTTCTTTTTGCCCCTCCTCCTCCCATTCGTCATCTTCCTCTATTCTGCTTCTTCTTCTTCTTTTCCTTCTCCTCCTCTACTTTTTCCATCTTCTTTTTCTTATTTTTGTCCTGCTTTTGAAACAAGTTCGATGCTACAACAATATTTCATTCCATTTTTGTTAAATGGTCGTCACTCTCTGTATCGAATTCTTTGCCATTTCTTTACCAGAATCATCTTTGTCTTCCTAATTTGTTTTGCCTCCCTTCTTTTTTGAAAAATGGTCCGCCCTTGTATGCCTGCAGAGAAAAACAAACATTTTCTCTTTGCACACTCACACTTAAACTAAAAGCGCAGAACAGCAAACATTTGAAAGAAAAATGCTTTTTGGACAAAACGATGCGTTGTTTTCCATTCTATCATTTTACATTTGTTTACCGAAATCTACCCACTCTTTTTCTCATTACCATCATCATCCATGTTTCACACACACACACACATACACATACACACCCACACACACACCCACGCACACCTACACACTCTTTCTGTCTCTGCTCTCTATCTTTTTTCCTCGACCCTCTCACCCTTTCTCTCATTCTCTCTTTTTTATCTGCCTCTCATCTCATCTCCTCTTCCCCCCTCTCTCTATTTCTTTCTTTGTTATCTACCTTCCCCTCTCTCTCTATCCTCTCTCATAATTTATCTTTGTTATCTAACTCCGCCTCCCCCCCCCCTCTCTCTCTCTCTCTCTCTGTCTCTTACTCATTCACTTTATTTTTCTTTCTCTTCCTTTCTTTCTCTCTCTCTCTCTCTCTCTCTCTCACGCACACTTTCCACACATACACACACACACACACATGTATATTAGTATACATCGATCTTCCAAGAAAAGCAGCAACGAGGGAATGGATGACGTTTGTACGTAGCCTTGCGTCTATCACAACCTTCTTGGCCACCAAAGAATTACAGTCCACCAACTTCTTATCGGACTGGCTTTTGCAGTTCCATTCCATTTTCCTTGCAGCAAAACCATGTTTCTTTCTTTCTACAGTTTTCACTTTTAAAAAAATCAGCCACAGACAAAGAAAGCTATTGACCCCGCTGTCATCAACATTAAAAGCCAAAACAACCCAGAGAGAGAGAGAGAGAGAGAGAGAGAGAGAAAGAGAGAGAGAGAGAGAGAGAGAGAGAGATTTTTATTATTATTATTATTATTATTATTATTATTATTATTATTATTATTATTATTATTATTATTATTATTATTATATTATTATTAAAGTGAGTGCAGGGTGGTGGGGGTTAAACAGAGGTCTATAAAGCGATAACTGAACTGATCATGGGCGCGGTTGAACCTATCCTATCCTATCCTGTCCCGTAACCCTGAGGTCGTAAGGGCACCACAGATGATCGTTTAACCAGCGTAATCCATCTTTCTCTGTCCTCAGCAGCCCTGATGGCTTCGCTCAGTGTCAAACCAGTCCATTCTCGAATGTTGTCCACCCACCTCTTTTTCGGTCTCCCTCTTCTTCTACCTCCTTGCACTGCGCCTTGCAGAATAGTCTTTGCAAGGCCTGATGTTCTGGTGACGTGGCGATACCATCGGAGTTTCCGTTTTTTCACCATTGTGAGCAGGTCATCGTGTTGTCCAATGGCTTGTGTGATTGTCTGTCGGACTTCGTCTTTAGTGAAGTGCCCAGAAGTCTTCTGTAGCACCTCATCTCCATGCTTTGTATTCTTCGTTGGAGATCTGCTGTGAGGGTCCATGCTTCGCAAGCATATAGGAAGATGGAGATGACAAGGGAGCGCAGCAGTCTTACTTTGGAATGTAGACTGATGGTCCTGTCTTTCCAAAAGGGCTTGAACCTTGTCAGGGCAGCAGTTGTTTGTGCGATCCTGGAAAGGACTTCCTGTCGGGACCCATTGTCTAATACAATGGCTCCTAAATATTTGAAGCTATGCACTGTGTTGAGGGACTGGCCTTGGACTTTGATGTCCGTGTTGATGCCATTGGTGTTGTTGGTCATCATTTTGGTCTTGTCTGCACTTATTTCCATTCCATAAGCTCTGGAGGTGGTGTCAAGCCTCTGCATCAGCTGTTCAAGTTCTTGTTCCTCTCCAGCCAATCCATCAATGTCATCCGCAAAACGAAGATTGGAGATTTCTCTACCCCCTATGCTGACTGTGCCTTCATGATCTGCAAGAGCATCTGACATGATGCGCTCTATGAAGATGTTGAAGAGTGTTGGAGAGAGTAAGCATCCTTGACGCACATCGATTGTTGATCTGAACCAGTTTCCGATGGCGCTGTTGTGGCGGACTGCACTGGTAGCCTTGTCATACAGACTTTTGATGACTTCAATAAATTTAGGGCTGATGTTGTACACTTTCATTGTTGCCCATAGAGCTGCATGCCAGACTCGGTCAAACGCCTTCTTGAAGTCTATGAACACATGATATAGATGTTGTTGGTGCTGTAGTTATTTCTCACAGATTATTCTGAGGTTGAAAATCTGTTCAGTGGTACTTCGCCCTGCCCTGAATCCTGCTTGTTGTTCAGCAATGTTTTTTCAGCTTGGGGTTTCAACCTGTTGAGTATTATTTTCAGGAGGACCTTGCTGGGATGGCTGATGAGGCTGATGGTGCGGTAATTTTCACACTCCTGAAGGTTACCTTTTTTGGGAAGAGTGATGACAAGCGACTGGGTCCATGGTATAGGCCACTCCCCACTCTGCCAGATCTTTTTACAGATAATGGTGAGGGCATCAATCATCGCTTCTCCTCCTGCTTGAAGCAGTTCCGCGGGTATGTTGTCCACTCATAATCTCTTTATAAATCAAGTCTTTCCATTCCACTATCACCACCACCACCTCCACTATTTACCCCTCATTCCCCTTATTGGTTAAAAAGCCCCCCCTAGGGCTGCGAGCCTGAATAAACTTTGAAACTTTGATCCATAAAAAAACTTGTGATCTGTCCAAGAATTGGCAGCTCGAATATCTTTAAATGCTATTGTGCAATCAACCGTATCCTCACCCCGCCCTAATGTGACCCATTATCCACCGTGTAGGAAAAACAGAACCTTGTAAGGCTTTGAAAAGGGGGTGAGTATACTACACTAACACGTTTTGCCTGTCCAACGTCTCCGTGGATTGTAATAGGCCCTGATGAGCTTTTTCCTGTTACGGTTCATAAAATCGAAATGGTGGGACAGCGTTCTTCACTTACACAACGAAAACGGATGAACAGGCGCTGTTGTCTGAGACCTTACCCTCCTCCATTATAGGCTCATGCAGCGTAGCCGAGGAAGGAATATACCTCAAAGTTCAGCCGCGCTGCACTATGAAGTTGTGGGCAGATGAAAAGTGAGCGGGAGGAGAGGGGGGCAGTTCCTGATAGTTCTTGAAATTCTGGAGGAATTGTTTTGATAGATAGTATCGGAAATGTGGGGTGTCGGATAGCGCAGTGGTTGGAGCACTCGCTACTGTGTCGTAAGTTAAGTACCGTCCAGTGCGGTTAGCACTTAGATGGGTGACCGCAAAAACGTGAAGCGACAAATAACAACGCCCCCAGTTGACTCAACTGTGACTGAGTACCTACTCTCTTAAGGGTGGGGAAGGTAAAGCAGCGAGGGAGAGAGATGGGCATCATTACGCTGGCCCAAGATAAGTGTGATCTCCAACTTCACGCTAACCTACGGCCACAAGGCTATTGGACCACCTTTACCTTTTTTATCGGAAATTGTACACGTATACCCAAAATCTGCGCTGATCTCAAAATTTTCTACTGCGTAATGAGTCATTGCAATTTCAGAGTGCATTGAAACACTTTAAGGAGGAACTATGGCGGCCTACTAGCGCCAAATCCTGATAATTACAATTATCATGTGATAATTACAAATATCATGGGATAATTACAATTATCAAGAGATAATTACAATTATCATTGAAAATTACAAATATGTTCGTGTGATCATGTTTAATTTTCAGTTTTGGCTCTATCAATCCGCCTGGAAATGCGCCCAAACTGAAAATTGTAATTATCACATAATAATTAAAATTTTCACTTGATAATTATAATTTTCACGTGATCATGCTTAATTCTGGTTAGGCGGCTTACTAGCGTCAAAACCTGCAAAACTTACAGGTATCAGTGATAATTGTAATTAACACGTGTTCTGTGTAATTCACAGAGATACCGGTAACTCACAGTGTTAATTACTAATTTTCAGTTTTGGCCACGCTTTACTAGGGCCAAAACCCAGGCGTGCTGGGAACAGTGCCGCTGCCGCGCATGCGCATAGCGCATCGGGCCGCGCATGCTCATCTTGATATTTATAATTTTCAGTGATAATTGTAATTATCGCTTGATAATTGTAATTATCGCTTGATAATTGTAATTATCTCTTGATAGTTGTAATTATCTCATTATATTAGTAATTGTCAGGTTTTGGCGCTAGGAAAGCGTGGCAAATACTGAAAATTATAAATTAACACTGCGGATTACCGGTATCTCTGTAAATTACACAGAACACGTGATAATTTCAATTAACTCGTGATAATGGTAACTCTCGGTTTTGGCGCTAGTAGGCCGTCATAAGGAACGTTTTATTAGACTGCTTGGTTTATCGGTTGAACGGTGAACGCTACTCATATCCACCACTCCATGCCACATCTCTCTCTCTCTCTCTCTCTCTCTCTCTCTCTGTCACACATTATCCATTAGCTCTCAAAGGTGGACAAAAAGTGCGACATACTGGCTTTCAAGTCCATGAGCTTAAGGAGCTCAAATGCAGTCCCGTAACTCGGAGGTCGTAGGGGTACCACAGATGATCGTTCAACCAGCGTACTCCGTTTTTCTCTGTCCTCAGCAACCCTGATGGCTTCGCTCAGTGTCAAACCAGTCCATTCTCGAATGTTGTCCTCCCACCTCTTTTTCTGTGTCTCTCTTCTTCTACCTCCCTGCACTGTGCCTTGTAGGATGGTCTTAATCTGGTGACGTGGCCATACCGTCGGAATTTCCGATTCTTCACCACTGTGAGCAGGTCGTCGTCTTGTCCAATGGTTTGTGTGATGGTTTGTCGGACTTCGTCGTTGGTGATGTGCTGGGTATAGGAAATGCCCAGAAGTCTTCTGTAGCACCTCAGCTCCATGCTTTATATTCTTCGTTGTAGATCTGCTGTGAGGGTCCATGTTTAGCAAGCGTATAGGAAGGTGGAGATGACAAGAGAGCGCAGCAGTCTTACCGTTTTCCTGTCTTTCCAAATGGGCTTCTACTTTGCCACGTCAGCAGTTGTTTGTGCGATCCTGGAGAGGACTTCCTGTCGGGACCCATTGTCTGATACAATGGCTCCTAAATATTTGAAGCTATGCACTGTGTCGAAGGACTGGCCTTGGACTTTGATGTACTTGTTGATGCCATTGGTGTTGTTGGTCATCATTTTGGTCTTGTCTGCACTTATTTCCATTCGATAGGCTCTGGAGGTGGTGTCAAGCCTCTGCATCAGCTGTTCAAGTTCTTGTTCCTTACCGGCCGATCCATCAAAGTCATTCGCAAAACGGAGGTTGGAGTTTGCTCAACCCCCTATGCTGACTGTGCATTCGTGATCTGCAAGGGCATCTGACATGATGCGCTCTAGGAAGATGTTGAAGAGTGTTGGAGAGAGTAGGCATCCTTGACGCACACCGACGGTTGTTCTGAACCAGTTTCCGATGGCGCTGTTGTGGAGGACTGCACTGGTAGCCTTGTCATACAGGCTTTTGATGACATCAATAATTTTAGGGCTGATGTTATACACTCTCATGGTTGCCCATAGATCTGCATGCCAGACTCGGTCAAACGCCTTCTTGAAGTATACGAAAACATGATATAAATGTTGTTGGTGCTGTAGGTATTTATCGCAGATTATTCTGAGGTTGAAAACCTGTTCAGTGATACTTTGCCTTGCACTGAATCCTGCTTGTTCTTTAGCTATGATTTGTTCAGCTTGGGGTTTCAGCCTGCTGAGTATTATTTTCAGGAGGACCTTGCTGGGATGGCTGATGAGAATAATGGTGCGGTAATGTTCACACTCCTGAAGGTTAACTTTTTTGGGAAGAGTGGTGACAAGCGATTGGGTCCATGGTGTAGGCAACTCCCCACTCTGCCAGATCTTGTTACAGATAATGGTGAATGCGTCAATCATCGCTTCTCCTCCTGCTTGAAGCAGTCCGCGGGTATGTTGTCCACTCCCGCTGACGTCCATTTCTTCAGCGATTGCACTGCTGCCTCAATTTCTTCTCGGAGAATTTGGAGGATTTCTTCTTCTTCTCTGTTCTCATGATATGCTAGAACTGATGGGTCTCCGTTTGGTGTGTGGTGGTAAAGGTCAGAGCAGTACTCTGTCCATTTATCCAAGACTCTTGTTCTTCTGTAAGGCATATTCCACACTTGCAAAGTGCACTAGACTGAAGTTCGACCTGGGCAAGCTGCAAGACCCAGAGGTGGCAGAAATATTTTAGGCCACAATTGGAGGGAAATTTGCACCACTGTTCATTTTGGGAGCTGGTGAAGTAGATGTCAACTTTATGATCACCACCTTCATCTCAGCTGTGACAGATGCCGCCACTGAGATCCTTGGCAAGCACTGGCCAAAGAAGAAGCCGTGGATCACACCTGAACTTTTGGATCTGTGTGATAAACGAAGAGAGATGAAAAAGAAAAAGATCACCTCACATGGAGCTGATGCTAACCGAAAAATCAGCAATGACATCCGGAAAGGCATGCGCACAGCAAAGGAGAACTGGATAGAAGATTAATGCTAGAAAGAAGAGAACAGTCTGAACAAGAACAGCAGCAAGAAGGCCTACCAGACTGGCAAGTGTCTGACAAATGTTAAACAGCCCAAGGTCTCTACGATCCAAATGCAGTACACTTGCATAAAGCCTGGTTCTCCTGACGCGTTTTGACCTTTACCAAAGGTCTCATAAGAGGTTTGACCTTGAATTTTTAGACCACACCGACTACAGTCCACATGCACCGCATCCTATCCTATCCTATCCCGTAACTATAAGGTCGTTGGGGCACCACAGATAATCGTTTAGCGTACTCCATCTTTCTCTATTCTCAGCAACACTGATGGCACCGTTCAGTGTCAAACCAGTCTATTCTCGAATGTTGTCCTCCCACCTCTTTTTCTGTCTCCCTCTTCTTCTGCCTCCTTGCACCGTGCCTTGCAGGATGGTTTTTGCAAGGCCTGATGCTCTTGTGACGTGGCCATACCATCGGAGTTTCCGTTTCTTCACCGCCATGCACCGCACGGGCAGTCACAAAGACATCTTTTGAGAAGTTCACACCAGGAGGAAGCCATGTTCATGATTGCGCGTGTGTATTTACTGCGTGTGCTTGGAGATCAATGGCGGTCTAATGAAAACGGTACTGACATCGCGTGCTAAGCAGTCATCATTTGAAAATGGTCTCTGGCCTAGGGCAGATTTTTAATTTTAGGTTTGCTGACAAGCACGAGTACGCAGGTTGAAGAGATCGTCTGATGGAGAATAGAGGACGAACTTTGGAATTACTGTAGAGATCTTTGCTAAAGTATTCAATCATTGTGCATTAACCGTAAAAGCGATGTGTTTTCGATTTGTCAGGGTGCGCATAAATTTCAATGTGTTTCTGAGTTCCGTTCCTATTTTTCTAGTTGAGCCTTTAATAGCTTTTAACGCTTGTGGATTAAATAGTCTAGTTCGGTAGAATAAAAGCCCTGTCGGAAGTGTTCACATTCATTCACCCCCTCCCCCCATCTACTCCCAACAAAACTTTCCATCACCACCCTCACTTCCTCCCCCCCCAGCCCCCACAACCTCATACGGGCCTATCCATCCATCCAACTCCTTTCCATATAAAGGCTTGTTTGTGCCCTTTATCCCAATCTAATCTTTTTTTTTTCCATCCATGATTGCAGACACTTATAAGTGATGCATATAAAAAGTTATAAAATTAAATATGTATATAAAAAGGTAAAGTTATTCCCCGTGGCCTTACGATCGTATGGGAGAGAACCGTTAGGAATCTCTCCTTTCTTAGGGTCAGCTTCACGAGGACAATGCCATGTCCAATTCATAGCAGCTTTCCCATCCCCGAATCTAAACACAGACAGATACCCATTTAAAGCTGGGTGGGAGTGGGTGGGAATGTGGGTGGTACGTTGCTTCATTCATTTTTTCGGTGGTTGCCAGCCAAGTACTAACTGGTCCTATCTATTAATTTAACCGGGCTCGACAGTATTTGACATCTCTGAAACAATTGCATATGTGGTCCTAACCATTACGCTATTGCGCAAGGTGAATAGTTTAGTGCAGGAGTGCACTATGAACTACATTACTCATTATATTTGTTTAAAATATTGAGTTGCCAAAAAAGCAGAACTCTCGAGGCCACAAAGAATGGATTGACGTGAAAGGTTCTCGAGTCGTCTGCCCATTTCTGAAACGGACTGCTCGAACTTAAGAGGCTGGTTTATAAATAATACAAGGCGTTCCCATTGACTGTCCTTTTGTTCTCTCCAAGAGTCATTAACTGATTTCTGAAATTGCTTGGTCGAAACACAGACTACACCCAGACGGAAAACTATATAAGGCTTACAAGCCACTTTTGTGGCTAATTCCCCTTGCGAATGGGTTGATCGCTGTAGCAGACGCTACTACAGAACAATAGATCTGTTACTCTTCGATAGCATTTGTCTCGCCCAAATTTGCTCACTTTTTGAATATAGTTTGTATGTATTGATTAATTAGTTGCTTATACTGTTGTTATTTATCAAGAATTGTGTTACTATTGTTAATTATTGTAGCCTAATTTATTTCATTGCTGTGCAAGACCCAGTCTATGCATGTGAATAAACTCTTGTGTATGCACTTTTCTAACGCTGCTGCGCTGTAGACCTATGGAACGATGATTAGTAATAAGCCTAATTATGTTCAATGATTACTGGTGGCTTGTGTAGATGTGTAGTTTAAAATGTCTATATAATAATAATAATAATAATAATAATAATAATAATAATAATAATAATAATTTTTTAAAGCGCAAAAACAAACTAAAGTCTGCTCTAAGCATTCACACGCACACAAATACAAAAATAAATATTTCAACAATATTAAAACATTAAAACATTATGAGATAAAAACACGTTGAACTTCCTAAGAAATATAAAAAATATGTATAAAATACACAAACACACACACACACACAAACATAACAAAGACATCAACGGTAATAATATATAATGAAACAACGATAAAAACATTTAAAAGTTGGGGGCTTTTTTTTTTAAAGCACTACACAGTGATACAAAATAGTATATCAGTAGTAAAAAACAACAACCAGTATTCAAAACCACACATTACATTAAATTACATGATTATTGCTTGAGGTCCAGCGGACTCTTCCGAGCCAAATCAGGACCGGACAACCCCTGATCCGCATAAAAGATCTGCTGAAACAACCCTAGTGGTAAAACTGAAAGCTCTCCACCAGCCAGTCACTTTACTATAAAGACATCCCACACAGGGGACGCTGAGGCTGTATTCTAATTTATCGAACCCCCGTTTACAAAAACAAAATAGAGTACAAACATCATTATAAATTATCAACAAAACACATACATATAAAATGCCTACATTGCTAAATAATAACATCATAGGAAGCCCTAGTGACCACCCGGCAGAAAGCGTCCAATATTCCCAAGCTGATCCAACAGACCTCATACACAAGTCTTGTCCCGGAAGAGTTTTCAAGAAAAAAGGTAGGTGACTGGTCTAGCGAAGAAGAAGATAGTATAGTAGATTGATAGAACAGAGCAGGAATGAGAAAGAGCAAATGAGAAAGACAGCGACAGTGGGAATTTAAAGCACTACATTTCCAGAAAGTGGGGATACTATTTATACTGAAAACCCCGGCACCCCAACGGGGGAAACCATACATTAAAAAAATTATATTCAAGTATAAATAAAAGAAGTATATATGTGTGGAATAATAATAAATGAATGTGGAGTTTACACGCTGACTCAACGACCCGCTAAATAAATGAAAAACAAACATTAAGAAGCAGGTTAAGTTAAACCCCAAACATGCGCGCACTGTCACTAACACACACAGGATAACAGGAATTTATTTCGCCAATTGACATATAATAGATACAACAATCGGAATATTATTTGGTGTTGGACAATGGCAGAATGTTTTATATTTAACAACATCTCTCTCGCCGACGACACCACGGTCGAGGACACCATCTCCAACGGCGACGAAACAACATACCGCCAGGAAGTCGACCGCTTGGTGTCGTGGTGTGAAGACAACAACCTCGGGACTTAGGGAAACAAATATCGAATCTCACACATTTTGAAATGTGAAGATTATGATACACTGTATAGAATCCGTCAGTAAAATAGCAATGGAAGGCTCTTTTATCAATAATTTTAAGACAAAATAGATAGCGGTACCGAAGAGCTCAATTGTGTTCTGGTTTACTTTAATTAAATCATAATTGGTACTTGAGTTAAAAGGAAAACAGACAACAGAATTCTCTAATGCACTTCCAACAGAATTCTCTTATGCACTTCTTCATTAGATTAAATACACACACACGCACGCACACACACACGCACACACACACGCACACACACACGCACACACACACACACACACACACGTTCTAAAACATACTACGACACTGTCAGCAGAATGTGTGCAATAACCTTTACACAAATATTATATCAATAATTTCTCCTAATTATCAGTATTTGCCATGCTTTCCTAGCGCCAAAACCTAATAATAATAATATCTTGAGATAATTACCATTATCAAGAGATAATTACAATTATCAAGCGATACTTACAATTATTACTGAAAATTATAAATATCAAGATGAGCATGCGCGGCCCGATGCGCGATGCGCATGCGCGGCAGCGGCACTGTTCCAAGCACGCCATGGGTTTTGGCCCTAGTAAAGCGTGGCCAAAACTGAAAATTAGTAAATAACACTGTGAATTACCGGTATCTCTGTGAATTACACAGAACACGTGTTAATTACAATTATCACTGATACATGTAAGTGTTGAAGGTTTTGACTCTAGTAAGCCGACTTACCAGAATTAAGCATGATCGCGTGAACATTATAATTATCAAGCGAACATTTTAATTACTATGTGATAATTACACTTTTCAGTTTTGGCGCATTTCCAGGCGGATTGATAGAGCCAAAACTGAAAATTAAACATGATCACACGAACATATTTGTATTTTTTCAATGATAAGTGTAATTATCTCTTGATAATTGTAATTATTCCATGATATTTGTAAATATCACATGATATTTGTGAATATCACATGATAATTGTAATTATCAGGTTTTGGCGCTAGTAGGCCGCCATATAAAACATACTACGACACTGTCAGCAGAATGTGTGCAATAACCTTTACACAAATATTATATCAATAATTTCTCCTCCCACTACTCACTCCCTCTTCTCCCTTCCCCTCCCTAAAAATATTTAGCACCTTTTTCCCCCTCCCCCAACATCTTCCGACGCGGCTGAATACCATTCCGAGAAATAGGATCGGGAAAATGATTTGTGTTCAACAGTATCGTTAGAGGCACAGCTAGTCATCGTAATACTAGTCATCATAGTATCCTAAACAATTTTTTTTAAATACAAACGCTGTGTAATAGAGTTCTAAGTAAGCCTATACCTCTTTCACCACGTTTTATCAGAATTATCTAAAACAAGAACATAGTTTTGCACTAATTACATAATATATTTTCAATTATGTATGGTAAATTAATGACTCAATCTTCTCACCATCTACAATTGGATGTGGAAGTTGAAACTGCGTTCAACTATATTGTCAAAAGTCCAGCCAGTAGTACGAAATGAAAACCTAATTGATGCCTTGGAGAGGTTCTCTCAAAGGGCCTTTAGCCATTCATTCATTAGGTAGATTAACGTCCAAAGGGCCTTTTTAGCCTTAGCCTATGTCACTGATCAGGAAGATAATTAGATGAGTCATGGCCGGGTATAGTCCCAAGAGGTCTGATTGTCACTGCGTTAAGTGTGGCTTTGCGAATCCTAGAGAGACTCTTGTTTATACAACCGTTAAGGCGGGGTATTAATTCCCCCAAAGACCCCAACTGCGGACCATTATATTATTTCACTGAGGAAATGATTTTGAATTTGTTGTTGTTGTTTGTAGATTATAGTCACACAACACTTTCGCATATAGGTGACTACTGGACCGATTTATACTGACACCAGCGGGCCAGTTGTTGGTAAAGGGGAAAATAATATGATCACACGTTGACCAATCCGGGATTCGAACCAGCGACCTCTCGGTTATAGCACGCTCTTACCAACTCTTAGCTACCACAATCTTGTGCATGTATTTATAGCAACACAACGCAGCTACACATACACATCCAGCAAACACTAGTTCTCTTCTCCCCCATCCCCGGTCTCCTAGTTTGTCAGACGATACGCCTAAGAACGCCTCGGGCGGCTCGAGTTTGATGCAACATCGGGTAGAGTCTTGAGGAACTCTTGAATTGGAAAACCCCTATTTAAGAACGATTAAATATAAGATCGATGAAATAAAACTTGGAGAACATTAAGTCTGATGGCTGTAAAATTTGAGTTTTAAACTTAATTGACATTATGCAACAATGTACCACAGAAACAGGTAGGCCGGTATGATGATTAATGAACTAACCCCGGATCGTGTTCTGCTCTTTTAAAGTGATCAGGCTTTAATGGATAGATCTCCCCGCCTGCTGTGGTACCAAGATAACAGAGACGACGACAGTGATTGCTCGACCTAAAGAACCTTCCCTTTTCGAACTTAGAGACCCTTCTGGGATCGGAGGGAAGTCGCGTGGAGTATCACAGCCACCAGCGGATGCAAGTACACAGATAGGGAAGAGTTAGACTCAACGCATCTTTGCTACTCAGTATTGGAGAGGAGTGTTACAAATTGAAAAGGATTAGCGAGTTCTTCATCCAGTACGAAGTGGACGAAAGTAGTCTCCAGTTTTTAAGTCTTAAAGGTAATGAGGTCTTTTCGTCGGGCTGTGTTAGTGTTAAAGGAGTAGATCTACCCCATTTCTGGACTAAACTGCAGCTATAGCCACGCAGAGATTGAGAAATATGTGGGAGATTCGTAGAAATTGATACAGTGAGTAAAATTGAAACAACGTATTGTTAAAGTAACAGAACTATTCGTGATTTCAGTTTTTCGTTGTACGCAATTGGCCACGTTTTCAAAAGCTGCACAACTGTAAAGCGAATTCGTTTCTTGTGGTGCATCGATTTCAGTTTTATACAAGCATTCTTGCTCACCATTTGCATAAAAAATGTGCAGTATTATTCAAAATATAAATCTGTATTTTAAAATATGTGTTTTATTAAGTTGTGGTTCACAGTTCTTTTGGTTTTTTTCCTTAAGCATTCTGAAGTTGTTTTGCTATTTCAGCACTAAATATACGTATTATCAAGATGTTTAAAAAGCTTTTCCTTTAAGTTAATGGAAACCGTTCTAAGTTTAAATAATGGGTATTTTTTGCTCAAATCAATCGCAAAGCTTTGAGTTTTAAGCGCCTCTTTATTGTAACCAACAGTACCTACATTACATTTTTTTTAGAATCCACCTTGATGTTATTATAGAAACATTAACAAAGGAATTAATAGATTGATATAAAATCCGTATATTTAGCAGAGGTTAATATTTTGGAATAATTGTTTTCCCGGTACGCGGTGGGGTTAACACACATTGTGAATTAAAAAAAAAAGATCTGTGACGCTGACGTGTGTTATCTTGGGGCACTTTCATTTGTTCTCTGTGACTTTATGATTCTTTTAGTTATTAAAAAAAATCCGTAGCAAGCATTAAACCCAGACACTCACAGCATATAGCATAACTGTTTCCTATCACACAGGGGGCATTGACCAAGAAGAATGGATGTGCAATAGAATTTTTTTTTTAATTGGATCCTCAATCGCGCAACGGTTGATAACACATAGCCATTTGTATTATAGTTTGATGCACGAGCAGTACACTACTACCGCTGCAGCTATACTATCGAGGATCCACTTTCTTTTTTGCTATCGCTGACCCATTCTACTTAGTTGATGTCCCTATACATGTATCCTTACTGGGGCTGAACGTTATACAGCCCAATTATTAATGTTGAATTGTATTTGTGATTAGGTGATGTCATAAGCATTGCGGATGAGATGTGTACAGAGTGTAGTAATTGTATCGGAGGCAGTTTGTCAAAATTTTCAAATTAAACTTATTCGATTTCCTTTCCGTCTTCTACTAGTGACTTGCCGGTTTTCCTCCCTCCCTTCAATATGGCGTTGGTTACAGTCTATCTAAAATGCCAAATCTAAAATTCGATTTCCTTTCCGTCTCTTAGTAGCGACTTGCCTTTACACCACATGTTTGAGTGATGAATGTCTGTTTGTATTTATGAGTGTCTGTAACATGTGAGCGTGTATGTTCGCTACAGATCACCGCTTTTTGAGTCTGAGTTGTTTGTAGATTATAGCCACAAGACACTTTCGCATATAGGTGACTACTAGACCGATTTATACTGACACCAGCGGGCCAGTTGTTGGTAAAGGGGAAAATAATATGATCACACGTTGACCAATCCGGGGTTCGAACCAGCGACCTTTCGGTTACTAGCAAGACGCTCTTACCAACTGAGCTACCCGGCCCCTCTGAATCTGAGTTAGGAATAAGGCGCGTATATAGCATTCAGTATTATTATTATTATTATTATTATTATTATTATTATTATTATTATTATTATTATTATTATTATTATTATTATTATTATTATTATTATTATTATTATTATTATTATTATTATTATTGTTATTATTATTATTATTAGTATTATTATTAGTAGTATTAGTATTATTATTATTATTATTACGAAGTAGGCCTATCAGGTCTAAGTTTATTATTTCAAGGTGTAAGCTTACTTTAGAATGTTCTGGTATCCAAAAGCGAAGGAGCGAGCTGCCATAATAATAAATAACAGCCATAACCATAGCCCGTTATGGAGGATGGCTGCCAATATCATAATTGTTTTCGCTGGGGTTCATGAAATTATTATCTAATAGGTCATCCTACTGCGTGCAACCTATTCTGCGCCAGACAGCTCATCTCATCCTTCCTTCCCAGCCAAAACTGCCGCAAAACTTCTCCCTGGAGAAGTAGGCTATACGAAACGCACAAAGTAAGCATCTACTGCCACCATGCTGTACTCTAATTTATCGAACCTCCGTTTACAAAAACAAAATAGAATACACACATCATTATAAATTATCAACAAACCACACACATATAAAATGCCTACATTGCTAAATAATAACATCATAGGAAGCCCTAATGACCACCTGGCAGAAATCGTCCAATATTCCCAAGCTGATCCAACAGACCTCATACACAAATAAGGACTCTTGTCCTTGAAGAGTTTTCAAGAAAAAAGGTAGATGACTGGTCTAGCGAAGAAGAAGATAGTATAGCAGATCAGGGGCGGATCTTTCCATTGTTGAGGGGGTGTGCACAGCTAATGCGAAGTGGCGTAGCCACAAGCGCGAGCCTGCGAACCAGGCGAGTGTACTAGGGGGGTCCGGGGGCATGCCCCTCCCCCCTCCCCCGGAAAAATTTGAAAATAATGGTTAAAATCTGTGCAATCTGGTGCATTTTGGGCATTATTTTAAGGACTGAAAATAGTATTGTTTTGTGCTAAAAGTCCTCTTTTAGTCCCCCCCCCCACACACACACACACAAACACCCCTCTGCAAACTCTGATGATAAAATTTACAATAGCAGAACATCTTGCATAAAGGCTTATACAAAGACAGATAAAGTTACAGCAAATAAAACAAGAAATAGCCACTCACATCAGTTTTATTCAAAACTGACCTGATGCATGTACAAGTTTGGTCACCAAAAAAAAAAAAAAAAAAAATTGGAGGTACATGAAACTGTGTGGTGAGTGAGAATTCGTTTTTTTCTCTCTTCTTTTTTCTCCTTTTCTCCCTCCTTTTCCATTTTTTTTTACCGCCAGGGGGGTGTGCACGTGCACAAGTGGCACAAGAACAAGATCCGCCCCTGCAGATTGATAGAACAGAGCAGGAATGAGAAAGAGCAAATGAGAAAGACAGCGACAGTAAGAATTTAAAGCACTAAATTTCCAGAAAGTGGGGATACTATTTATACTGAAACCCCCAGCACCCCAACGGGGGTTAGCAAGCATTAAACCCAGACACAAATAAATAACCAAAGGGAGACGCGTCACGGGCATAGGCGCTCGCGTGTCCAGATACAAGCGCCTGTGTGTAGTAGGTTTGTTCTGACATGTACAGGGCTACGTTCGAAGAATCTTGGATCGCGCGATAAAAAAAGTGATGAAAGCATACGCTTCCGCATCGAGAAGTGGAACAAACGAGCCGATAATTTTGATGGGCCCGAGACTGTCAAACCTGCTAGGAAAATGAAATACGTCGTGAGGCTTTGAAAACCAAGGTAAAACAGCTAATATGAAGGGGGGGGGGGAGGGGGGATGGAGGAGAGGGGAGGTGCGGAAAGTTTGAGAGCGAGAAGGAGGGAAGAGGTTAAAACAGCGAAGGGAACGAGTTGAGATCAGCCCTCATTTAGCTGGCCTTGATTAAAAGGTCTGTCTTTACTACAAAACAAATAAATAAATAAATAACTTTGCCACTGACACTGGGTACCTTGCTGTCTATACAATCGTTCATAAGTACGTGTCTCCTCTGTTCCTTCAGCAGTTGTTTTGTGTTGGAAAGTTCGCTATAGACGAACAAGTTCAATAATTGATATCTATATTCCTTGCATGCCCTTCTCCACCCTAACCACACTTCCCTTGTGGCGACTCTTCCCATACATTACTCCCAAGATTTTACATGCATACACACATTAGAGATAGTCTTTTGACTGGTCTGCGCCATTTACTCTTCAGCCCCTCTCTATTACTTTATAACTACTAGTGTGGTTTTTAATTTCTAGCCGGTTACCACGGCCAACGATATAAATGTCTCTCTTAATGCCCCCCTCCCTCCTCGTTCCAATTAACGAATAAAGGCCAAACGTCCTGTAACGAACGAAAGAAAAACGATGCTTAACGTCCTATTGCATGAGCGTTAAGGACAATAAAATTGGGCTAAAAAGCCCTCCTATCCTATCCTATCCTGTCCCATAACCCGAAGGTCGTAGGGGCACCACAGATGATCGCTTAACCAGCATACTCCATCTTTCTCTGTCCTCAGCAGCCCTCATGGCTTCGCTCAATGTCAAACCAGTCCATTCTCGAATGTTGTCCTCCCACCTCTTTTTCGGTCTCCCCCTTCTTCTACCTCCTTGCACTGTGCCTTGCAGAATGGTCTTTGCAAGGCCTGATGATCTGGTGACGTGGCCATACCATCGGAGTTTCCGTTTCTTCACCACTGTGAGCAGGTCATCGTGTTGTCCAATGGCTTGTGTGATGGTCTGTCGGACTTCAACGTTGGTGATGTGTTGGGTATAGGAAATGCACAGAAGTCTTCTGTAGCACCTCATCTCCATGCTTTGTATTCTTCGTTGGAGATCTGCTGTGAGGGTCCATGCTTCGCAAGCATATAGGAAGATGGAGATGACCAGAGATCGCAGCAGTCTTACTTTGGAATGTAGACTATGGTTCTGTCTTTCCAAATGGGCTTCAACCTTGTCAGGGCAGCAGTTGTTTGTGCGATCCTGGAGAGGACTTCCTGTCGAGACCCATTGTCTGACACAATGGCTCCTAAATATTTGAAGCTGTGCACTGTGTTGAGGGATTGGCCTTGTACTTTGATGTCCGTGTTGATGCCATTGGTGTTGTTGGTCATCATTTTGGTCTTCTCTGCACTTATTTCCATTCCATAAGCTCTGGAGGTGGTGTCAAGCCTCTGTACAAGTTGTTCAAGTTCTTGTTCCTCTCCAGCCAATCCATCAATATCATCCGCAAAACGAAGATTGGAGATTGCTCTGCCCCCTATGCTGACTGTGCCTTCGTGGTCTGCAAGAGCATCTGACATGATGCGCTCTAGGAAGATGTTGAAGAGTGTTGGAGAGAGTAGGCATCCTTGACGCACACCGATTGTTGTTCTGAACCAGTTCCCGATGACGCTGTTATGGAGGACTGCACTGGTAGCCTTGTCATACAGGCTTTTGATGACTTCTATGATTTTAGGGCTGATGTTGTACACTTTCATGGTTGCCCATAGAGCTGCATGCCAGACTCGGTCAAATGCCTTCTTGAAGTCTATGAACACATGATATAGATGTTGTTGGTGCTGTAGGTATTTCTCACAGATTATTCTGAGGTTGAAAATCTGTTCAGTGGTACTTCGCCCTGCCATGAATCCTGCTTGTTCTTCAGCTATGATTTGTTCAGCTTGTGGTTTCAACCTGTTGAGTATTATTTTCAGGAGGACCTTGCTGGGATGGCTGATGAGGCTGATGGTGCGGTAATTTTCACACTCCTGAAGGTTACCTTTTTTAGGAAGAGTGATGACAAGCGACTGGGTCCATGGTGTAGGCCATTCCCCACTCTGCCAGATCTTGTTACAGATAGTGGTGAGAGCATCAGTCATCGCTTCTCCTCCTGCTTGTAGCAGTTCCGCTGGTATGTTGTCCACTCCCGCTGACTTCCCTTTCTTCAGCGATTGCACTGCTGCCTCAACTTCTTCCCGGAGAATTGGGAGGATTTCTTCTTCTTCTCTGCTCTCGGGACATGCTAGAACTGATGGGTCTCCATTTGGTGTATGGTTGTAAAGGTCAGAGCAGTACTCTGTCCATCTGTCCAAGACTTCTTGTTCTTCTGTAAGGCAAATGCCAGACTTGCTTTGGATAGTGGAGACTTTGGGCTGTTTAACACTTGTCAGCCGCTTCACAGTCTGGTAGGCCTTCTTGCTGTTGTTCTTGTTCAGATTGTTCTCTATTTCCTGGCATTGATCTTCTATCCAGTTCTCCTTTGCTGTGCGCATGCCTTTTCGGATGTCATTGTTGATTTTTCGGTAGACATCAGCTCCCTGTGAGGTGTTCTTTTTCTTTTTTAACTCTCTTCGTTTATCACACAGATCCAAAAGTTCAGGTGTGATCCACGGCTTCTTCTTTGGTCGGTGCTTGCCAAGGATCTCAGTGGCGGCATCTGTTACAGCTGAGTTGAAGGTATTGGTCATGGTGTTGACATCTACTTCGCCTGCCCCCAAAATAAGCAGTGGTGCAAATTTCCCTCCAATTGTGGCCTGAAATATTTTTGCCACCTCCGGGTCTTGCAGTTTGTCCAGGTCGAACTTCAGCCTAGTGCACTTTGCTGTATTTACTCTCTTCAAATGGAGCCGGAAAGACATCATCACGAGATCGTGGTCACTTCCAATGTCTGCTCCTGGAAAAGTGCGTGTCCTGCCAATGTTGATGCTTGATCTGAAGCGTTTCTTGACCATGATGTAGTCGATCTGGTTGTGATGTTCCCCGCCGGGACTGTGCCATGTCCATCGTCTGGAGTTTTTGTGGAGACCAAGCGTGTTTGCCAGTACCAGATTGTTGTATCTGGCAAACTCCAATAGCCTCAGACCCCTGTCATTTGTCTCGTTGTTGCAGTGGGGTCCGCATGTGTCTCCCCAGTTGCGGTGCGCATCTTGGCCAACCTTGGCATTCCAGTCGCCTTGCACTATGACTATGTCCTTCTTCGGCACTTGGTCAAGGACCGCCTGTATATTTTCATAAAAATCCTCCACTTCGCTGTCTTCATAGTCTGATGTTGGGGCATAGGCCTGGATGATGGTAATGTTGAAAGGGGTTGCTCTCAGACGGATGGTAATGAGTCTACTGGAGACTGGGCGGCAACCCATGACAGTGGCTAGAATGTTCTTGTGGACCAAGAATCCAACGCCGTGTTCGTGCCTGTCATCTCTACCGCTGAAATAGAGCTTGTGGCCTTTGTCAGTCGTTGTTTCACCTAGGCCTTTCCAGCGCAGTTCGCTGATACCTAGAACGTTCCATCGATAGTGGTCCAGCTCGTGGGCCAGTTCTTCTAATTTTCCTTCCGCAGTTAGGGTCCTGACGTTCCAGGTTCCTATGACGATGTTGTTTCTCGTGCGGATCTTGCTATATTGTCCATCAGTAGCATACTTAACACCTCCGTCCTGGTGGCAACGGAAGGCGCGGTCCTTGTGCCGGGTGACGGCCCGGGCGACGACCGATCCGGTATGGAATTAGTGGATTGTGTCATCATGTAGTGTGTCTTGGGCAAAAAAGACCTGGCAGGGCCCAATCCTCTCCAGGCTGTTGGCCACAGCCGAAATCCACGAATACAGTGTGGCTCGCCTTGGCCCTGAGCACGTGGTCGTTGAACCTGTAGTAACGTGAGGTTCCTCCGCCCTGGCCGGTGACTTCTGTGTAGAAGACTTTCGCCCAGTGATGCCGTGCTAACATCACCCCTGTTAGTCGCCTCTTACGACACGCCGGGAAACGTTGGGTCTATTCTATTTGCCCGAACCCACAGAGCCCTCATCATACATATTTACCAGACCATTTGGTCTGGCTTTTGTGTAACGTCCTGTAAACTGGCTGGCTGGGATTAAATTAACGTCCCCGACACCAAAGCGTAAAGGGGACGGAAGTTGAAGTCAAGAAAATAACGCCGACAAGCACTGAAGATGAAGACTAATTTCGGATGAAGAAGAACTTGCTGGAGGTGAAGTGTGTATAGAGGCGGAGCGCTCAAGGCGACACTGAATGAGGAAGCAGACCGTCGCAGGAGAAAAGGAAGTCGCAGTGGAGTGGCGATATCCAGGGAGAGGTGCTACAGGAGGGATGGGAATAATCTAAAAGGTGGGTGGACTATGGTTAGGTGTAGGGCAGACCAGGTCTGCCAGACTATAGTTAGATAAAAATTTAAAAATTTATATAATCTCAGACGTTAAAAATCCTACAGGACCACGTTTAAAAGCAGGGAACAAAATGTGAAAACTAGGAAAAATGTTAAAAGGAAGATAAGAGGCAAAATAAGCGCCGGGAGACCAATAAAAGTAACAAAGGCCCAAAATATACAAATGCACCACGCACAGGGGCTAAGAGAACGTTAAACTCGGAAGAAAAGAAGAAGAAATGCAGACAAAATATATGTTTCATACCACTTGTTAATACAGAAACATTTAAACGTTTTATTTAAATTAAGAACTCCAACAGAAGGGTGCTGGTCACCCAATTTTCTTGCAGAATGGTATGTTGCCTTCTATTGTTTTTGTTGTTGGTGCTGCTGCTGCTGTTGCTGCTGCCGCCGCTACTATTGTTGCAGCTTTTTAATCATATCTATTTAGCTACAGTATATTTTTTTCCCCAGGCTCTTCCGTACCGTACGGAGGATGATAATACCGGCATTGTACTGTTATCTTTTATTATGGATTTTCTTCCTGTCCCTATATAATGAACTCAAAGGTTTAAATAATAATAATAAAAACTGTCTTTAGGCATTTTAAAACTATGACGCCTTATAAGCCTACTAATACTTGATGCTATACGCGCCTTATTCCTAAAATAGATTCAAAGAGCGGCGATCTGTAACCAACATACACGCTCACATGTTACACATACTTCTACATACACAACACACACATTGATCACTCAAACATGGGGTGTAAAGTCAAGTCGATATTAGAAGACGGAAAGGAAATAAAATTTTAGTTTTGACATTTTAGATAGACTGTAACCAACGCCGTTATTGAAGGGAGAAAGGAAACCAGAGTACCCGGAGGAAAACATCGGTGTCCTGAAAAGTGTCGTAGTCTGCCTAAGTCATATAAGTTCGTCCCATGCGGGGTTCCACACAAACACACACCCACGCACACACACACACACACCCGCGCACACACACACACACACCGACACACACACACACACACACACACACACGCACACATGCTTGCGCAGACACCGTTATTTGGACTTTCCTCTATCGCCACATAAGTTCTGTGGACAATGGGTCGTGCTACGACCCCCTTTTTAAGTACTTTAAAGTGTTCTAACCCAAACCCTAACCCTGACCCTACCCCTAGCCCTAACCCTAACCCTTGCCCTAACCCTCACGGATCATTAAATGGAGGTCCCAACAAGGAGGTCTGTCCAAAGAACGTATGTAAACTTGCACTAGTTTGTCCCAATAACGCCGTGTAAACATCCTCACCCACCCACACACGCACACACACACCGCACAAACACTCCCGCAAACATAAACATTTCCTAATAATCTTTTTTTAGCCTTTAAGCTTTGCTCTGATGTCGCAACAGTTCAGAGGCCGCAATTATTATAGTTTGACATTTTATTTGTATGCAACTATTACAATACATCGTGATTACAATAATTATTTGTGTAGGCATGTACGTCTATCCTGAGTATTGCAGCCTGTTTGACTGAGCTACCAGATACTTTATTCATAGCTTAAATTACGCTACAGCCAAAATAATTAATTAGGAAAGGGCTTTATAATACGAAATATAATCCGCTGGGCATCATCTATTTTTCCAAACATTTAACCAGTAACATTACTCAAGATATCGTGTTCTTAATCAATGTAATTATTTAGGAATCAACGATTCGATTTATATATTACAAATTATATACAGTTTTCAATGTTATTATTTTTTTCGTTAACAAAAGGTAAATGAAGGGGAAAGTCGGATAATATGAAACGGAATGTAATATAAAACATGGCCTTTTGGGCGAAAAGAAAACATCTTAGTTGTAATGCCTGAGATTTGCTTCAAGCACAGACCTTACATCTTATATATAGGCTAATAGTCGATATTAGCTATCGATTTTTTTAATAGGTACTCATGGATTAATTTGTATACGACTTAATCTTGTACTTTTTGTATTTTCTTATTCTTGATTAGACTTGATCCAAATTCCGACTCCCATAGATCTGTATTCGCCTGTTTTGTTATTAATTGCGTTTATCATACGTCTTTCAGTAAGCCTATGTATCAGTTTATAGTCCCCTCCCTTCCCGATAAGGATTTTCAGAGAGGAGACTTACTTCTTTCAGTAGTCGAGTCATCGATTTAAATACAGCATGTCCGGTGCCTTAAGTGCAAGCTTGGGAAAACACTGCGCCCTGTAAATGGCTATTATTATTATTATTATTATTATTTTATTATTATTATTATTATTATTATTATTATTATTATTATTACAGTTGAGTCGCTGTTTGATAATTCTGTAAACACATTAATTTACGCACGGTGATGACCCTCACCCATTCATTCCCCTTCTGTTCGATCTATCTTCTCCTTTTCAACATCAGCAACAGCAAGAGCGATGGCATCCTCATCCTCATCCTCATCATCATCTTCATCATCATCATCATCATCATCATCATCATCATCATCATCATCATCATCATCATCATCATCTTCATCACCATCATCATCATCATTGTTGTTTTAAATTTTATTCATCAGATTAACATAAGTTGTACTATTGTCATCATCATTGTCTTCTTCTTCTCATTGTTGTTGTTGTTCTTCTTCTTTTTCATTACTATCATCATTGTCATCATAATCGTCATTATCATCATCATCTTCATCGTCATCGTCATCATCATCATCATCATCATCATCATCATCATCATCATCATCATCATCATCATCATCATCATCATCATCATCATTATCATCATCAGCGGTGGCGTCATCATCATTAGCTAATAGATTGTTGGGGCAGAAAAGGAAATGTGCATCGACAGCCGGACGCCACCAGGGATGTGAAAAGGCAGAAAATAATTACAATAATTTTTGTTTAATTTTGTTTTTTACAGATTCACATCATGTACAATACAAATACATGCCTGTAGAAAACCGCATAGTGCTTAAGTTCAAATATAGATCGTTTTGATCAACAGTCCATATATACGTATAATTACAGTTTAAAAAATAAAAATTAAAAGTGTGTTTTTTTAAATGAAGTGCGCAATTAACGTTTAAAACTATAGGATGATATTCCATTTTTAATCGACAATCAAAACCCTGCGACAGACGTGAAAGAGAAAATAACCTGAAATTTATTTGTTTTAATTACGACTTGGTATATTTTTGTCATGCACATGTAATATATAGCGTAATGCATTACTTACATAATTATATTTGATGTGATGCTATGTTATGTGATGTAATGTTATGCGCGTATGTGGGTTTAAGTGTGGTGGTGGGTGGGAGGGGAGGTGAGAGAGACAGAAAAATTGGTTTTATTTTATTAAACGTGTAAATAGGCGCAAGCCTCGTGCACTTTTAAAGTGCACGAGGCTTGCGCCTATTTACACTAAACATTATTTACATTAAAAGACAGCAAATTTTAAAGGATATTTACAAATGAAAAATTACAGTGACAGTAAAAGAGCATTAATATGTACACCTATATTCCACCTCTCACATTTGCAATAACCAGTTTCGAAGAACGAAATATAATTCAAAGTATGTACACAGAAATGATGCTTAAAGGCAAGTACAGTACAAAAGGTGAAACCACCGAACACAAACGCATTCTAGGCGGGCACACCTGCTCACACAGAGACAGACAGATCGACAGAGACGGGCAAACAGACAGAAAGTAAATGCACAAGTATGTCCTTCACTCCTATCGATTTTTTAGAAATAAAATTAAATGAGTATTGCTTTAGGTCCATCACAAACAGAAAGAAAGTGAGAAAGGTACACCACTTAATGTGTGCCCCTCAATTTTACCCACGTTTCATACCCTCACCCTAACCCCCAAAACTCTCCTTTCCCTCCGCTTCCCTCAACTACCCAACCACCCACCCACTCCGCCCCTTCCTATCTTTCTTGTTTGTTTGTTTGTTTTATTGTCTTCTTCATCGAAATGACAAGACACAAAAAAAAATCTTCCTTCTCCTTAAAGAAAATCAAAACTGCAATCACATTGAAAACCAAACTGGGGAAAGGATGCACCTCTTCCGCGCTTGTATTAATTTTGTTGTATCAATTTTGAAGCAACTGCTAGTCCGCTGTCAACTCTTCTTCTCCGCAGTTTCGCATCACTAGCGTGCAGTGCTGTTGTAGGCTACATCATGTCAATTCGCCAAATTATTTATGTTGCATGTCACCGGTAATCGACGCCCGCAGTCAGCAGATCAATTTCAACACATTTCGATTGTCACTTTTAACGCGAGTCGGAAAAGCAAAGTTCAACGGGTCAGATCAAACCGATATTGATTATTTCAACAGTAGACAAACATTAACTCAAAGAACTGCTAAAGAACGCTGGTCGAAGACAGGATTAAACCAACGGACCCGGCGTCGTATTGAATACTAGTTATTTGTGTGCATTTATTATCCCTTGGAGGAGTAGAAAACGACTGAATAGCGAACTAGTTATTGCCAGGTGATGAGAAACTACAATAAAGGTACTATTTCACATTGTTCTTTTATGCGAGAACCTACTTAAACGGTATATTTCACTGTTAGTGAAAAGACTGCAGTTAGGCCATACTCCTTAGAAAACTGGTAGACCTACTGTCTGTCTCTTTACGAAGCTCTTTTGGGTAATGAGCTATCGAACTGCATCTGTACTATATAGCTCAATAGAGGCAATTTTTGCGTTCGCCATACCCTTAGGTGACCTGTCCACTTCGAGTCGGAACAAGATGACCATAGCCTAAGGCAGGATCAGCATAGCACTGTCCCCATTCATTGCTATTTCTATTCACTGTGCAGCGTCTATTATGCTTTATAGTGTGATGAGGAGAAAACAGAAGAGTAAGAGTAGTACGAAGATCAGTGGTTCATTGGTAGAATACTTGCCTATAGCGTGCAAGAGTACCCGAGTTTCATAATTTTTTGTTCACAAGATATAAATAGGAGCATGTGGGAGTTAACGAATGTAGCATACTAAACGACCACTCCAAAAGCAAGAAGACCTTGAGAATAAACTAAGGCTGCGTCGATGAAGAAGTTACGATACTTCAAACAACACCCACAATCACGACAATGATAGAGAAAATGTAACTGCCAGCGCCCGGTTTGAAAATTAAGGTGGAAGTAGATAATACAAGAACAGAAATTGGGAAAATTTGGGGGTAGGCCTACGTAGGGGTGGAGTGGGAGGTGATAGGGGTTAAAGATGGAGCGCCAGCGCACTCCTCTCGATGATGTTTAAGGCGAGATCAGTGGGTCCCAGAATAACAGGAATAGAAGCAAGGGAGGGAATGTGTGTGTGTGTGTGTGTGGGTGTGTGTGTGTGTGTGTAGGTGTGTAGGTGTGTGTTTGTGTATGAGTGGGTGGGTGTTGTTGTGTGTGGGGGAGAGGAGAGAGTGTTGGGGAGAGAGTGTGTGTGTCTGTCTGTTTGTCTGTATTTGTTTCTGTATGCGTCTGAGTAAAAGTGATGGGAAAGAAATGAGGTAGGGTGGAATTGATAGTAACATAAGTCTTCTCCTGCACAATGATTGAAGAGGACGGTAATAAAACTGCGTATTATATGATCTATTTTGCATAGCCAGAGGTTACATAAAAGTTATCAACCTATTGATCATCTGATATAAAGTTGATTATAATAAGGATGATGATAAATAAAATTTTCTGATAGCCGTTCGATGATGATGATGATGATGATGATGATGATGATGATGATGATGATGATGATGATGATGATGATGATAATGATGAGGATGATGAGGATGATGAGGATGATGATGACAAAACCTTGATTGAATCTGTGCAGTTCGACGTGCTGGTCATGCATATCGAGATCTAACATGCACATTGTCATTGCTGTTGACGGCTATGATTAGAGAGTAACAAGGACTTTGTTTATAATCCTCGCGCCTTTCAGCTCAAAGTGCTGCTCAGGGCGCTGGTTACCGCAGAATAAGACGCATTTATAACGTGCGATTCTCCACAAGTGTCTTTCTCAAGAACGCAAATGTAATAGTCCAATTAGATAATAGAAGAAGAAGAAGAAGAAGAAGAAGAAGAAGAAGAAGAAGAAGAAGAAGAAGAAGAAGAAGAAGAAGAAGAAGAAGAAGAATGAGCATTCCCCAAAAATAGTTGAATCAAGATACCTACGCAACAACAAGAATGAACAAACAAACAAAAGTCCCATGACAGCATGAAAGCAGTCATGGCCAGGTATAGCTGCTCTGGAAGGGATTGTTTTGCATGGAGCAGCAGCAGCAACACCAGCCTTAATGAACTGCTGATGGACGAGAGGCCCCAGGCCAGCAATCCCACCACGGACGTCTGATTTGATTGAAGCTGCGAGCTACTGCTGCGTTGGGCTTAGATCACGGCACAGGGATAGAATTTCGATAATCCTATCCTCGTAAGAGGTAGGTCAGTAGATAATAGAAGTCCTATCCCTGTTCTCCTATAAGGTAACACGTAGGTCAGTAGGAATGTAGGAATGTAGGGATGCATTCATTATACTTTTCTAATAAGAATGGAAAAGGTCATAAAGTAACACTGAAATTCCAATACCCCTATTAACCGTGAAAGGTTAAACTAAGTTGAGAAGTAGGGATGGAATTCTGGAAAGGAAAATAAACAACTGATATATGCCAATAGGGATGGAATTTCAATAATCCTATCCCCGAACAAGAAGAGGAGAGAGAGGTGAGCAAAAAAAAAGAAAGAGATTACTCTTATATAGCGCACTTACAGGCTCAGAGAGCTTCTCAAAGCGCTGGCCACTACTATCCAGCAATATGTATCCCGATAAAAAGAGGTGGGATGGCTATAAAACACAACAAATAAATTCCGATAATTTAACCTGGGAGCAGCATAAGGGGAAGAGCAATCTCCAACCTTCGTTTTGCGAATGACATTGACGGATTGGCTGGAGAGGAACAAGAACTTGAACAGCTGGTACAGTGGCTTGACACCACCTCTAAAGCCTATGGAATGGAAATAAGTGCAGAGAAGACCAAAATGATGACAACGAAATCAAAGGAATCAACACGGACATCAAAGTCCCAGGCCAATCTCTCAACACAGTGCATAGCTTCAAATATTTAGGAGCCATTGTATTAGACAATGGGTCCAGACAGGAAGTCCTCTCCAGGATCGCACAAACAACTGCTGCCCTGGCGAGGTTGAAGCCACTTTGGAAAGACAGGACCATCAGTCTACATTCCAAGGTAAGACTGCTGCGCTCTCTTGTCGTCTCCATCTTCCTATATGCTTGCGAAACATGGACCATCACAGCAGATCTCCAACGAAAAATACAAAGCATGGAGATGAGGTGCTACAGAAGACTTCTGGGCATGTCCTATACCCAGCCCATCACCAACGACGAAGTCCGACAGACCATCACACAAGCGATTGGACAACACGATGACCTGCTCACAGTGGTGAAAAAACGGAAACTTCGATGGTATGGCCACGTCACCAGATCATCAGGTCTTGCAAAGGCCATTCGCAAGGCACAGTGCAAGGAGGTAGAAGAAGAGGGAGAATGAAAAAGAGGTGGGAGGACAACATTCGAGAATGGACTGGTTTGACATTGAGCGAAACAATCAGGGTTGCTGAGGACAGGGAAAATTGGAGTACGCTGGTTAAACAATCATCTGAGTTGCCCCTACGACCTCCGAGTTACGGGATAGGATAGGATAGGAAAGGATAGGAAAGAGTTACATGGGCAACTTATTAAAGTTTAAGATTGTTTCTCAAAGCTGAATATTATCAGTATTGACTTGAGCTTTTGGATTCCTTAGTTTACACGTTGCTGGAGGTTGTACTTTTCAGAAAAATATAAATAATTTCAGTAGAAAAATAGTTCTTATACAATAATTAGTTTTCCTCCTCCAACACCATCACCACCATCATTAACATCATCATCATCATCATCATCATCATCATCATCATCATCATCATCATCATCATCATCAACAATAACAACAACAACATAATTAGTAACAGCTGCATTATCACCTTTTTTCCCTCCTCACCATCACTACCACCACCACTACCCCCATCCTACTGGCAAAACTAATTACACAGACGCACACACACACTCTCTTCTCCTCTCTCCTCTCTCTCTCTCTCTCTCATCTCTCTCTCTCTCTCTCTCTCTCTCTCTCTCTCTCTCTCTCTCTCTCTCTCTCTCTCTCTCTCTCTCTCTTGTTCAGTGCAAAGTGTTCATTAGGGAAATTCAGGGCCAGCAGAATCAGAAATCGTGCCCTTTTTAGTCTAGATACATGTACATCCGGAGGGTTTAGGCTAGACCCAGTGACTGGGAAAAAAGTCTAGCTACGCCTAGCATGCAATAACACACTTTTATTTGATCACCTAGGGATTATTCTTGTTCCTATCCTATCCCGTAACTCCAAAATCGTTGGGGCACCACTGATGATTGTTTAACCAGCGTACTCAATCTTTCTCTGTCCTCAGCAACCCTCATGGCTTCGCTCAGTGTCAAGCCAGTCCATTCTCGAATTTTGTCCTTGTTCGGTCTCCATCTTCTTCTGCCTCGTTGCACCGAGCCTTGATGGTCTTTGCAAGACCTGATGCTTTGGTGACGTTATACCATCGGAGTTTCCGTTTCTTCACCACTGTGAGCAGGTCATCGTGTTGTCCAATAGCTTCTGTGATGGTCTTTCGAACTTCATCGTTGGTGATATACTGGGTATAGGAAATGCCCAAAAGTCTTCTGTAGCATCTCATCTCCATGCTTTGTATTCTTCGTTGTAGGTCTGCTGTCCTTGTTTCGCAAGCGTATAGTAAGATGGAGATGACAAGAGAGCGTAGCAGCCTTATTTTGGAACTTAGATTCTTGTGAACATTAGGTTGTAGGTAGTGATGAATGGTATTGCTGTTTACCTAATAAAATGAATGTGATTTAAAGTTGGTGGTTTTTTAATGGGATTTTTTTTTTAAAATTGAGATAATCTGTTGCAAACTTCACCTTATTACGCGCCTCAAGGACGTAAACCACAATGAGAATCAGTGATCTATCAGGATGAGAAAGCATGATGTAGGCGTATGCATCAGGGCCTACTTAATTTGGTATATTTAGAATTACACTATGTAGCTGAGATTAGCCTATATTACATTTTTGTCTTAATGTGCAGGATGTTTATTCGTCTAACTAGTGGTCGCAATACCCAAAACGAAGATGAACGACAAGAACATACAGTCATCACAAACGAAACACAACAATAAATCACATTATCAATAAAGCAACAAACAAAATGACGATAACAACCATGCAAACAACAACATAACATTTTTTTTAAAAGGAAATAGAAGAATAATAGTTTTTCCAACGACACTAACATCAGCAAGTATAACAAAAACAAAAACAAAAACAAAACAACACAACTCCAGACCTTAAATGTGATAAATAAAAATACTAAATTAAATGAAAAAAAAACAACAACAACAAAAATAACACACGCAATAATAACGCCAAGTAATCATCACAGAGCACAACTGCACGATTAAACTTGACTTCAGACAGTACTTACGATGTCAATGTAAAACGTTCTATACCACTGTCATAATTCATAAATTATAATGGTTGTAACGCTGAATACTTTTATCCTATCCTATCGCTTAACTCGAAAGTCGTTGGGGGCACCACGGATTAATCAGCGTTCTCTATCTTTCTCTGCCCTCAGCAATCCTCATGGCTTCGCTCAGTGTCAAGTCTGTCCATTCTCGAATGTTGTCCTCCGACCTCTTTTTCTGTCTTCCTCTTCTTCTGCCTCCCTGCACCGTGCCTTGTTCAGACTGTTCTCTATCTCCTGGCAACCCCTTGGGGTCATGAGCAATCTTGCCACTGTAGATTGTTCTAACCTATAAAGGGTACAGTGAAAGCCCCAGTTGAAAACCTGTCTTGCCTTTGTAGGCATGACAAATTAACTGCGGCAACAGTTCCCCCCGTTGGAGTGCCGGGGGTTTCAGTATAAATAGTATCCCCACTTTCTGGAAATTTAGTGCTTTAAATTCCCACTGTCGCTGTCTTCCTCATTTGCTCTTTCCCATTCCCGATCTGTCCTATCACTCTGCTATACTATCTTCTTCTTCGCTAGATCAATGACCTACCTTTTTTCTTGAAAACTCTTCCTGGACAAGACTCCTTGTTTGTGTATGAGGTCTGTTGGATCAGCTTGGGAGTGTTGGACGCTTTCTGCCGGGTCGGGTGGTCACTAGGGCTTCCTATGAATGTACTATTTAGCACTATAGGCATTTTATATGTATGTTTTTTGTTGATGATTTATAATGATGTTTGTATTCTATTTTGTTTTTGTAATCGGGGAGTTCGCGTAGTTGAGGTCAACCCTCAGCCGTCCCTCGCGTGGGATGTCTTTATTGTAAAGTGACTGGCCGGTGGAGGGCATTCAATTTTCCCACTGGGGTTGTTTCAACAGATCTTTTATGCGGATCGGGGGTTGTCCGGTCCTGATTTGGCTCGGAAGAGTCCGCTGGACCTAAAGCAACAATAAATCAATCAATCAATCTCCTGGCATTGATCTTTCATCCAGTTCTCCTTTGCTGTGCACATGCCTTTTCGGATGCCACTGTTGATTGTTCGGTAGGCACCAGCTCCCCGTGAGGACCGTGTTCTTTTTCTTTTTCATCTCGCTTCGTTTGTCACATACGTTCAGATGTGATCTACGGTTTCTTCTTTGGGCGATGCTTGCCAAAGATCTCAGTAGCGGTATCTGTCACAGCTCAGTTGAAGGTGGTGGTAATGGTGCTGACATTATACTTCACTAGCTCCCAAATTGAGAAGTGGTGCAAATTTCCCTCCATTTGTGGCTTGGAATATTTCTGCCACCTCTGGATCTTGCAGTTTGTCCAGCTTGCAGCTTTTAACATGACATATGAGAGAGAGAGAGAGAGAGAGAGAGAGAGAGAGAGAGAGAGAGAGAGAGAGAGAGAGAGAGAGAGAGTGAGAGAGAGAGAGAGAGAGAGAGAGAGAGAGAGAGAGAGAGAGAGAGAGAGAGAGAGAATTTCATAATGGCGGAGCGATTACCTTTTTTTCCCCCTTTTCCATTTTTTTTTAAGAGCTGAAATTGACTCGATATGGTTATCACGTTCATCCATGGACTTTTAAATATCCGATTCGTACTTTTGACAAAAATAGATATATAGCTTACTGGGCGCGCGTGCACAGAGAGAGAGAGAGAGAGAGAGAGAGAGAGAGAGAGAGAGAGAGAGAGAGATGGCCACGGTTGCATGACAAAATTAAAAGCCACTACGGTCGCCTTAGAAGCAGTACTGTTCTATACAGTAGAACCCGCGGCTATGCCACTAACAAAACATATTTGACAGCCGCAATCGTACGCTACGCAAGCTCTTCTCTTGTGGCACACCTAACCTAACTCTCTTTGTGAATGCGCCGTAGCCTAAATACTGCGTCTTAGCAGGTTTTAACAGAGGTAATCAAAACATTGTTGTCTAATGTTTTAATAAGTTCTTGCGGAGCGCTGCCGTTTTTCAAGTAATTAGTAGGCCGCTTTCGTGGATAGGCTTTTCAGGTAACCTAGGATACTGCTGCAGTCTGTAATTTTAGCCAATGAGTGTAAAACAAAGCCCTCAACCCGAGTGAACGGAAGTTTGGCTTCAGACCTTCCAAAGTCGTCTCCTATCTAATCGGTTCAGTGTTTTCAAATCGATCTTCTGCCTCTTACAAATGTGACCACTGCTGCCAGTGGCCGCTTGACAGTCTTAGCGCATGCTGAGAACTCGCGGCTTGCAACACCTGAAGCTCCTGAGAGAAACGTCAATGGTCGTATGACCGATCGATTTCACTGATAACTGCTGTAGTCAATGGGACAGCATCATCGGAGTTCTTTCTGTCAAACTCAAAGCTAGCATTGCCACGATGGCTTGCTGATCGCTCACGCAGATTATTCGGGGGCGGACCTGTTACTTCTGTGAGAATCAAAAGCTGTGTCTTTTAATGGTTGTGATAATTGTGCTGTGACTTGTAAAGGGAATGGAAAGTAGAAGTTGGATTGTTTGCTGACAGTCTGAAGTATAAAACAGTTAAATCACAGTAGCAATTGTCCGAAATTATAGGTGCAGCAAATTTCTTCAAAAGATTTAATTTGAGTGTCCATATAACAAATGAAGAAGATTTGTATATATAGTCATTTTATGTGATATATCCTCTTCTTCCCTCAGTTGAGGGCCTTCAATCAACTGGGGCATTGACTGTGGTGATTGTGAGGAAGTGAACACTACACCACTATTATCAGACAGCGCTGCTGCTAGACTGCTAGTACTATTCTGTGTTTACGCATCATCACCAACAACAACAACAGCAACAATACTACTACTACTACTACTACTACTACTACTACTACTACTACTACTACTATTACTAATAAAGTTATTAATTATTATTATTAATATTATTATTATTATTATTATTATTATTATTATTATTATTATTATTATTATTATTATTATATAATCAAAACTGATAGTAATAAACAATTGTGATGATGAAGATAATTAAAATAATAATCATGATGAAAGTTGTGGAATGTAACTTATTTCTATAACAGTTTCAAGAAAATTAAGTTAAGGTTTAAATCAGAGACAATTTAACTCTTTTTGCCAAATTATAACACAGTGGTTCCCACTATTATATTAAATATTTTCTATAGGGTTTGTTGGTGTACTGTTTTTATTTGTAAAAAGTTGTTTCTCTTCAGACTATTAGTATTACAAATTGTAGGAGCTGAAAGAACAAATGTTGTTATTTTATTTGCTTCAACAATATTGATTACTTTATTATCTTTTTGTTTTTCTGCTGGATATTATTTACCACACACATAAAACGTAACTAATGTAATTACAATTTTAAAAAAAATTACCCACAATTAATTTTTTTCTGACCTTTACTTGGCTTCAGTTACTGATCTCCCTGCCTTTATGCAATAGTTTTGGTGATGAGTGTGTGCTTCTTGTGTATTTGTGGATGTGTGTAACAAAAATTTATACCAACTGGTTACACTTACAGTTACAGAGGGGCTTTTTTTTTTTTTTTGATTTCTAAGAGAAATAAATGTGTATAATTCATTATAATAGTAACCAATATCCAATCAGATAAACTTTTGGGTCATCATAATCTAAATTTGATTTCATTATGGGATCTCGGCAAAAAGCGTCAAAGCAAGTGCCATTTGCTATGGAACTTTGTCTATCTCATATGACAAGTGATATTGATAAAAGTTGACAAGAAACTATAAGAGTTAAAAATTACTCAAAATATTAGGGTTGACTACATAGAAAAATATGTGAAAAGAGCTTTAGGAAAAAAGTTTAAGTTTAAAACATTTTAATTCATGCAAATGTAATGTGACCATTTAATTTAGTTTCGTGAAGTTAAAGGGCATTAATATAATAAACCATAATAATGTCTTTTTAAGCTGTTTACACTCTTATCAGAGAGCTTTCACCCCAATAATATAAATTAATAAACTCTTCATTTATCATTCTATAAACTTAGAAATTTAAAAGTTTGACAAAATGATTTTAGACTCACGTAGTATTTTTCTAAACTCTTTTATTTTAATCTCCATTTATATAAAATAATAATAAAATCTTTTCTGCCATTATTCAGTAGCATATTTTTTAATGCGATAAGGAATGTGGATAATTAATTCTGTTATTGTTGTTTTCTTCCAGGTTTTGCAGTAGATTTCAAAACAAAACAAAGTTGGTTCTCAGCACAGAACAGAGGTAGAAGTAACAGAAACTATACATCCTTGTGAGGATGTATGCTTTATTGAGTCAGTGGTTTTTCAAACTGGTTCAGCATTTATTCCAGGAAAATCAGTTTGGTATAAGTTCCAGTTGTTAGATCTAAACTTGTAGTGTTATTTTTCAGAATTATTATTATATGCAGGATAACTATTTTGCTGTTACTTTGTTACTGGTGTTTCTCCATTTTGTTTTGGAAATTTCTAGAGCAGCCAAATATGCCTGTTTCCATAGGTTAACAAGACATAATCAGATTTTAAATTGTATTTTTTTTTACTATTAATAGAGTGTGGTGTCCTGTACTGTGAAAAGTGGACTAGTTGAAAATGATATCTTGGCTGACAACTACATTGCATGCCAGAAGTAAATGGTGGAACTACTTGGAGACTTATTGCCCAGGGAATTCTTTAGTTATCTGTGTGTGGCGGTCAAAGTCTGGCGAGAAGATGTCATGACGCCCCAATTACAATGTCTGCTGTGGAGCTGCAACTGATCCGTCAAACAGAGACCTGCATTGGAGATGCATTCCCCAACACTCCACCAGCAGCACCACCAACCAATCTTCTACTTAACAGTTCTCCCACCACGCCCACAACTAATGGGCAGGCAGGGCACACTGGCTTCAAGAGCGGCAAAGTTTCACCATCACCCATTGAGTCCGATCCTCCGCCAGGATCTGATCTGCGGAGAGGAAGTAGTCACCACAAGGGTGCATGGGAACGTGCCCAGGAGAAGTTTGAAGCCCAAACCGTTCAGCAAGCACGGGAGAACGCACATATCCAGTCTTTGGAGTTTGACTCGGCCTACGATGGTTCTGAGACCTGCTGTACGGTGCACAAGGTAAGCTTGAACTTGAAACCTCTTAAGTTATCGTGGCCATGGGCATAATTGACTAGAAAACTGACTTGAAGATTTATGATCATATCTCATCTGTGTCTGAGGGTAATCTACATTTGAATGCCTACATTGACTACATGTTTCAGTTGTTGAAAAACCTTTTGGAGCAAAGATTTCATGGTGGCATGGGCTGCACTAAGGGTGCAGAGTACAATAAAGAAATCACCCTATGGATCAGTATCAAAAGTGTTGGAAGTGCTCAGTGAACTCAAAGACCAGAAATTGATGATACATTTTTTTTTCCTTTAATTAATCGTTCTTATTATGTTGAACGCATAGTCTGACACTGAAACAACTGAGCACAATGCTGGGCAACCAGAATATGGGGGAGAAGCAGTGCTTCAGATTGTTGGTGCGCCCGCGCCATTGCCATTGGCGCATATTTTATCAGAATGGCGCTAGGTGAACATACGATACGAATACCTTCGATTGTCAATGACCCATCTTTTTCAAAATTGACCCATCATTTTGCATGGCCATGGGTCATTGGGCCTATGATGTCTGAAAACAATCTGAAGCACTGGAGAAGGGACCTTGTACTTGTTGGGTATATTTGCGTTGCCTGCACTTACTCAGTCTAGGACATGAGCATCAGGATCTTTAAAGTGTGGTAGAATGTGTGTGTGGACAGACTGGACCTTGATTTATAATGCACCTTGTCCTTGTCATCTTAATCGCTAAACTAAAATCACTAAGTTATACTGAATGAACCATCATTCTACAGAAAAAAAACGTTTTACTTACCAAAAAGCTGCCTGTAACTTAAGTTTTTTTTTTAAGCATTTGGTCACATTTAATGTTTTATTAATTGAATCAGTAAGAGCATAATATATTTTTAAAATAATTAACAGCAACAAAACGAGTTGAAATAGTTATATTTATAATTAAATGTATACTTTTCTAGTAGTAGTGTGGGGGCAAAACAGGCCGTGAAGCCTTTCTAAATGCCCCTCCTGAACTTGGCAATAACTCGATGGGTCTGTTGAGCATGTAATATTCCTAAACATTTCATTCATCATAGCAATAAAACATTTTAAAACTCTGGAAGTATGTCTAACTGGTTTTTAATTTATGCTTGGTGCATTCTTTAGTAAGACAGGTGTATTAACTCCATTAGAAAAGGGAAACTTCCTTTTATTAGTATTGGAATGCTTCATAAATTTTATACTTTTCCCTTCAGACATGCGCATAATATATCCATTGTAAATTTTGTATGCTTGTATCAAATCCCCTCTAACACTACGGCCATACAATGAATGCAGTCCTAGGTACTTTAATCTTTCATGATAGAACCTATCCATATATAACTAGCCTTTACAAGTTTTGTAGCTCTCACTCTGCACTCTCTCAATTACAACAGACTGTCTTTTTATTTAACACTGAATACCATACAGTATTGTCTATTGGCATACTCAAAATGAGGCCTAACCATTTCTTCATAGATCTACGAATCTGAAAGTCCTTTTAATAACTCAGGCTATCATTTTATTGGCTTTATTGACACAATTCTGTATTATATGTGGATCAAATTAGAGTGTTTTGTCAAATGTCACACCCAAATCTTTCTCTTCATTGCATGTCATAAGTGGTCTATTATCACTGTGAACTTTCATTGTATATTATTGTTCTGAGGTTTATACTTGCCAACATGCAACACTTTACACTTTTCAACATTAAAATATAAATTCCACAAGTTTGTAAGCTGTCAAGATCCTGTTGTAAGTTAACACGATTGCTAGTAACATCATATAATTTTGAGTCGTCCACAAATATTTTGCAAGTACTCAGTACACATTCTGTTAAATCATTAATTAAAAATTGTAAATAATATCGGACCTAAAATGCTACCTTGGGGAATACCGCTCCATAGTTTAATTTTACTAACATTTCACTACCAACCCTTTGTGCTTGCTCTCTGTCAGTCAAAAGGTCAACAATATTTACGATAATACTGTAAGCTTTCAGCTTACATACAAGTATTTGGTGGGGTTTAATATCAAATGCTTTCCGAAAATCAAGGTTTATAATATCGAATGAGTTCTTATTATCTAATAAAACAGTAATATCTTCCTTAACTTGCAGCAACTGAGATTAGTCTGTAATTATTACTTAGATTAGTCTGTAAATATTTCTCAGTGATTATAATTTTAAATACATTTTCTGTGATGATTGGAACAAGCATGTATGTTGCCATCTTGCTTTCATCCTCATCATATCATGAATAAGATCCTTCCTCCCCCCAATCTCCCTTTTCCCTTAAAAAAAAAAACAAACTGTTTACCGTAACAACTAACATAGGGAAAAAAAATAGGGTCTGTAGTTTGGCTTTCTTTCTTTTTTTTCTTCTAAACGTTGGGTGCGATTTTGTGGGCTTTTTTCTTTCCAGACAATCCCCCCCCCCACCCAAAGTTTACAGTTGGGCCCAAAAATTAGGGTCGGTCAGGATACAGTACCATAAACAGACTTTTTTAAGTGTGTGACCTAAGCAATAACTATAGATTTTTTGTCAGGTAATTATATTGGTACATTAATTTTTGATTCAAGTGCATAGCAATGTGAGTCTGTGTACTCACCCTCAAGAACAATTTTCCAGATGTTTGCAAATTTGTGCGAGGTTCGTCCATCCCTCTGCCCACCGTCCACTGTATGCTGTCTGTCTGTCTGTGCAAAAACTTGCAAGTGGATTAATATCTCAGAAACTATTTCAATCATCACAACCAAACTTGGTAAGATGGTTTATACCCATGATCGAGATCTAATAAATGATCAGTGAATGAATGACTTCACATGAGATCACAGGGTCAACAATTACAAATGTTAGTAAAAAAATGACACAAAATTTCACATTTTTTTCTACGTTATTAATATTGAACATGATTCTTTGACTCATGATAGATATCAATAAGACACACGTACTATACAAATTTGGTCAACCTCACTCCAAAGTCAACGTCATTGGAGCTGTCCAAAGTCAGTATAGGTATTTTGAAGTGACCTTGACCCTAAACTATGAAAGATATAAAGTCCAAACTTGTTGTAGTTAGAGATGATCGATTGAGCTTTCATATTTGTTTCGTTTTGCATTGATCTTGAAGGTCAAGGTCATTTTAGACCTTGCAAAAACATGCAAAAAATAGGTCATTGTACAGTGGAATGGCTGTTCATTTAACCCATAGTATGCAGAAACATTGGGTTATTTGATCAGACATTCATGAGAGGTTATGTGAGGGTCAAGGTCATCCCAAGGTCAAGATTACTGAAGATCAAGGTCATCACAAGGTCACCATAATTTTGGCATAATAAACGTTTGCTGTACTTTATTTGATAACTAGTACATGAGTGTATTTGGTGCCGGAGGTCAAGGTCATTTCAAAGTCAATAGCATAGAAGGATCAAAATATTACTTTGCATTTTAATGTCTCAGTTTTATTTATTTTTTTCTGGGCACTCATTTTCATGTTAAATATTGCGAGTTCCATAAGGAGCCTGTGAGTCATCTGGGCTTTGCCCTTTTAGTTGTTCCTTTTAATTTATTTATTTTAATTTTAGGTTAATATAATAAATTAATATGTTGTTTAATATTACCGATGTGAATAGATGTTAAATTAAATAAGTAAATAAACAAAACTAGTAATATATTTTGAATTCTGTAGAAGAAAAGAACATGATTTATTTCTGGTATTGGTGGTAAAATTTACCTGCAGGTTTGTTATAACAAGAATAGATCTTCTGTAACCTATAACTGTTTAAACAGTTGTTTCTTGAAAACAAATTTAAGTTTAATATACATATATATATATATATTTCTTAATCACTTCATGTTGAATCTGATTATTTTGTGTTTCCTTTCAGTGTCTGGGCATCTTCAGGTCCAAGAAGTTCAGCAATCCTAAGCTGGAACTTCTTTACCAGCGCTACTTCTTCAAGCTCAACCAGACATCCATGACAGTACTCATCGCCATTTTGACTATCTCCTGCATTATTCATATCATATTCTATTACATGGGTGGTGCTACCTTTCTGCTGTCTGGCGTTGTCCATGGCATCATAACTCTCATCCTCATTGTCCTGGAGGTTAGTTATATGATGATGATTATTATTTTGATGATTTTATGTATTGCTGTAATTAACTATGTAATAATTAATCAGTTTTGTTCTTTTTGTATTTCCAGACTTATAATCTGGAAATACTTTAAAATAATCGGGAATCAGAATGAGCAAAAATGTTGGTCTGTCGTTCCATTGAAAGAGCATATAAATACCACTGAACTGATTATGACATAAATTCATAGAAACGTTACCTAGGTTAGTGGCCTGCATCCCGTGGCATCATATTTGCTCTGTCGCAAAGGCCAAGGTCACTGGAGTCATTGTGTTTATAAACACATTTTGCCCAATTTCTCAGAAACAGCTAAAGTGATTTTTGTTTCGTTTTAGTGTACAGGTACTTCACATCATGGGCCATCCTGAAGTAGTACTTAATATAGTTCAGTTTGTTGATCAGTCAGCCGGTCCATTGCTCTGAATTTAACATTGTGCTCAAAACAAATTTTTTGCCTTATCTCAAGAATAACTGAAACGAAATTCATGATTTTTACTTTGAAGATACTTTACCAAATGCTAAGCATGTTAGATCATTCATATTTGTACTTTCTCAAATGTCAAGGAAATTGTGCTTCACCATTTTCTAAACACATTTTGTGCTGTATAAAAAAAAAAAAATTGGCCAAGCCAATTTTGAGAAATTTTTGCCTGCAGATAGTTCAGATAGTGGCCTAACATTTTATGTTTTCCTTTTGCTTCATTGGGATAAAACTGTCAAACACCACCCCAAAAATTAATACTTTTGAAAAACCAAGAGTTGGAAACAGTAAACTGGGATGATGAACTTTCCGGACTATCTGTCAATGATGTCTGGACTTGCATTAAAGATAAGATAAACACAGCAGTCAAAAAATCAACACCTATAAAGATAATTTCAGGACCCAGAGGCAAGGGGTGGATGGATACAGAAACACTAGCAATGGTCCGCAAAAAACATCAGCTCTTCAGAAGGTGGCTTCAAACACGTACAAGTACTGACTATCAACTTTACATTCAAGCGAGAAACCAGGCGAGGAAAAAATGTCGTGTAGCACAAAAGAAACAAGAAGAGAATGTTGCCAAGGAAGCAAAGAAAAATCCAAAGGCTTTTTGGGCCTTTGTGAAATCCAAAACAATGACCCGATCAGGTGTATCAGATCTTAAAAAACCAGATGGCACCAAAACAACTAGTGATTTGGAAAAGGCTGAGCTGCTGAATTCATTTTTTCAGAGTGTGTTTACCAAAGAAGATTCAGGCCCTCTCCCATCGCCACCATCAGTCACCTGCGATCAAGTTCTTGAGAATTTTTCCATTGAGGAAGAGGATGTTCGCAAAGTATTAGCAAGCCTTCAGATCAACAAGGCATCAGGTCCTGATGGCATCAGTCCGCTCATCCTGGTAAAAGCTTCTAGTGCCCGCTAAGCCCATCTGCCACCTGTTCAGACTGTCATTGGAGGTTGGTGATATTCCAGACGATTGGCGTCAAGCAATTATTACACCCATCTTTAAGAAGGGAAGTAGATGTGATGCTAGTAACTATAGGCCTGTAAGTTTGACGCCGATAGTATGCAAGTGCATGGAAAAAATTGTACGTAACAAAGTCACGACCCATCTACAAGTGAATAACCTTATTTGTAAAGAGCAACATGGATTCATCTCCGGGCGTTCTTGCACGACACAATTGCTTGAGACTCTCGATGAATGGACTGAAATATTGGACGAGGGCGGCAGTATAGATGCCATTTACACAGACTTTCAGAAAGCGTTTGACACCGTGCCACATCAAAGACTCATACTTAAACTCCAAGCATATGGCGTGAGCGGTTACGTCCTTTCCTGGATCAGAGCGTTTTTGCGGGATCGTTTTCAGCGAGTTAACATAAATGGCACGCAATCAAGCGAAGCTGCTGTTTACAGTGGGATTCCACAAGGAAGCTGTCTTGGACCGCTGCTCTTCGTTGTCTTCATCAATGACTTACCTGCCAACGTCAGTTCATCTGTAAAAATGTTCGCTGATGATACAAAGGTCTACAGGAGAAGCGACATACTCGGTGCCCCCAGTGAATTGCAGAAGGATATCAACACCCTTCAGAAGTGGTCAGATGACTGGTTATTGAGGTTTCACCCGCAAAAATGCAGCGTCCTGAAACTCGGTGCAAAAAAGACGGAGGCACAATACTTCATGACATCAAAAGATGCTAATGGTTTGGACTGCACTTTTCAACTGGCGGAAAATGAGTCGGAGAAAGACCTGGGTATTACTATAGACAACAAGTTGTCATTTAAACAGCACGTTCATCAGTGCACGGCCAAGGCAAACAGAACCTTAGGTATAATCCGATGCTCCTTCACCAATTTGACTGACAAAGTACTTGTATCTCTATACACGAGCCTTGTGCGTCCTAGCCTGGAATATGTCAGTCTGGAATCCACAACTAAAACAACTTTGCCGTGAATTGGAGGATGTTCAGAGGCGGGCCACCAAACTATTGCCCTCATTGAAAGAGAAACCTTATCCAGAAAGACTCAAAAGCCTAAACCTGCCAAGTCTTGAGCACCGTCGCTGTCGAGGCGACATGATTGATGTCTACAAATATCTTCATGGGATGTACTGTACCCAGCGACCTGGCTTCGAGCACCCCCCTGCCGACTTAGGACTGAGAGGAACCACTCTAAAGCTCCAAAAGAACAGGTTCCGATTGAACATTCGTGGCCACTTCTTTTCAAACCGAGTGATCTCAACCTGGAACTCTCTGCCACAGAGTGTTGTTGAAGCCCCCTCAGTTAATGCTTTTAAGGGTAGGCTGGATGCACACTGGCTTTCCCTCCCCACCCTCTATGACCCAACTTGCTACCATTAGTATTTGGAGCCACCACGCGCAGCGCACAATACTAATGACAGTTGTTAAAATAACTACCAGGAACTATGTAAAGGCCATCATTGGCCTACATCATAGAAAATTTCAAGTTCAAGTTCAAGTTCAAGTGTATTTTCAGCTTTATGTGTACCTGAAAATTCATTTCAATGGCTGCTATATAGGTTATAGTTTGTCTACACCTAGGCCTACCCTTTTAATCAGCAAGTAATGTGCTTATATAAATTGATTTGAAACATTAAGATGAATATCTTGCTGTGAAATAGTACACCAAAGTAAATTAACTAATTAACACTTGGTTTATCTGAAACCTTTCAAACTGTAATTCTAACTTGTATTATTATAAGCTAATCGTACATGGTGCATAGTACATATTCTGACCCAACTGTACCATAGGAACACTACATAATATTATATTAGTGGCCAACTTCCCGTGTCATCTTATTGCTCTACCTCAAAGATCAAAAGTCACTGGGTCAAAGCCTAAATACATTTTACTCTATACCTCAAAAACGGCTGGACCAATCATGATAATTTATTTGTTTATATACAGGCACTTCAACTCATTTCCAACCCCCATTGGGGTGCCGGGGGTTTCAGTATTAATAGTATCCCCACTTTCTGGAAATTTAGTGCTTTAAATTCCCACTGTCGCAGTCTTTCACATTTGCTCTTTCTCATTTCTGCTGTTTTCTATCAATCTGCTATATTATCGTCTTCTTCGCTAGACCAGTCTCCTACCTTTTTTCTTGAAAACTCTTCCGGGACAAGACTCCTTGTTTGTGTATGAGGTCTGTTGGATCAGCTTGGCAATATTGGACGCTTTCTGCCAGGTGGTCACTAGGGCTTCCTATGATGTTATTATTTAGCAATGTAGGCATTTTATGTATGTGTTTTGTTGATAATTTATAATGATGTTTGTATTCTATTTTGTTTTTGTAAACGGGGGTTCGATAAGTTGGGGTGAAGCCTCAGCCATCCCCTGCGTGGGATGTCTTTATTGTAAAGTGACTGGCTGGTGGAGAGCTTTCGGTTTTACCACTAGGGTTGTTTCAGCAGATCTTTTATGCGAATCGGGGGTTGTCCGGTCCTGATTTGGCTCGGAAGAGTCCGCTGGACCTAAAGCAATAATAATGTAATGTAATGTAATGTAACTCATTTCCAATCATTGGGATGGGATTGGTCACAGTCTGAATTTTGTTTGATTCATTCTTGTAAATGTATTAATAAAAGTATACTTTAGTTAATTTTATTCTTTTCATTAAAAAAAAGACAAAAAAAGACTTGTACTGTTGTAGATAATATTCTAAAGGCGATTTTTAACTGTTACATTATTGAAATTTGATACATCAACTTTTTTTGTTTGATTGTAATTTTTTTTAGAAAATATGTTTGATGAATTGGATTAAAAAAACAGCGTTAAATCTAGTTCTAATGTATTTACATATTTTTTAAACAAAACTTAAAGTGCCTTCTTATTTTTTATATTTTTCTTCTTTCTAATTGTCATAAAAAATATTTGTGTTATTTTATTTTGACTTACAAGTTACATTATATCTGGTATCACTATACTAATCTGTTCAACAAGAATGAAGTCAAGAACATAAAGTTCCATCACATTGAGCATGTTATGGTATCATGGTATCACTTTGCATCAGACCCCAATCAGAATGTTATTTCTACTTGTATTTCCATGAAATTTGTATTGGTTTGGTCAGGTGCTGTGTAACAAGCTGCCCTTAACGACCCGGCAGCTGGTATGGGTGTGCTACTTGGTGCTGCTGCTGATGGCGGTGCATGTTGCAGTGGTGGCCTCTGACACCGTCCCTCCTAATGCCTTTCAAGGCTCTTGGTGCGCTGTTTTCTTCATCTACGTGATCTATGCTTTTCTGCCCATCCGCATGAGGGCAGCTGTTGGCAGTGGTCTGGCGCTATCTCTCGCCCAGATCATCCCTGCTGCTGTCATGAACTCATCACTCTCGTACATTTCTGAACAGGTTTGTAACTTAAGTTAACGTGAAGTTTTTTTTTTTTTTTTTTAGTTCCCAAGCCTTTTTATTTATTTCTTTATTTTTTATTTTATTTTGTGTGTGTGTGTGTGTGTTGGATTTGCAGTTGTGTTTGTAATATAATCATCAGACCATATATTTATCAATGTCACACATATTACTGTTGCCTTATTTTTGCATTGTGTAATGTATAATGGTACTGCACTAAATAGCAGACCAGTATTTTGTTGTCTTTTTCTGTATTTAGTTCTATTACTCGATTGACACCTTTTGCTGCAAAACAGGAAAGATGAATAATTCTTATTCTGTGATCCTAATAATCTTTGGCCTTGGAAAAATGCATTTCACAAGAATTATATAATTATACATTCAAGGTACATGAATCTTTAGTCTAATTTTTACTCTTTTTGTTTATTTTATTTTAATATATATTTTATTTTATTTTTTTAAAGCAGGAAAGGGATTTCTTTAGATTTTTCCACCTACATGCTTGTTTATCTCTGTCAATGCTTCTGGTGTCTTGTTTTGTTGCAATACCTTTCAATCACATCCATCACAGCTTAGTGGAGAAAATGTTACTGTTGTTTTATGTTTTTTTTAAAGTCCATGCTTTTGTGTTTCTGTTTCAGATTGTGGCCAATGTGTTTGTGTACCTGTGTGTCAACATAGCAGGTATTTTCACACACTACCCAACAGAAGTAGCACAGCGACAAGCTTTTATGGAGACTAGGCGATGCATTGAGGCACGACTTACAACACAAAGAGAAAACCAGCAACAGGTAAGAAATATATGTAGCCTTAATGTCAAAGCAAAGCATGTTTTATTCCACAAAATGAAAGTTGTGCAATTAATATAAGTTTTGATCAGCCGGAGACAACATAATTCTCAGAGATTGTTACACAAAATAATGAGATAGCACAGTCTTAAGTTAAAATCCAAACATTAAGCATCCAATTCAAAGAGCGGTTACCATCCATAGATGATTGACTACCTTTGTTGATCTAATTCTATTAACAGTAAGCCAGTCTTTGTTTGCATAAATGTACTACTATTAACATGTATACCTACATTGTCTGCATCTTGTGCTTTCTGTATAGCATCTACTGTTTAAAATGACTGCTGCTATTGATTTTTGGCTCTGTTAATAGTAATCTGCTTCTTGTTGTTGTTGTTGACTTTGTTATTGTTGTTGTTGTCATTTGCTGGTTTGTACTCTTCCTAGTGCTGACTTCACTCCATATTACAGTTTTGTTCAGAAATAAAGTAGTTCACTTTCCTAATTTGCAAAATCAATAAAACCATGTGCACTAGCAGAAAGAAGTGTAAAAAAATAAATAAATGAATGAGCAAGAGAGAGAGAGAGAGAGAGAGAGAGAGAGAGAGAGAGAGAGAGAGAGAAGGGGGGGGGAATAGAGGGGTTGAGGGAGGAGGTGAGGGGACTGGGAGAAGGAGAAAAAGATTAAGAAAGACTTGCTGTTTTTAATTTGCTTGTCAAATCACAGATCTGGGAAATAACAGCAAATCTGAATAACATTAATGATCCATTTTTGCAATAAGAATCTATTTTACTCACACTCCCCCCCCCACCCCCTTCCCAGCTGACCACCACCCACCCCTTAAATGCCCCCACCCACCCACCCCACAACCCCACTTCCCACCCCACACCCCATTAAAAAAATTCAGATTTTCGCAAATCTGTGCAAGAGGAGTCCTAATTAGTCCAAAAATAATATCAAACACAAAATGTCCGCCCGTCCGTCTGTCCACTGTCTGCCGTCTGTCTGTGCAAAAGCTTTAAAGTGGCTAAGTACTCAGCCTTTTTCAACTATCACAACCAAACTTGATAAGGCCATGATGAGACCTCGAAAATTATCAGTGAATTAATGACTTCACTTCAAGGTCCAGATCACAGGGTCATCAAATTTTAGTCAAGTTCAAGGTCAATGAAGATCAATGTCATTCCAAGGTCACAGTTTTGGGGAACATAATACAACGTTTGCTGTACTTTATTTGATAGTACATTAGTATTTGGAGCCGGAGGTCAGTGTCATCTTAAAGTGAAGAGCATAGAAAGATGAAAGTGGGTATAAATGTACTTTGCATTTTAATGCCACCTTTTCAATTTTTTTTCTCGTTTTTATGTTAAATATTGCAAGTTCCATAAGGAGCATGTGAGTCATATGGACTTTGCCCTTCTAGTTTCTGTTATATTCATGTAGTGGTGTTTTGATATAATTGTTTAGCTTTCTGTTTCTGTTGTTTAGCTGTGGATTTTATTGTTGTGTTTTGGTTTCCTTTGTAGGAAAGACTTCTGCTGTCTGTGTTACCAAGGCATGTAGCCATGGAAATGAAGGCTGACATTGCAGGCAATGCTAAAGACTCCATGTTCCACAAGATTTATATCCAGCGGCATGACAATGTCAGGTCTGTAAACCTTTTCCCCTTTTGGAGATTGGGCTGGTTAAAAAATGCTGAAGTTTTTTAAAAACTATTTTGCATATATGTGTATTATGTATTTGTTAATCAGCATGCATTGTTTGTCATGTTTCATGTTTGGATTGTTTTGTTTTATGGCATTTGAAAAACAGTTTTGTTTATCTTTGAAGTGTGTTGTATTTGTCAAGGTGTCTGTGTAATGTGGGCATTATATATATATTCTGTCTGCACCACACACCGCCCAAAAAATGTGTTATTCATTGTTAATTCAATTGGTATGATACATTCAGGTTTTTATAACCTTGCTGATTTCTAGCTACACTTGTATTCCATTATTAATCTATTTTGGGTTTAAGGTTTTGGGTGGAGGTCAGTGGTTTAATTGGTGATCGTATCATCTATCAACACAATCTTGCATGGTGTTAATTTCTTCTGTCACTTCAATGACAAGTATGGACATTAAATAAATGAGGGAACACAATAATGAGTCTGGTAGTCATGGCTACAGTTGATGTGATCAGCTGTGCTGTGATTGATGCTTGGTAATGGTAGTGCCTAGCTGTCTGGCTTGGTTAATGCACTTGAAAGTATTTTATTCTTTCATGAAAATAAATAAATAATGTACAGAGCAAGTAGTTGTTTGTGAACATTTAAACCTCTATAGTCAGTAATCAATCTTTGAGTCTTGAATTGTTAAAACAGTTTTAAGTTAATGTTACCTATATTTTTGAAGCAAATTTAACTGTAGTCATGTTTGTGGTACCTATCACTGAAAATATTTTTACTGTCATGACAGCCGACAACCATTCTATAATGTCGTTAGTGAGACCCGAATGTAAGCACCTGTGGGGAAAAGCTAAATCGGATGTCAAACGACAAAACGGGCTTTCCTGTTTGTGATATACAGAAGGGAATCCAGATGGGTCGCCTGTGCGCTGTCTCTGTGTGTGGAATTTCATCCAGTCACAAGATATTAGCATGCACTGACAGCTATTACAAAAGTGAATGGATCAGTTTCCATCAAGACCACCAGTGATTTCAGTGTTTGTAACGTAGGAGTGGAAATTCCGGTTTTTCCATTGCATTTTCAATCATGCTCGGCAATCTCAGTCAGTCTCTGAAAACATTAACTTTGCTTGGTCAGATTGCAGTTCTAAAAAAAAGGGGTACACGTTTAGACTATAGTTTGGGTATACACTTGAACCCACAAAAGGTATTTTTGATGGGTTTGAACCCTTTTAAATGTTCATATTATAAATGTTGTGAAGTTAAATATGAAACAAGTCTCATTTGTAGAGTATAGTGAATAATAACATTTGAGATTAGATGCATTTTTCTCTGGGAAAGGAAGGGAGAGGAGGTTGAAGCATTGACAAAAGAGGAAAACATGGGATTGGGGTATGAGAATCAATTGTAATTAATGTGTAATGGAATCATTGTAATCAGTAATTATTTATTAAAATTTTGGCTGTGTACTCTTACTGGAACGTTCTCGTTCATAAAGACATAACATATTTATATGCTTTTGTGAACAATGAAGAAATAAATTGAATGGAATTGATTCAAGTAGTTGATGCTGAGGACTTTCTTAAGTATTTCCTGAGTACATGTAACAATGTTCATGCATTCAAAGTCAAAAGGTCAATAAAGGAACGGTCGTTTGGAGAGCTGAGCAGTAAAAAAAAAAATTCCCAACAATATATTCTATTTTAGAAATGGAAGTACATAACATAGAGCATTGACATTTCTATATCACAGAAAGATAAGGAAGGAAGTCATTGGGAAATTGGACGGAGAATATTGAAGGGAAAGCAGTGAGAATGATCCAGTGATTTATTGCAGGTTTTGACTGGGTCAGCTGATGAAGACTGCATGTGGTGGCGAGGGGTAGATGGAGGTTTATTGCATTTTCTTTGTCATAGACAGGGTTTGTCCATGGCTGAAATGAAGAAGAATTGCTACTTTGATCAAGCAGAATAGACAACGTTAGCTATATATGGGGCTGGACCCGATCATCTTTTGCATTTTTTAAACTCTTTTGACAATCCTTGACTTGTATGTGGACCACCATTGTCAACTTTCATCTATCGTCTACATTACAGGATCATGTCAAATGGACAAAGCTTCACAGAGAACTGTCCTTACTTTGAGTTTGACACCATTTGACATTGCCAGGTGACGATGAGTGTTGCCCCAAGCAAGTCACCTGAAATTGACAGTATTAGCTACTCAGACTTTTAAACTGGAACTCTGTAACATATTGTTCCTTTACATGCAATATATTCATTTAAAACAGTCTGTGGTGCTATTTGAGGACAGCACACATAGTAATTAATCATGTCTCTGTAGGGCTAGCTCATGTGGTCATGTAATCGTAGCCAACAAGACTAGCATAATCAATACCGCTGTCCCCCTGACGCCAGAAATCATGGTTGGCATACAGGTGTGTCGACATCGGTGCTTCCTCTCATGGGCAATAAACAGTACAAAAAATACAGCCGCAAACATGGGGGTATATAACCCACTGACACATCTCGCAAACAGAGCTGCCTGATAAATTACTTCCCATAGCAACCTGCCAAGTGTACCAACAGCTTCATAATCAAGCATTCAATGTGGACCAGTGCTCCTTAAAGTATTTTGAAACCCTGCATGCAGTCTGTTGTTATAAACGGTCAATGTATATAGTGCACATATTAAAAAATAGTCATAACACAGGGGTTTACTGAAAAATTGAAATGTTTCTTTTGAAATTGAAATTTGAAACTGTTTCTGTCCACCCCTTCCCCCCTTATACTCAATCCCCACTGCCAGCTAGTAGCAGAATAAAATATAATAGCCATAGGCATCAACATTACAAATTAGTTTTCATTAACTCTGGGACAGTACAGCTGCTACCAAGAATGGCAGAGAATGACATTTGAGCTTATATTGTTAGTGGTTCACTTGATCATGAATGACAGAACTTTAGGACACACTGAGTTTCCATTTCATCTAGTCATGTATATTATGCTTGTTTACTTCCATTGCTAAAAAAAAAATCAACTTGAAGATGTGTGATATAAGAATAAGTGTGTTGTGTGGGAGCATCCTAGCTTTCATTAGAATTTTAAGTAGGATGTAACATTGATTATTGATATTTTTTAACATCATCATTTCTTGGAAAACCGTAATTGGTTTAAGCAGAATTTTATTATTCATAAGACAAGCAACAAAGCATGAAGAACATAAAAGGCACACAGAAGCAAATATTGGGAAATAGAAAGGGGTTAGTTCTCTATGAATTATTCACGTGTGTGTATGTATATATAATATAACTTTTAACTACTGTCTAATAGATGCCTCAAACATTAAATCCTGTAAATTTATACTATAAATAATAACATAATGTGGAAGTTATTATAAAAGTCAAGTGCATCCGTTTTTTATATGTAGACAGACAGACAGACAGACAGATCTCTAATTATATTTCTGTGGGGTGATTTTTCATGATTCCCATAAAAATATCTGCTTCAGCTGATCTTTTGGAGACAGGGTAGAGAGGGTAGGAAAAGGGGAAGAAGGATGAAAGAAAAACCACAATTATTAATGTATAATTTTTGACTCGCATGCTTCACGGTGTGAGTCTATGTACACACCCCCCCCAAAAAAAAAAAATCAAGATTTTTGCAAATCTGTGCAATATGTACACCCCCCCCTACTCTCCCCCTCCACCCCCCCCCCCCCCCCCCAAAAAAAAAAAAAGTCGTTTTTTTGCAAATCTGTGCAAGATGAGTACTAAATAGTCCCAAAATTATATAGAACAAAAATGTTCGTTTATCCATCTGTCAGTCTGCCGTCTGCCGTCTGTGCAAAAATTTTAAAGTGGCTATGTATTCAGAACCTATTTCAACTATCACAACCAAACTTGGTAAGATGGTGTATATCCATGAGACCTCGTAAATGATCAGTGAATGAATGACTTCAAGGGCAATGTTACAAAGTCATCAAATGTTAGTCAAAAAATGTCAAATTTTCACAAAATTTCATCTTTTTTCTACACACCAGCTCAATGTTTATGTGAGCAGCACTCTTTGGTTCCCCCACATTTTGCTGGCTGCGGGCTATTTATAGCTTGCCTACACTCTCCCTTCCAGTGAAAGGAAAGGAAAGAAGCACCAGTGAAGCTATCGGCGAAGTTTTTTTTAGCTATCCTGACTGAACTAACCTCAAAACCTAAAAGCTTTGGTTGAGTCAGTGTGTCTAGGTTATTAATATTGAACTTATGATTCTTTGATGCATGATAGATGTCAATGAGGCACACATACTTTGCAAATTTGGTCAACCTCACTTAAAGGTCAATATTATTGGATCTGTCCAATGTCAGTTTGTATAGGTACTTTCAAATGACCTTGACCCTAAACTTCGAGAGATATAAAGTCCAAACTTATATTTAAAGATGATAGATTGATCTTTCATATATATTTTGTGTTGATCTTAAAGGTCAAGTTTTTTTTAGACAATGCATAAACAAATTTAAAAAATGTCATCGTACAGTAGAATGGCTGTTTGTTTAACCAATAGTACGCAACAATATTGGGTTATTTGATCAGACATGCATGAGAGATCACTTGAGGGTCAAGTTCATCCCAAGGTCAAGGTCACTGAAGGTCAAGGTCATGCCAAGGTTACAGTTTTTGTCGTATAATACAATTTTTGCTGTACTTTATTTCATAGTACATGAGAGTATTTGGAGCCAGAGGTCAATGTCATCTCAAGGTCAAGATCATAGAAATGTCAAAGTATGTATTACTTTGCATGTTAATGCCACCATTTCATTTTGTTTGTTCTGGGCACTCATTTTCATGTTAAATATTGGGTTCCATAAGAAGCATGTGAGTCAGATTGGCTTTGCCCTTCTAGCTATGGATTGTTTGTATTTCAATCTTTTTCCATCCTACATTAGCTTGTTGTTGTTTTTTTTCTCCACCTCCTGTTGACCTATTTCTTATTTTGTTGTGAAGTCATTGTGAGTCAGTTTGGGTGTGTTTAATCATACCTATCACATCTGACAAATACTGAAACATGTACAACAAGTTCATACACACTGCACCCTGAAAGATCAAAGGCTTTAAGCGTTATTGTGACAACGTTCTCATTGTTTATTTAAATTTTATTTTACCTCATTCTTATTTTGTTGTGGAGTCATTGTGAGTCAGTTGGGTGTAGGCACATGTGTGTTTAATCATACGTATCGCATCTGACAGATACTGACACATGTACAACAAGTTCATACACACTGCACCCTGAAGGGTCAAATGCTTTTAGCATTATTGTGACAAAATTCTCACATGTTATTTATTTAACTTTTATTTCTGGATATTGATCTAATGTATCCAACCACTTATTTATTTAATGTTCATTGCTTGATTTTAATTTAATCTGCTCATGATTGCCAGCAGGTGCATTTGCTTCAGGCACATAATATACTTGCCATTCACATTGATCATCATGTGGTGCTGCATTTCATAAATTTCTAGCAAAGGTCATTATGTTTACACAGACTTATAAATCTTTACATGCAATCTTCACATTTTGTTGTCATATATTATCTCTCCCTCTTTCTTCTATTTTTTTATGTTCTGTAAGTGGTACAGCCTTTATTTAGTTATAGTTTGCAGTGTTTCAAGACTGTCAATGTTTCAGTATGTTACCATTGTTGATGATATCATACAAGTTCTTAAAAACAACAATAACAATTGCTCAAAGAAATTGCCATGAGAATTAGCAAAATGGCGTAGCCAATGTATGAGCAATAAAATCTTATTTAATTTCAATGCATGTGATCTTCCTTTTTATTTTTTCAGAATAAATGTTTGATTTTATATTTTCTATGTAATTGCACATAAAATCTTGTTCTTTGATAGCTTTGCATAAGCTGTATCTATGCTGAAACAATGTTGACATAGTCTGTTATATTTCATGTAATGAAATTCCTGTTTTAATTTATGTTGACATAGTCTGTTATATTTCATGTAATGAAAATCCTGTTTTAATTTGCAGCATCCTCTTTGCAGACATTTGTGGATTTACATTGCTGGCCTCTACTTGCACGGCTCAAGAGCTGGTTCAGCTTCTGAATGAGCTGTTTGCTCGCTTTGACAATTTAGCACAGGAAAACCATTGCCTGAGAATCAAAATCCTGGGAGACTGTTATTACTGTGTGTCTGGACTCCCAGAGCCGAGATCTGACCATGCACACTGTTGTGTGGAGATGGGCTTGGATATGATTGACGCAATTGCGTGAGTGCCATTACAGTTACTTCTTTTTTTTTTATCAATAATATTTGCAGTGTAAATTGCTTTAATTTGTTCACAATCATATTTTTTTAACTTCTTCCTTATGACTGTAATAAAAAGTTGGCATATTCAAAATGTGTAAATTTTGATATATTTCCATTATGATCAAATGAGGTGTTCATTCTTCAAAATGGTGCCTACTTTGCACATTTTATATTTTATATATTTATTGTTATCATTGAGTTTTATTTATGAGAGCAAAAGTTAAATTATTTATCTAATCACATAAATGTGATAATCATGACCAGCTTTCATTCATGTCATGATATTTTATTATCTTTTGAATTTTTAGTTCTTTTTTTTTTGTGTGTGTGAGAGGGACTTCGTGGAAGGAACTGTGTGTGAACTTGTACAGTTCACAGTTGTAACTGTCTTTCCTGAAAATGCCATTGTTCTGTTGTTCAATGAATGTGTGCATGTATTGCATATCTGTGCAGTTGTGATACTGTTTCTGATGTCTTTTTATGTGCAGGATGGTCTCAGTTGGTAAATGTTCAGCTTAGTGCTTTCAAACGTGTTTTCAAAGAGTGAAAGGATCACTATTGTACAATTGCAGTGAACATGAATGACAAGACTCACATGTGTGAAATAGTTCTGCACTAACAAACTATAACATTGTAGTGCGCGCTACAATATTCTATTTCTTGATCTTAAATCATATGGTATTACAATGAATTATGTGAGTGACTCGATTAGAGTTCTTGAAGTTAATAACTTCTGATAGTTATAGTTCATATTTGTTAGCAATCAGGATTAGGTATTGGGTTGCAAAAGTCTTTAACTCTTGCACTGCTAAGGAGGACTAGCACTGAGTAATAACCACCCATCAATGAATAGAGATGTCATACCTAACTTATGAATGTTAAATGGGTTAATGTTCTGAGCTTTTCCTAATGTGTGTATTTGCGTTGCTGACCGTTTAACTATAACGAGAACAAAAAGTCACAATAATGATAACGAGATAACACGTTAATGGCCTATTTCGCCACATTATTGTATGCATATATATATTACCAGATACATCATAAACAGTCAAAAAGTTATCTGATCTGTTCGAAAATTAGATTATTTTACTTTGCCAAACTTTCACCAATTAGCTGAATTGTAAGTTCGTATTTCCTGTATAAATTGACATAATTGGACCAATATTTATTATACTTTATTAAATTTCAGCGTTTTAGTAATGTGTAAAAAGGATCTTGTGTAACATTCAATTTGTGCTATTGTAGTTTGCAAACTAACTCCCAATCATATTTAAATTGTATTTATTTATTTATTTATTTATTTATTTATTTATTTATTTATTTATTTACATTATTTTGTTTATATATTCATTTATTTATTTACGTTACTTGCATACGTTTTTGCTTTGAATGCTAAATTGTAAACTTAACTGCAATAGCATGTAATAAAATAGGAGAAAATAATGCATTCTGTGACCTAAAGCATGAAGTCATTTAATAGATTATGCTGAAGTGGTTCCTCCACTCATTAGGGTGCATTAAGGAATTGTAAGACAGTTTGAATGGTCTATAAGGCTGTGTTTTGTTGAATTTAATAAGGGCAGCAAAGTACTTTTTTTCATTTTCAGTTACAAAAGGTTTAAGCAATAAAACAACAAAACATATTTAACTAGCTAGTACTTATTTTACTGTTCTTTAAATATCCTGATTCTCGCACTGAGCATTCGACAATGGATGGAGACATGCGCGTTATAAATGGAAATTATCATCACTCTGAATAAACATTGAACGGCTGCACATCTCACGATTTCCTTGCTCACTTGCCTTTCATAGTAAATTGATATCCTTCTGCTCTATTTGGCTTGCAGAACTCAGTCCTTCTGTGTCATGCATTTCCCCATCTTTACAGCTATAGTTTCACTCAAATGTAAGCCTAATCTGGCATTTAAAAGTCATGCACTGTTAAGCTAAATTCAATAAGGGCAATGGCAGTACTTCACGTGAAAAAAGCTTTTACCACAATCACAGCGATTTTCAACTGGCTATAAATCTGCAACCTACGTGAAATTACTCCACTGCTGCACTTATTTATTCGTCTGTTTAGTAGTAGCCCATAACATTAAACAATTGCTAATATGTTTGCACTATGAGAGTGTTTTCTTGCAACTAATTTATGACCTATTGCTGCAATATGATTTACACCGTTGATCTGTTGCAGATATTTCATTATTAGAAATATAATTATGATTTATATAGGAAATAGTACTTAGCCGTTGATGACATGATAATTAACTCGCATTAAATAACGGGAACCAGTACTTTTAATGCAGTTGATGACGGCTTTGCACTCATTGTTAATTACAAAATTTGTATTTTTTCAAATGAAATTATATTGTATTGTGGGAGGATGTGTGTGCTTGTGCACATATGTCTGTACTGTGCAATGATTTCTGAAAAGCCAAAGTTGTTGATGTTCATCATTTTTTGAACACATTTTGAGCTAGTAGCTGTATTTCAAAATGGGCTCAAACAATTTTGATAAAGTTTGACTTGCAAATAGTTCATGGAGTAGTCAATTCCACATTTTCATTTTGCTTCTGTAGAAGAAATCTGTGATCTAACAGGCCCTCAAAAATTAGCTCTTTTGTAAAAGCTTTTTTTTTTTTTTTTTTTTAAATCCAACTGTGTGTGTGTCTGGAAATATATTTCAATGGCTTGCCATTAACTTTTATTTTCTTTTGTTTTGTCTCTTTTAACTTTTTTCCCACCTTTTTTATTATACAGCAAAAGATCAGTTAGGGTTATTGTGCATGAAGCGTAGGGCTGTGGAAAGAGTAATAATCTTATTCAGGTGTTGTTGTCTGTGATACCCGAAGGCCATAAAAAAGAGAAGAATAATTGTGTTTGTATGTCCATGATGCATGTAGGCTGGTGCGGGATGTGACTAGCGTTAACGTCAACATGCGTGTAGGGATCCATTCAGGTCGAGTGCACTGTGGGGTGCTGGGACTTCGCAAGTGGCAGTTTGACGTGTGGTCCAATGATGTAAACCTGGCCAACACCATGGAAGCTGGTGGGGTGCCAGGGTGAGAAAATTACAATTATTAAGTTCCATCCATAGGAATACGCAATAAGGAGCTAAGTTACTTTTAGAAAATTGTCATTACACAATCTGTTTGAGAGCATTAAAATTGTCTCCCTGTGACTGGTTGCCTTGAGAATACTATCATTACAAAATAATTCTGTTTGCGAGCATTAAGACTTCATCCCTGTGAGTTTTTTGCTTTGAGAAAATGATAACTTTATCATCAAAATTTTCATCACTGTCGATACGCTCACATAAACGCACATACACATACACGCTTGCGCACTCACACACGCGCTCACACACATACACACACACCCACACACACACAGACACATATATACGAAATAAAATGAACATTCTTGGCTTTACACAAATGTCAGAAGGGATATCAAGTCAAATAACATTTTATATATATATATATATAATATGGCAGCAGAATTGCCTGTGAGTGAACAGGTTGTGCAGTGCAACAGGTTTGTATAATTGTTGATTGTGAGAAGACGGATGAAAGGCAGGCTCCACAGGGGACAACTGGAGTGTGGTAGGAATAAGTGCTTGCTTATTGTCATGGAAATGACTCATTGTATAATGTATGCCAGATTCACGTAAGGTGACATGTTTTTTTCTGTGGAGCGGGATCGGATGGGATTGTTGTGGTGGGAATGATTGGATTTCCAGATAATAATAATAATAATAATAATAATAATAATAATAATAATAATAATGATAATAATAATAATAATAATAATAATAATAATAATAATAATAATAATAATAATAAATATTTATAAGGTGCCTACCCCTCAGATCTAGTGCACTGAATGGGTGGAGATGGGGATGACACACACACACACACACACCCACACATACACACACACACACACACACACACATGAAAATAATAAATAAATCTTAAACACACACATATATTGACACGATATACCTGTGCTAAATACTGATAATACTGCTGAAAATGGTAAGTTTTGAAGTTAGACTTGAAATATGTGAGGAGATGATGATGATGATGATGATGATGATGATGATGATGATGATGATGAAGGTCATTTTAATTGCCTGTATCCAATAAAAATATAAATGGCAATGTGTTTTTAGTCCGGTAAGTATTGTTAGTTTTTAAATTGTGATTCATGTCTGTGGCCCAATTATGAGCAACTGTTTATCAATTCCATATTTTCATGCTCAGATTAGTGCATTTCTAACCTCATGACATATTCGTTTATAAAATTGTTGTGCTTGCCTTCAAATCAAGTTCACATGGCATGTACATGTACTTTGCAGATTTCATTTTCTAATTATCTTGTACAGCGTTGTTGTGCTTGTTTTGCACTACCGCAAGTACTCTGAAGATTTCATTATATTTTCATTTTCAAAAGGTTTTGTGCTCTTTTTTATTTCAGGCGAGTTCACATTACGGAGGAAACCTTGAACTGCTTGAATGGGGACTATGAGGTAGAACCAGGGAATGGTGGGGAGCGCAACTCATACCTTCGTGACAACAACATCAAGACTTATTTCATCAAATCTGATATCAAGGTCTGTTGAAAGAACAATGATCTGTATGCATTGTTATTGTAGTTTTGAAATTATTATAGCTGATGTCAGTTGGCCTTTAACAGTATTAATTAGATGATATTGTCATATTGAATGATTAGAACTCTTGTTCTGTTTGACATTGTTTACAGATCCATTAGTTAATATTGTCCAATCAGATGATTAGATTTATTATTATTATTTTGTTATTCGGTTTCAAACTTTTCACCATCCTTATTTGTAGTTAGTACTGAATTTTGTGTAATTAAAACGATGACAAGAATTTAAAGACTGGATCAGTTACGCTTGAATTATATTAATATGTCAGTTGAATTGATTTGTTTAGAGGAAGATTTAATTATGATATTACGCAATGTCCTAATGCCAAAGAAGCTTGATTATAATATAAATGAGACAATACCTGTAATACCTGTAAGTTATTTTAAATGTGACAGGTATTGATCTTCAAGTTGAATAAACTAAATGCACTTGCCATGATACTAGATGTGTTTTACCCAGAACAAGTTTCCAAATCAATTTTTTGGATCATGGAAAGAAATTCATTTAGTACCCTTATGGGAAGCCTGAATTATTGATTATGTTTTTGTAGCATGCTGAATTTGTAATTATATTGCTGATGGATTTTCAGTGAACTGGAAGGCAGATTGGATAATGGAATTGCCATACTCCTGGTCGCTTGCTTGTAATCAACAGTAGAATGATACCTTATTTTGCACTAAGCTTTCTCATGATGCATTTAAACCGATACAGCAATGGATAGACTGAGACAACTAGCAGGCTGGGACTAAACCTGGGACAAAACAATCATTTACAACATAGTCTGGTTGGGACAACTGTTATTGTCTAGAATCTGTCTATGCATCAGACCTCTGGACATCAGTTTATATTATATCCTACATTGCAGTCGTTTCGTATGCACAAGGTTCTGAATTTGACATTTTAATTTATTTTTTAAATTTTGTTGTCAGGTACACGCACACAGACCGTCAGAACCAAATACGCGGAGCAACACAATCAACACAAGAGAAGAAAAATTTGCTAGAAAAATGGGTTTCAAAATGAACATTCATAACAAGTAAGTGGCAGGAAAAGGAAAGGGACATTCTGTGTGTTGTATTGCACTACAGTATAAATATCTTCTCTGTAATTTACCAGTCTATGAATGCTGAAACAGGTTTTATGTAAAAGACTGGTTGATTTCACCTTTCTTTTATTTCCAAAACTAAAGCAGTATGCTGCCTGCATAGATTCCTAGCGCTCATTTAATTTGCTTGTTATGCTTCTGTGTCTTTTGTTTCATTTTCTTCAGACTGGGCTTTGGGGATGATGATTTGAACAAGAATCCTGAAGAAGAAGTGAACGAGTACCTTGGTCGTGCCATTGATGCACGCAGTATAGACCGCCAAAGGTCAGAATATGTCAAGGGATTTTTCCTTACCTTCCGTAAAGCTGACCTAGAAAAAAAGGTAATGAACATTAATTTTCTATTTGGTAAACTGTTGGTTTTTTTATATTCATTGTTGGTTCATTGTGTATCAGTATTTATTTAGAAATGCTCAGAAACTTGGAGCAGTTAATGTCTTGACAAAGAGCGAAAACATGTTTGTTTGCAACAATTAGCAGTAGAGTGAAAGAAATAAGTTTTAATCTGTTAGACCATCTGCAATGTACATATAAACCCCAGCTATGAGACAGAGAGAACCAGAGCATTGGAAATGTATGAAAAATAATTTTATTTTGTGTATTTTAATACATTTTGTTTGTAGAATGATGGATGTTTAATAATGTTTATCAAATTTCCGTTCACCTTCTGATTTTGTTGCAGTATTCCCGAGTGCGAGATCACATGTTGTGTTCACATCTTGGCTGTGTCAACCTTATGATGTTGTGTATTTTTGTTATACAGCTGGTTATTATCCCAAAGTGAGTTTGTTTGGTCAAACTTTCTTGCTCAAAATATCTCAATTTTGTAATTATCCTTCCAATGGAAAAAAGCAAAAAACAAACAAACAACGCACAATCACATTCTCTTTTCATTTAACTTTCCAATGAAAACACGTAGATTTTCTTGTTTACATCTTACGATTGTATAGTCAAGTTCTGTTATGTAAAGGGTTTAGAATTTTCCTTTTGATACAGAGTTTTTGTTGTGTTTCTTCAAATTTAACTTGACATGGGTTGCAGATGTTAAAGATGTGTACTTCTTTCTTGTTTAAAGAATACTTTGTCAAGAATTTATTCCATAAACGATTATTCTTTTATATAATCGTCCCCTATACGCTTATGTGTCCGGGGACGTTAATCTATTTTAACTAACTAACTAACTAAATCTTTGATATATGGTTTCCTTAAAACTATAATTTGGGACCATTTATGAATAATAAGAACAATTAAATAAAACCATAAATGAATTGATGATCACACTGGTCAGTATGTACTGCGGTTGTCATGCTTTTGTAGTGTACGCAGTGTGGTATGGATATATACTATTGTAGCTGTAATGATGTGAACCACTTTTCATTTAGCCAAAGTCTCGGTTATTCTGATCCTGTGCTTAGAGGATGTTTAAGATTGATTTTCTTTTGATATCTGTTGCAGGACTTTATTGATGATTGCATTGTTTGTTGCCTGTTTCTGCGTCACATTCTTTCTGTTCTTGTTGGCAGCATCAGAACTTTGTCAGGTAATAGAGTTGCTATTGTTAATATAAGCAATAGCGATATTAAAAAAAAGAAAAAATCTTTCATTGATTTATTTTGATGAGAAAGTCCTATTGAAAAAGAATCTTTGTTGAGATGGTATAATTCCTCTTTTCTTGTTACTGCCTTTAATTAACTAAGCATAACAGAGAGTAGTAGTGATTATTTTATGACAGTTTATGAATGGATCTGCAAATATTTCTGCTGTCAGTATTTATTCTGTGCAATATATTACTGTATGACTATTCTGAATATATGCTTGCAGTAACAAGAAAAGAGGAATTATATTATTTCAACAGAGCTGAGTTTACAATAGGATTTCTCATTATATATATATATATATATATATATATATATATATATATATATATATATATATATATATATATATATATATATATATATATATATATATATATATATAATATACAATGGTGGTCCAATAAGTACTTAGCCTACAAAAGAAAAATGAAAATTTTGAAAAAGTGGCGATTTATTTTTCAATATAGTCTCCTTTTCATTCGATACACTTGACCCAGCGATGCTCCAGCTTCTTTAACCCGTCTGAAAAATACGTCTGCAAAGTAGGCCTACGTGGCAGCGATGACCTCTTCATTCGACTCAAATTTCTGCCCGGCGAGTGACTTTTTCAAGTTTGGAAACACAAAGAAGTCGCACGGGGCCAAATCTGGAGAATACGGTAGATGGGGCAGCAGTTCATAGCCCAATTCGACCAATATGGCCGTGGCGAGGGCGGAGGTGTGAGCAATATTGCTCTTTTTCCATTTTTCTAAAATCCGCGGACACGCCCGCTTCCACACGCGGTCAAAATAAAACTACGAGTCCGATCCGGCTGAAATTTCGACAGAAGGTGTCTACGAGAATATACTACAAGATAGTAAATTGCTCTTGTGATACTGGCGCCATCAGGCAGTGAGGCTAAACACTTATCGGACTGCCCTCAAATATATATATATATAAAATGAGAAATATATATATTAATGAGAAATATATATATGTATGATTATTTGTTCTATTAATGTAATTGTATCAACACTTTTGCAATATCGTGGATTTCATTTATTCTCAATAATGTAGCTTGTTATATTTTCATAAACATTTTTGCTGTTTCATTCGAGCATCACTCTCACTATTTTCGAGTACTTTAGGCTTGTCTAGTAATTCTTTCTGAGGTGCATGGCACAGGACTAGAAGGCATGTGTTTCTCTTTGTAGTGCTTTTTTTTTGGTTTTTGTTTGTTTGTACAATGCTGAATACGTTTCATTTCATTTTTTTCTTTTGTGGTGCAGTGCTGTACAAACTTCATATTTCATATTTGTGTTGTATTATGTTGCAGTGTACACCAAAGAGCATCCGGTCAATAGCAATGACAGTGGCTGTTCATCGCTGGATGAATCATTTGGTGTCTACCTTGTCTGTCCTAGCTCTCTTCTGTGTCTCTCTTGTCCCATTGGTGAGGAGCTGTACTTAATAATTATAATTGGCATACTGTTCTGCCCTGATTCATCTTTGAAAAGCAGAATGATTTTTTACACATCGCAGTTGTGTCCAAAATTGGATCCCTTTGTAAACTTTACGCAGCTCAGGTTTTGACTTTTTGATCATAGTTTCAAATACACGTTTTATATTGGTGAATAAATTATGTCTGTTTTAATTATTTAGCATGTGTTATATTAGTAAATAAATGTTGTCGTCAATAATTCTATTATTATTCAGCGCTGATTCCACACTGCAGCTGAAGCCATTTAACGTCGATCTTTTAATATTATTGTTGTTGATAATTATGTTATTTATTGCTATTATTTACTGCTGATTTGTATGGTGCAGATTCCCATGGACACCACAACATTGGAAGAATGTCTTAGGTTTAAGGGTTACAACAGTACAATTTCAAACATTAGCGCCATGGAGTTTGCTCATAACATCGGCCTGGACCGCCAGCAAGGGACTTTGTGCAAAGAAGACTCTCCAACAACATATTTTCCAGAGGTGGGCATAGACGTTTTTTATTTACTTCTATTGTGTTTTGTGGTGCTCTTTAGATATTCTAAACAGCTGTAATGTTTACTGACATGCATGCACTAATTCAATCCTGCTCTTTTTCCTTTTTTTTCTTAATTGTTGTACTAAGTCTTATTCTTTTTTTCCCATCTTCTTGAAGCATAAATACTGCAACCAACTGCAGGCAAAGATGTGAGGATAAACAGCAGGCAAGCAAAGAAATAAATAAATAATGAAAGTAAAAATTAAGAATGATGGCTCATAAATTAATGTTGTTGCTTTCAAATCATCTCTCCAGGCACTTTGCCTCTTTTTTTTTTTTCTAGTTGTATACTTTTTGTACTTTATTTGTTTTATTTATTTATTTTATTTTATTTTATTTTTCTTTATATTACAGTATGCCCTGCTGTGTGTGCTGATGTCGATGGTGGCAAGCGCTGTGTTCTTGCAGACATCCAGCATGGTGAAGATGGTGCTGCTGGTCTTCATCACCCTCACTTTTAACTGCTTCACCCAGATGCCCTACCTCCCCCTTTTCTCTAACAGGGATCTCCTGCTGCGATATGACAATGGGTAGGTGTTCACCAGCAGAGCAGACATGTTCTGATTGAGAGAATAATAGTCTTCTTCTTCTTCTTCTGCTTCTTTTTGTGCTTTTTTTCCACTACCTTCAATATTCAGAAGGTCAGCGGTCACCTGAGGGCTGCTCAAGGCCAGGCATTTTAACTTGTGGCCCCTCCACTTCCCACCCACCAACCCTGGGCTAGTGACTCAGCCAGAGTAAACTTGTTCACAGCATTTCTTATTAGTTTGTAAACAACTTTCACAAAAAGTAACTGAACACAGGTTGTGATTCTGTAAAATGAAAAGAATGAATGAAAGTAAATATGGGTGAAGGGACTGGTCAGTAGCAATAAAAAGTAACCATTTGGGTAAGTCAGCTAGGTCGTCCAAGGTCATTTCTACTGGCATTTGCCAACCGTGTGAACATTTTTTGCACTCCTGCAACAGGTTTAAAGACTTTGTGTGCTTTGGTAAGTGTGCTGCTTCTTTATGAATTGTATGGCTTGCATCAGCTCCTTTGTGGATATCTTTTGAATTCCAAGTTGCTAATGGTGACTGTTGCAGGCTTACAGAGGATGCTGTGATTACCAATGTCCAGCTGAGGATAGAGTCAGTGGTGGTGCTGCTTTACTTCATGATTGTGCTCTTCGTCCACTCGCAGCAAGTGGAGTCTACCGCCCGTCTTGATTTCCTTTGGAAAGTGCAGGTCAGTTGGACTGCATATTAATTAATACATGCCTTTTTCCTGCACATTGTTATAAATATTTGAAGAAGGCTATGTGCTAGAAATATGTATAAAAAGATTCGCAAATGGTTTATTGCAATAAAACTTCTTTTTGCCTCAATTGTAATGATTACTTGGTTTGATTCTTGTGATTTCATGGGGTTGTTGTTAGGCCACAGAGGAAATGGAGGACATGGAGAATCTAAGGGCATACAACCTGCGACTGTTGGCAAACATTCTGCCACTTCATGTAGCAGAATACTTTCTCAAACACAACCTCAACACTGATGTGCAGGTGGGTCAGTTAAAAACTAGAACGCTATTTTGTGTCAGTGTTTGTGAAATATGAACCAATTTATTGTTCTCATGCTCATCGTGATGCACAAAGATATTTATCTTGTGGTGAGCAACAGAGATGTGAAATAAAATATGAAATTAACTTTAAAATGCTAATTATTATCACTTTCAACCTCCTTTCACACATCACTATTTGACACGCACACACACACGCTTACACACACACAAACACACACACATACACACACACTGTGTAGTATCTCCACTAGTCAGTCTCACATACATAGTTTTCTGCAAACAGAATGCTTTTTAACTCACATGCAAAGCAATGTGATTCTATGTGCTCACCACCACCAATTTTTTTCAAGATTTTTGCAATGAGATGAGACCTATAGATGGCGTATAGCCATGAGACCTTTTAAATGATCAGTGAATGAATAACTTCACTTCAAGGTCAAGGTCAAAAGTTCAACAAATGTTAAACAAATGAAAATTCTTAACAAATTTTACTTTTTGTCTAGGTTATTTTTATTGAACTTATGATTCTTTGATGCATGATATATATCAATGAGACACACATACTGTACATATTGGGTCAACCTCACTCCAAGGTCAGTGTCACTGGAGTTGTCCAAAGTCAGTATAGGTATTTTGAAGTGACCTTGACCCTAAACTATGAGAGATATAAGTCCAAACTTGTTGTATTTAGGGGTGAAAGATATGATCTTTCATATATTTTCCATTTTTGCATTGATCTTGAAGATCAAGGTTATTTTAGGCCTTGTAAAAACATTCAAAAAATAGGTAATTGTTCAGTGGAATGGCTATTTATTTACCCCATAGCATGCAACATTTTTTTATTGGTTATTTGATTAGACATGCATGAGAGGTCATGTGAGGATCAAGATCATCCCAAGGTCAAGGTTACTGAAGGTCAAGGTCATCCGAAAGTCACAGTTTTTGGCATAATACAATTTTGCTGTAGTTTATTTGATTGTACATGAGTGTATTTGGAGCCGGAGGTCTGGGTCATCTTAAAGTCAAGAGCAGACAAAGATCAAAGTCGGTATTCTCATTTTAATGCCACCATTTCATTTAGTTTTTTTTTTTTTTTTTTCTTTCTGGGCACTCCTTGTTATGTTAAATATTTAGATTTCCCTAAGGAGCATGAGTCATGGGCTTTGCCCTTCTAGTTGTACGTCATTGCGTTAAAGCAGCCTTTGGGATTACTGCAATGCCTACCCCAATCGCACCACACACCATCCCATTACTTCTTTCCTTCATATTGTTTTGTTTTCTTGTAATTTTTTTAAAAAAACAACGTGAATGTGTCTTTATTGTTGGTTTTATGACTTATTAATGCAAGGGAAGCAACTTGTACTACTCGTTGATCCGGTTTATTTGTTAATACTAGGTTCCCACATATTATCGTTCCGTTGAATGTAATTATCTCTAGAAAATTATCTTATTCTGTTTGAAAATTTTAAAATATTATCTGTGTTAGGCCACAAACTAGCATGCTGCCACAGTATTGTCCTCTTATTACCTCTGTGATATCATCCGGTCGCTTTCATATTTTTACACTAGTGCTCTTATATTTTGTTCCTGATGTATCTGTTTGCATTCAGGCCAACTACTACCAAGAGATGAACAATTCCGCCATCATGTTTTCCTCCATCACCAACTTCTCAGAGTTCTACACTGAGCTGGATGCAAACAACGAGGGAGTGGAGTGCTTGCGCCTTCTCAACGAGATCATTGCTGACTTTGATGAGGTGAGGTTTAAAAAGCTGACAGTTCCATCTTTCATTGCCCACCTCGGTTCCTGCTCTTATACTATGCTTGGATAAATTTAAATCTACACATTTTTTGAAAATTATGCAGATTCCTGACATCATCATAATTATTTGGAATATGTTGATATAAACTTCTAACTGAACTATTTATAATAAATAATAATTATTTATTTCATTTAAAAATCTACACCTTTCCCAGGAGATAAGCTCAACTATTAAACATACCCAACCAGCACCAATCTGATTTAGCTGGGCTTGACGTCGAGAAGGGTGCCCTTACCTGTATAATGGCAATATAACCTGCTTACCATTGATTTAAAGGGGCTGAAGAGGTGGCGGGTTTCTCTCACGGTCAACACTAACCTCCTTGATCGTGGTGATATTGAGAAGGAAGTGGCCAGGTCTCTTGACACCACTCAGACATATCAACAACAGGCTGCTTGAATGCAGACTCCTTCACCAATCCTAATTATCACATTACTAATGTATTCTTTATCATCTGAATTTGGTATCTAAAAAGATTTACAATGTGCCCCCTACAAATGTAATAATATGTACCATTTATTATTTTTGCTTGTTGTAGCTGCTGTGTCAGGAGCGATTCTCTTGCATCGAGAAGATCAAGACCATTGGTCAGACTTACATGGCAGCTTCAGGCCTCACACCAGAATCAAACTACGCTGACATGAGACATGTCTTTGCCATCGCTGACTACGCTTTTGCTATCAAGGCTCAGCTCAAGTTTATCAACGAGCATTCATTTAACAACTTTAGAATGCGTATAGGTAAGTATAAAGAACACAAGCTATGTGTCCATGATTAGAATAATAGAAAGTAATACTATATGATTCAGTCAACAAATTGTAATGATGCTAGCTAATGTACACCCGAGTGCTTGATTAAATGTTGGATTTGGTGTACTGTACTACAAATCTTGTTATTTTTAGGTTTGAATGTTGGTCCTGTGGTGGCTGGAGTGATTGGCGTGAAGAAGCCGCATTATGACATTTGGGGAAACTCCGTCAATGTTGCATCTCGCATGGATAGCACAGGGGTGGCTGATAAAATACAGGTTTGTAATTTGTTGTTGGCGTTGCCATTGTTACTGCTATAGCTGGAAAAAGTGGTGGTGCTGAGACTGCCGTTGTATGGTTTCATTTTTAATTATGGTTTTACTGAGGAAAAAGCAAATGATGAACATGGCTTTGCAACAAGCAGCTTATTTAAGTAAACTCAGTTGTATCATTCTAATCCTGTTTGACTTAAACGATTTTGAAACTATGTCATTATTTTCATTATGCAACACTGTGCCATAGCACTGACCACAGTCAAATTAAAAAAATCAGAGGTAATTTATTAGGCAATAAAACTATATAAAATAAGGTGGAAAGAATGCTTTTGAACTGCTTGAACATGTTACATATCAGCGTAACAATACATAAAAGACTTTATATTTAAGAAAGCATGTGAATTGATCACCATGTTTTATTCATTAGATTAACTTTTGTTGTACTGATAAATGAATAAGAACTACATCTATCTATCTACCTATCTATCTATCTATCTATCTATCTATCTATCTATCTATCTATCTATCTATCTATCTATCTATCTATCTATCTATCTATCTATCTATCTGTTACGTTGAAACGCGAACGAAAGTATGGCTGAAGCGTGTACGATAGATCTAATCGTTTCGATTTGCAAAGTATTCAATAATGGAGTTTATTTACCTTTGATTTGAGTTTGCATTGTTGTTAGGAGAGGCTTTGTATAACGTTGATAATTTGCGTTAGTCGATATTGTTGGAGAATTCTCTAGATTTCACTGTTTACTTTCGATAGAAATTTCCCGATAAATTTCGAAGTAAGAGAACGTTCCGGGTATGTTTAGAAATATGTATGACGTAAGTCAGTGATGACGATCTTTAATTCTGATTGGTTAAAATGCGTCATTTCTAGAACGTCCTGTCGTCATCTCGAATGAGAGAAAAAAATTATAAAATGGATGCCCTGTGTGTGGGTAGAGGAGTTGTTGATAGTGAGTTGGAAAGTAAAACTTGAGAGTGGAAAGGCGATTGAGCGATTGTATGCAGTTGTTGATGTGTGCTGAATAAAAGTGGAAAACTTCATACGTCGACTCAAGACTTGTTGATGAGTGAGCAGGCTGCGTGAATAAACGAATCTGAGCTACACTCATCAGTACTTCAGCATTGGGGCTGAATCCACTACTGATAGAAAACACCAACATCAAACGGAGTGTAACACTATCTATCTATCTATCTATCTATCTATAAATGAATAAGAACTACATCTATCTATCTATCTATCTATCTATCTATCTATCTATCTATCTATCTATCTATCTATCTATCTATCTATCTATCTATCTATCTATCTATCTATACATTTTTAATTGATTTAACAGGTCAGATGTCCGTAAATCATTGAAAATGGCATATAGCTTTGTTGGATTTTTGTTCTTTTAGGTCTCCCAAGAAATGTACAATGTTCTGGCTCCCAAGGGCTACAAGCTAAACCTGCGAGGAGAAGTGAACGTCAAAGGCAAAGGGACTATGGTTACATACTTTTTGGAGCCATAGCAAGTGGAGATGGAGAGTTCCCCGAATGCCATGAACTGACATATCCATGTTTCTGTGGTTCTCTTCTCCACAACAGGGTGGTGTACTCGAGACCTATATTCCAGAAACAATATACTGAAGTGTTTTTGGATAAAAAGCTATATGAGAACAATTCATTTCAATTTTATACTGTAGCACCAACGTTACCACAGCATACAGAAGGATTCGTTTATACCTTTTGCTGATAAAGTTATGTTTTGTTGCATTTGTGCAGCGGAATGGAGTACATTTGTAGAGAATGGTTTGATTCTGAGTACCTCACCATTATTGGAAGAGAACTGATATTTCTGTGAGGTTTTTAAGTTTGCTGATACAGTGCTGTTGTAGAAGAGAAAAATGTACTGGAAGTATCCTAATCAAAACAGACCATTAAAATGTTTAGTACTTAACATGAAACAAAACAGGAATCAAAAGATGACCTAAATGTGTGGTAGACTTTTTTTGTAATATAGCTATTATATATGCGCCAGGGTTCTGTTGTTGGATTATTGTCATGAAAACAAGCAGAAGTGTTCAAAATGTGAAGGATGACTTTTTTCTTAACTAGTCTGGAGAAACTTGAACAGTTCAAAATGTGATTTCACATGTGTTTAGAATGGTGTGCTTCTGCTATTGTGTGGAGGATTGTTGTATGGGGAATGTGGTATGATATCGCAGATAGTTCAAGGCCCCTGACAGTAACAGTGATTAGACTATGCTGTAGTGCATGGTTGTGATGATGTTGAATAAAATAAACTGACTTTTGTAACATTTTTATTCGAACTCGAAAGAGGATCTCTGCTTTAGTCAAGAAAGTTGTATTTAGTGCTGCATGTTCTGGTAACTTTTGACAAGTGTTGAAATGCACTTAAAATGTGACAAACTATTCATTTGTTGAAAAAGGACACGTGATTTTTGCAATGATTATCAAGAGTTGTGGATTTAAGGCCAACGTTACATGATATTTCACATGAGGAGTGCTGGAAAATTATAGTATAATGAGTAATCAAATATAAATAAATTCTGACTTTACTGTGGTTGAAGTCCGCTGTGATGCTGGTTTGATTCAGCCAGACGGGAAATAAGAGTTTTGTTAATTTTACTTACATTTTGACCGGAAGGCACACATTTTCTGGTATCAGACAGAAGAAAATGCATTGTGTTTCCATTTATTTTAATATTTCATTTAAGCATGGCAGTTGTACTGGCTGCATTTTGGATTTACCATTTAAAAAAAAATATAAAGCTATCGTTTCAGCACACAATTCTGATTGCAATGACATGATCTCTGCTGTGTTTTGTGTGTTTGTGTGTGTATAATTTACGAACTGGCTTGAGTTATTCAACGTTGTTAAAGTTTGGTTGTAATAAGGTTATCAAATTGTGACTGCAGCCCACTGGACTATCATGGCAGCGGAGTAAAAGCCTCGCGCGATTCCTATCAACCAGTGTTATGATCGACTCTAGAAGGTGTGGAAGCGGAGAACATTCAGAATGCGGGTGGCGTATTCGACGAACTGTGCTGAGTTCATTACAACATTGTTAAAGGTCAACATCATTGAAACATAAAACTGAGCACAAAATATCTACATAATAAAAGAAGTCACATGCCAAACAACTTTTTTCCGAAAAATACTACCTTTTTTTAATATTTAATAAAATCTACTTCGAATAAACTTTTGCACCTTCGAAAAGCCCGCTCACGTGACCACATGGCTTGACGTCAACTGCTGTAGACAATATGGAGTCCGATAGTGTCCCTTCTCTACCAAAACGCAGGAAAACGAAGAGCAGTGGCCTATATTGTGCCGTTGGAGGTTGTACAAACAAACAAGCGGATGGGTTAAAATTGCATAGGTTTCCAAAAAACGAAGAAGTGCGAAATAAGTGGGTGAGATTCGTGCAGGAAAAGCGTGTAAACTTCGGTCCGAAGTACGGGACACCAACTCACAACTGCGTCGTCAGCAATTTGCGCAAAACACTTCGCTGAAGACTGCTACCCCCCAAGTGCCACTTTAATGCAGAGCTTTGGGATGAAAACAATACAGACATTAAAGCCTGGCTCTGTTCCAACGATCCAAAGTCCGTGTGCCATTGCAACAAGCGCCTCAACAACAGCAACAGTGATTCAAGTTACTAGTAGTAGGCCTACTAGTACTGCTTCAACTTCAGTCACAGTGGCTACTACACATCCATCGTCTGCTATCAGTTTGCCGGGTGTCAGGAAAGTCAGGAGCTTTTCAGAAAAGGGAATTCACTGGTCTAGCTCGTATAATTATTTGTTTATTATTACAATTAGTACTCAGGGTTCGAATTCGTTTCTAACAGAAGAGAGCACTGCTGTAACACGACAGATCGAGTGAAGAAACACTGCTTGTCTCGCTTGTAACTTCTTCGCAGTCAGCCATTGTATACAGCTGCTGACGTCACTGCGAGGGGAGATCAGCGATAGCTGCGTTTTAGATTATTACTTCCCTTACCCTTAATTACAGGTAGGAAATCCCACTTTCAGTGATCGATATCTATTAAACGGTAGAGCTTTGCTTACCGAATTTTTTGCATCTGGTATTATTTAGTAAAATTCTTTCAGCAGAAACTTTTTGACCGAGCACTGTGGTTGACCTTTAAAGTTAACTGTTTGGGTTGTAACAAAGTTATCGAAATGTGTGTGTGTTTGAATAGCAACGTTGGATTTGGTTAGTGTTAATTATTGTGAAATGCAATGTAAAATTACATTTTCCCAATGTGTCTTTCTGTTTTACTGGACAATTTGTACACTTTTGGTTTGTAATTTGAATGCTTTTACGTTCTATGTGAGTGAGTGATTGAGTGGAGGTGATTTGGGCTGGAGGGGTTGTTAGGGATCCCTATGTAATCTTAAACATTCACTATCTATTTCCTCTACTATTATATGGAATTGACATGAGATTATTTTGCCTCTTAGTCCTATATAGCTTTTTTTTTTTTTTTTTAAATACTGTGAAATGAAAATAGGCTGAAACATGTATGCAGTTTCTTTTAAACAGTACACATGAATTAAATTGTCCCATGTCATCTTTGTTTTGACTCACATGCATAGCAAAGTGAGTCTGTGTATTCACCCCCCACCTCCATCCCCCACCTCCCCACCCCAAAAAGAAAACAAAACACATGTATGCAAATTTGTGTGAGATGAGTCCTAACTAGTCCAAAAATGACCTTTTAATAAAATGGCCATCCATCTGTCTGTCCGCCGTCTGTCGGTACAAAACTTGCAAGTGGATTAATATCTCAGAACCTATTTCAGCTAGCACAACCAAACTTGTTAACAAATCTTAGTAAAAAAAAAAAAAGAAAATTTTTCTCAAATTTGATCTTTTTATCTAAGTTATTAATATTGTACTTATGATTCTTTGATACATGATAGATATCAATGACACGCATACTATACAAATTTGGTCAACCTCACTCCATGGTCAGGGTCACAGGAACTGTCCAAAATCAGTTAATATATATGTACTTTGAATTGACCTTCACCCTAAACTATGAGAGATATAAAGTCCAAACTTGTATTTAGAGATGATAGTGGGGCCGGATAGCTCAGTTGGTAGTGCGGCTTACTAGTAACTGAAAGGTCCCGGTTCGAATCCTGGATTGACCAACGTGTGACCATATTATTTTCCCCTTACCATCAACTGGTTTGCTGGTGTCAGAATAATGTGACCAGTAGTTGTCTATATGCTCCGGTGTCATGTGACTATAATCTACAAATAGAGATGGTAGGTTGATCTTTCCTATATGTTCCATTTTTGCTTTGATCTTGAAGGTCAAGGTCATTTTAGGCCTTGCAGAAACATAAAAAAATAGGTTTTTATGGCATGGCTGTTTATTTAACCCATAATGTGCAACAACATTGGGTTATTTGATCAGGCATGCATAAGAGGTCACGTGAGGATCAAGATCATCCCAATGTCAAGATCACTGAAGGTCAAGATCATCCCAAAGTCACCGTTTTTTTTTTTGTTGTTGGTATAATATAACTTTTGCTGTAGTTTGTTTGATAGTACATGAGTGTATTTGGAGCCGGATGTAAGGTCATCTCAAGGTGAAGGGCATAGAAAGATCAAAGTCAGTATTACTTTGCATTTTAAATGCCACTGTTTCATTGTGTTTTTTTTTTTTGGGCACTCATTTTTATGTTAAATATTTCGAGTTCTATAAGGACATGTGAAACATATGGGCTTTGCCCTTCTAGTTTTAAATTATTATTATTATTATTATTATTATTATTATTATTATTATTATTATTATTATTATTATTATTATTATTATTATCATCATCATCATTTTCATCATCATCATCATCATCATCATCATCATCATCATCATCATTCCAACAAATTATTACGACATCACACGAATCTTGACTAGTCCTCACCATTTTATTCCCAGTGAAAATGTTTTATTATGTATTGTAATCCAGACAGAATGTATACAGTAACCAAGAAGATAGGACCTGACTATTAAATATTATCCCTTCATTGAGCATGAATATTATTTACTTTGTTGGTGAGCAGGTTGCAAGTGACAGGAGTCTAATGCTTTTAGTGTTTCCTTTGTTATGGAAAGGCCAAGATTGTATAGGGGTTGCTTACTGGATGTTACATGGCAAAGGTCAATTAGCCCCAATGCTTGAATTCCTATCCACTCGGCCCATTCACTCAGTAACAAGGCAAGAGTTGTCTTTATAAAGTTTTCCAACTTTATTCAGCCAAAGACACAAACAGCATCAAGACTGCAATTCAAACACTCTCTCCAAAATCACAATATGAACAGACTACTTTTTTTAATACTCTCTACAGTGTAGAAAAACTGTAAACATTCTAGAATGACGTAATCAATTACCAGTCAGGATAAAACGTATCACTGGAAATACGCACTTTCTTACATCATAGAATGTTACATGATAGATCTCGAACCTTCCATCAGTGGTAAACAAGCAGTAGAAGGTTTTTAACATTGCAACAACAATATCGACTAACGGAAACAAACATTATTCAAATCTTTTCTAGAAAAAGCATAGAACCAAATCAAAGGTACATTAAATGCTAGCGATATCATTGGACGCTTTGCCAAACAAAATATGCATACCTGTCGTGGGTTTCTCAATCGTAACACTGGGAAATAATATTATTATGTGTTATATGTAAAGTACATCTTCACAATAAGAAAAAGGAGAAGAAAAACAAATTTTATAGTATTGGGAGTATTGTATGATCTCTATTGAGTTTTGGTCTTGGAGTAGATCATTTGGTAATAAAAATCAGTAATGAGTTACATATGGTAATGTATTTGAGATTTTGAGGATGCTTTGATTTCAATATGCTATCATCTGTGAAGTATTTAATTATGTTTTTTGTTGTTATTTTATTTTATTTATTTATTTTTTGCTTAAAGGGATTCTGAAGCCTAGATTAAAATAGGAAGTTTAAAAAAGTCTGAATTCACGCTAAGAGATGACTATTTGCTTATATTATTCATACATTTTTGGGGAGTCTGATATGTTTGCGAAAATGGAATCTAAACATGTCATCATGTTCTAGAGGTCGACTGCTATAGTAATGCATGGCTTATCTCCCTTAGAAAAAGGCAGTGAACCACAAAGTGCAGTGATGCCAACAAACCCAATCGTTGCTGCAGATTAACCAAAGGAAACAATGCTGCGCCAGTGGCTGCATCACAGACCCCACTGCTAGTGAAGCTCATGACCTTATCAGGTACCTCAACAACATTTTAAACTGCCTACCCACTCATCAGAGAGTTTTCACCTCAATAGAATGGATTAATAAACTCTTCTATTATCATTCTCTCTAATCCCACCGTGTGGGTGCCGGGGGGTTTCAGTATAAATAGTATCCCCACTTTTTTAAATTAAGTGCTTTAAATTCCCACTTTCGCTGTCTTTCTCCTGGTCCTGATTTGGCTCGGAAGAGTCCGCTGGACCTAAAGCAATAATCATGTAATGTAATGTAATGTCTTTCTCCTTTGTTCTTTCTCATTCCTACTCTGTTCTATCAATCTACCATACTATCTTCTTCGCTAGACCAGTCACCTACCTTTTTTCTTGAAAACTCTTCTGGGACAAAACTCCTCATTTGTGTGTGAGGTCTGTTGAATCAGCTTGGAAATATTGGATGCTTTCTGCCAGATGGTCACTGCATGGGGCTTCCTATGATATTCTTATTTGGCAATGTAGGCATTTTATATGTATGTGTTTTGTTGATATTTTATATTAATGTTTGTATTCTATTTTTGGTTTTTGTAAACAGGAGTTCGATAAATTAGAGTATAGCCTCAGCGTCCCTTGCGTGGGATGTCTTTATTGTAAAGTGACCAGCTGGTGGAGTGCCTTCAGTGTTATCAATAGGGTTGTTTCAGCAGATCTTTTATGCGGCTCAGGGGTGAGTCCTCTTTCAGCGAAGTTTTGGTCTTGATTTTGTGGTCCTGGTTCGGCTCTTTGCAGTCCGCTGGACTCTGTTAGCAATGAATAACTAACTATTCTATCTATTGTAATATTATAACAAAAATGACCCGACACTCACATAAAGTCTAGTCCATTATGGAGGGTGGTTCTCCAAAACCCTCTCCTACTCCCAGCCCCATCCCCAACCCTCCTTTCTCTCTCACTCCACCTGGAAGATTGTATCACACCTAGAAATGTTTTTAATGTTGCTCTAGAGGACCTCTTACTATAACAATATACAGTACATCTTAATCACGTGAAACTGCATTTATTTGGTATATAGTTTTTGCGTTTGAATTGTCATGCCTTTGGTTTTATTTGGAACTGTATTTGTGTCTAAACAAGAAAAGTGTTGTCAAACCTTGTGTGCAATATTGTAAATTTTATGTCATTTTTGCAATATATTGTGTTCTTTTGCTTGTGATTGTTTATATTAGGTTGTTGGTGTTTTAAAAAATACATTTTTGAATGCTTTCTTTGTTTGTTTGTGTGTCTCTGGCTATTTTCTGTTATTTTAGTTCCAAATACCTTTTTAGAGGTATTGTAAATAATAACATCTGAATTGCACTTGGATCTGCTACTGATTTCTGTCTTGGATAGCAAAAACTCTTGACTTTTTCTTAATTTAAATTAGTCTCACCTTTTTTTTTAAAATCCAATAATTAATCTTTGGACTAACAGTCTAGGATAACAAAAACATTTTTTGGTTGTAAAATTTAGTCAGATTTGCTGCTTGATGATTTATACATTAGGCTGCACTTGTTAAGTTATATTTGGGTTGTGACATTATATGTGTGGATAATTATTACTTAGAATGTGGAGTTGTGGTGGGTTTTTGACTCGGGCATAACAATGTGAATCTATGTACTAACCTCCCCCTCCCTCCTCCAGACGCACATGAGAGGTCCAGTGAGGGTCAGAGGTAATCCCAGGGTCAAGGTCACTGAAGGTCAAGGTCATCCCAATTCCAAGGTCACCTTTTTTCATAATAGAACTTTTGCTGTTGTGTATTTGATAGTACATGAGTGTATTTGGAGTTATTATTATCGAGGATTTTTTTTGGAGGTCAAGGTCATCTCAAGATCAAGAACATAAAAAGATCACATTCACAGTCAATATTATTTTGCATTTTAATGCCACCGTTTTGTGTGTTTTTTTTCTTCTGGGCACTCATTTTGATGTAAAATATATTGCGAGTACATAAGGAGAAAGTGAGTCATATGGGCTTTGCCCTTCTAGTTTTAATTGCAATCATGCACATCCAATAAATATATATTTTGCCCAAAAGCTGCTGCTTTTACATTTGAAATAATTTTAACGTAATACTAACATTTTAATGAAATGATTTTACAGTAATACAGTATAACATTTGATCTTGCCTCAGCCTGCTTTTCTTTTGAAATTTATTTGGATATTTTGTTACAAGCTACATTTTTATATAAGTATGTTATTTCAGGCAACTTTTAAAATTTATTTTTTTATTTTTTTTAATTTATCATTATTATTTGTCACATAGAAAATATTGAGTTCAAATTTCAGAGTTTCAGAGTTTATTTAAGTTTATTTCTCAGTCTTTAATTCCGTTTACCATCTCTTCTAGTGAAAATAAGTGTAACAGGTGGAGAGCTGTCTTTCTTTTGATCTCTGACATTTGTTGATCTTTGTATTGTAAATAGTTTTATTGGTGTATATTTTTATAAGATGTTTTATTTATTTTTTAAATTTTTTTACAGATTGTGTGTGTGACATTCTATACAATTGCATTTGTTGTATCATTGTTTCTTTCCCCCCCCCCATCCACCCCTATCCCCCCCTTACGTCTTCAATATGTACGTGTTTGAGATTAATATTGGCCATTTTGCCTGAACGAATTATGGTTAAGGTAATTAAGTAGTTCTTGTCCCTTCTCACTTCCTCCCCCTCTCTCCACTCTCTCTCTCTCTCTCTCTCTCTCTCTCTCCACCCCTTCTCTTCTCCTTTGTGAGAAGCACCAATATTATTATTTATTGGATTTTTCAGTTAATTTGTGAGAGTGGACCACTCCTTTACATAATGTGCAAGCTTGCGGCGTGGTAGCATCTTACTGCGCTTTTTGTTTAACCTGTCTTCAGCATGCTAAATATGATCATCGGCAAGGAGAGTCTTGAGCGAGTTGGACAGTGGTGTATATGAGCAGTTCTCTCTCTCTCTCTCTCTCTCTCTCTCTCTCTCTCTCTCTTTCTTTCTCTCTCTCTCTCTTTCTTTCTCTCTCTCTCTCTCTCTCTCTCTCTCTCTCTCTCTCTCTCTGTTATAACATTAATTTGTTGTATTTGATATTTATTGCTACAAGCCCCAAGGGCAAGATGTAAATAAGTACACCCACCGCTTACTCTTTTTACCCTTGCAAAATAAAATTGTTATCATAGAATTGTTCTCTCTCTCTCTCTCTCTCTCTCTCTCTCTCTCTATCTCTCTCTCTCTCTCCCTCTCTCTCTCTCCTTTGTTCATTCTCATTCCTACTCTGTTCTATCAATACCCCCGGCCCCATGGGGGTGTCAGGGGGTTTCAGTATACATAGTATCCCCACTTTCTGGAAATTTAGTGCTTTAAATTCCCCTGAAGTTGTCTTTCTCCTTTGTTCTTTCTCATTCCTACTCTGTTCTATCAATCTACTATACTATCTTCTTCTTCGCTAGACCAGTCACCTACCTTTTTTCTTGAAAACTCTTCCGGGACAAAATTCCTCATTTGTGTGTGAGGTCGGTTGGATCAGCTTGGAAATGTTGGACGCTTTCTGCCAGGTGGTCATTGGGGGTTCCTATGATGTTATTATTTGGCAATGTAGGCATTTTATACGTATGTGTTTAGTTGATATTTTATAATGATGTTTATATTCTATTTTGTTTTTGTAAATGGGGGTTCGATAAATTAGAGTATAGCCTCAGCTTCCCCTGCGTGGGATGTCTTTATTGTAAAGTGACCAGCTGGTGGAGTGCCTTCAGTGTTGCCACTAGGGTTGTTTCGGCAGATCTTTTATGCGGATCAGGGGCAAGTCCTCTTTTAGCGAAGTTGTGGTCTTGATTTTGTGGTCCTGATTTGGCTATACTGGTCCCTGATTTGGCTCCGAAGAGTCCGCTCGACCTAAAGCAATAATCATGTAATGTAATGTAATGTTCTATCAATCTACTATAATATCTTCTTTGCTAGACCAGTCACCTACTTTTTTTCTTGAAAACTCTTCCAAACTCCTCAGTTGTGTATGGGGTCTGTTGGGTCAGCTTGGGAATATTTGACGCTTTCTGCCAAATAATCATTAGGGTTTCCTATGATATTATTATTTAGCAATGTAGGCATTTTATATGTATGCGTTTTGTTTATATTTTATATTGATGTTTGCATTCTATTTTGTTTTTGTAAACGGAGGGTCGATAAAGTAGAATATAGCCTCAATGTCCCACGTTTGGGATGCCATTATTGTAAAATGACCGGCTGGTGGTGTGCTTTCAATGTTACCACTAGAGTTGTTTCAGATCTTTTATATGGAATAAGGGCGAGTGCTTTTTCAAGCAAGTTGTGGTCCTGATTTGTGGTCCTGATTCGGCTCTTTGCAGTCCGCTGGACCCTGTAAGCAATGAATAACTAACACTCTCTCCCTCCCTTCCTCTCTCTCCCTCCCTTCCACTCTCTCCCTCCCTCTCCCCCCCCTCCCTCTCTCTCTCTCTCTCTCTCTCTCTCTCTCTCTCTCGTTTGCTCCTTTTGCTCTTTCTCTGTTGGGAAACTTCTATAGGGTTATGGAATTTAACATATCTAAGTAAGATGTTCTGAGCTGAGAACATAATAGATTTATGTTTCTTAGTTTTGCGTTTCTTCGATGTTACTATAGACCTAAAAGAATTGTAAGCTGAGACAAATAATCTGATAATGTTTTTATGTGCGTGTTTTTGTTCTAAATGTACTATCTCAAGAAATATATATCTATAAATTTTTGTTTAACATGGAGATCTGAAATCATTAGCTCGTCTGTGATCTACGATCTGCATCTTTTTAAAACTTTACAGTGTTCGTTGTTTTATATGTTTATAGAAAACCTGGATCTTTTTTCTAGGTACGCTTGTTTCTCAGTTTATAAATTGTGATATTGTGTGTAATGTAATGATTTCGGTTTAGTGTGCTTTTAAATATGTCAGCTCCCCTCCTCTTTAATTTTACTTGTATTTTGAATGATTTAGTAATGATTTCATGTAATGTACTGATTTCATTTAATGTACTGATTTCATATTTCATTTAATGTACTGATTTCATTTAATGTTTTTGCGTACCAAGACTTCATAAAACATTTAATGTTTTATATTTTCCAAGACTATACTCCCTTCCCCCCACCTTCATCCCCCTTACCTCCGCGGGAGGTGAGGGGTGGGGGCCGGGGGTTTCTGTATAAATAGTATCCCCACTTTCTGGAAATGTAGTACTCTTAAATTCCACTGTCGCTGTCCTTTTTCCTTTGTTCTTTCTCTCTCTCTCTCTCTCTCTCTCTCTCTCTCTCTCTCTCTCTCTCTCTCTCTCTCTCTCTTTTTTTTTTCTTCTCTCTCTCTCTCTCTCTCTCTCTCCCTCTCTCTCTCTCTCTCTCTCTCTCTCTCTCTCTCTCCTTTGTTCATTCTCACTCCTACTCTGTTCTATCAATCTACTATACTATCTTCTTTGCTAGACCAGTCACCTACGTTTTTTCTTGAAAAACTCTTCTCAAGCTCCTCAGGAGTTTTGGAAGTTTTCGAGAAAAAAAAGTAGGTGACTGCAGGGTCTAAGGTAGGGGAGAGAGAGAGAGAGAGAGAGAGAGAGAGAGAGAGAGAGAGAGAGAGAGAGAGAGAGAGAGAGAGAGAGAGAGAGAGAGAGAGAGAGAGAGGAGAGAGAGTGAGAGAGAGAGAGAGATTCAGCTCTTTGCAGTCCACTGGACCCTGTAAGCAATGAATAAATAACTAACTAACCAAGACTATTCGATATGGAGGGAAAAGGAGAAGGGGAGACTACATGCAGAAAACTAGAAATAACTATTTGAGGGTGTATGGCTTTGGATGCATTGTGTTGGGAAAATTCACACAAAAAGAGAGAATTAATCACATTATACTTGTTTTATTAATTTTGGATGCATTCTTTTTGGAGGTTTAATCCAGATAAATAGAATAAGTAATTGATTTGTAAAGAACATTTGGACGTTGCAGATAGAATAAGTAATTGATTTGTAAAGATCATATGGATGTTGCCCATGCTTTATATATGTCCCTGCTTAAAAGAATGAGTGGTTAAACATGTTTTTGTGTTTTTTATAATTAATAAATGTCTTCTTCTCATTTTAATATCGGTATACATTTCTTGAAAAAGGCAGAAAATGTGTTTGCTTGCGTCTTTTTTCTTCTCCAGTCTAAGGTAGTTATCTACCTTTACCCAATCACCCCTGATTGAAATGAAATGCCCATTCCATCTTCTTCGTGTCTCACTCAAAATTTAATAAGTGCGCTAAGCTGGTCACAGTTTGTCAGTTTTATATTAATTTATTCAAAACGAAGGAGTTTTGTTTCGTTTTTTTTTTGTGTTTGTGTTTGTTTTGGGCGGGGAGGGGGGAGTGTGGGGGCAAGGGGGAGGGAGGGTGAAGGGCAAATATTATTATTATATATTCTGATAGATACAGGAGTGAATTGTATTGTGTTACTTTACAGATGAGAGATGTAGACAGTACTTCCACAAGAGTATGTCTAGGCATGAAGCATTTTGTTTGTGTGTCAGCATGTGTACATTACCAAGTTTTCTCTTCTTCTTTTTTTCTTCTTATTTGAAATTGTGTCCCATTCGACTGTTTATGCCACTGTCTGTATTTAAAAATGATAAGAAATGGATTGTTCTTGTATAGTTCTCTTCCCAGCCGTTAGAACGCAAGCAAGACACGTGGCCACAAATGTAAGGAATAGGTCTATTTTAGACAGGACTTTTAAAATAATGTTTCATTTGATCACTTTTATATAGCGCTTTTCCAGCTCAAGAGCTGCTCAAGGCGCTGCTCGATACAGGATGTAACTCAAGCAGCCTGAGGCGCCCACCTGCAATGTTTGGACGCATAGTCTCACGCCCAGATGACTGAGCACTATCCTGGGCGACCGGGGATGGGGAGAAGGGACCTAGTGCGCACTGGGTGTTTTTGTGTTGCCGGCATTCACCCGTCTATTACATGAGCGTCGGGATCTTTAAAGTCTAGGGCGATGGATGGTGTGCGTGCACAGACGAGACCTCGGTTTATACTCTTATATTTCTTATATAGCGCTTTTCCAGCTCACTCAAGAGCTGCTCAAGGCACTGGCCGATATTGGATCTAACTCGAGCTACCCAGGTGCCAACTTGCTGCCTTAAGGGCATCATTTAACACCTCATACAACTGAGCACAATCCTGGGGGACCATATGACTATGAGCATCAGGATCTTAAAGTACCTGCGATGGAATGTATGCCTGCACAACACTAGACCTCGGTTTATGCCTTTATCTGAAAGGAGTAGGAGAACTGACGCTCGAGTCTCTCTCTCCCTCTCTCTCTCTCCCTCCCTCTCTCTCTCTCTCTCTCTCTCTCTCTCTCTCTCTTTTTCCTTTCTTTCTTTCTCTCTGGTATTTTGCCTTCATTTTTTTTTCTTTTCAACCTTCGTTAAACTCTGCTTTGACTTGCGCGGCTGTCGGCCTGTTTGCAACCATTCTGTCTCATCCTGTTTGTTTTTCCATGCATTATTTAGAACCACTCGTAGACTGTGTGCACCGATACATTTTAATCAAGGTGGTCAATGAAGCCAACTGCTTTTGAACAAAAAATTTAAAATGTTCATCAGTTTAACAAGTTGTATCAGAGACAAGAAGTATAGATTTTAATGAAAAGGAAAGATAATCGCGTGTGCCCATGTCAACGCAGTTGGTTACATGTACAGTGTTCTTGTTGACCCCTTTTGTGACCATTCCATGTAAGCGTTGTGAACCAGCTATTTTCTCCCAGATGTGTTTCTTTGTCTTTTTCCTTGTCAATGATATTGTTGTTATTGGAGATTAATGGTTTAATGTGCTGATTATATTTGTGAGTGGATGCACACAAGATGACAAATTCATATCATTTGAAAAATAAGGTGAAAATGAGAAATAAAGATTGTTGCTATGATTTTTGCTGCCGAATTTGGTTTCTTGAATGGTTTTGATTGATTGATTTATTAGTGTGTAAACACTTTTAAAATATCCGTGGCATTATGATATCACAGGGCATTTGGATCAAATAATGAACTTCTAAAAGTGTGGTGCCCTACCGAAAGAACTATTCAGCCTCAGCGTATGTTAAACCAGTCATCGCGTTTCTCTTCCTTCCCCTGTAACTGACCTTTACAGCCACACACACATTATGAGTAGAATTTATTGATGAACCCCATGAATTAATATCTACCAAACATTTTACAAATCCATGCTACGTTACCATAATTATGTATATCGTAAAATCCAAAGTACACAAAGAAATAGTATTGTACATATATATTACAATTAGGCAATTGTTCTGTTCACTTTATCTAGAACTTACAGCGTATTGCAAAATAAATTAGTGCCAAGTCAAAACAACTTGGTAATCACGTGGTGGTCGCCAAATATTTGTTGCACTTGTTAAAAACAAATCTAAATGAGATACAAGAAAGTACATTTATTATTTTAATCATTAAAGTTCTGCATTCATTACAGTGTACAGCCTACGTAAAGTGAACTGACTTAAAATAATGTAAACTTGTGCAATGGCACCAGAAGTAAGCTTACAAGTCAAGTCCTCAACAGGATCAAACAAAGAATAAGATAGCGCTATAAAATTTAGCCATGTTCCAGACACTCCACAAATACATCTGAAAACCAGCAGTTTCAAAAGTGTTAATGTTCGTGGGCTTGGTTTGTCTCGGTGTAATCCTTAGGAAGCAAAGTGAAAACATGGAACGATTGTCCACCTCTTTGAACTATTACGCAAGCTAAACATTTATTAAAATGTCGTGGTGTTGCCCTTTAAGTATACAGCGCCAAACGTGTTCAGAAAATGATGAACCTTAGCGACCTTGTCTTTTGAGAAAGAGTAAATGTAAATAACATCAAGCTTTAAAATGGTGATTAAAGTATTTGTTTAGTAAAAAATAAATAAAAATAGTCATTCTTGAGATAAAGCAAAACGGTATTTTGAACTACATCAACAAAAATACGATCTCCGATGGTTCGACCGACCGACAGAATGATTGGCCATGAGTTAAAATACATGTATGCAAAAATCGTCAAATTGGGTGGCCGTTTTTGAGATATTGAGCAAAACATGTTTCGCAATGGACTGACTCCGGTATCTTTGACCAAATACGGTAGCACGGGAGATTGGCCATAAAACAGGGTAATGTTCCTAGAAGTTGGATCAAAATCTGTCCAGTGTGACGGACAGACTGACATTTGGCTTGTTCTGATTCCCAACCATTACAAAATATTTCCAGATAAATCTGGAAATAAAACTATTCAACTATTCTGCATCTTATTGAAGTTTCAAATATGCCAATGATGATGATGATGATAAATAAATATAAAACATAATTATAATGCTTATAAAGTTCTAATTTGTTCACTATGCACTATTAATGAGAGTATCAGAGATTTGTAAAGCTATACCCAGCAATAAGTTATACCTAACAACCGCAGCCTATGCTTAATAGAATACTGAGATGCTCATCCATTTAGAGAGAATGTAGAGAAGCAGTCAATCTCTTTACGCTCTTGCTCTAGATTAACACTAACTAGCAAACACCTCTTCGGGCACAGTCTTATAGTTATTATACTCAATGATTGTACTGTGCAGTAAAATCATTCGTAAAACGGACGGACTTTCTACACTAGGAAACAACTAGTGACTTGGGTGGCTTGAATTGGATCCCGATTTTAATCAGCGCCTTGAGCAATATTGTAAGCTATTATCGCTGCTTGGTTAAACGAGCACCCTTGGTGTGCTAGTTTTACCAAGTAGCGATCTGTTTTAGAAGAAAGTCGTAGCTAATTACTGCCACCAGAAATTGGTTTCTCATCAAGATATTTAAAAAAATCTCAGTTGCCTTCATTGTAACAATCGTGTTTACATACCAGAGATCAATTAACTGTTAATTAACTGCTAATTAATTCATAAAAGAACTGCTGGCTGGATGCACAATGATGCTACGGGCATATTAGGTATAAGAACCGTTTTCAAACTATTATTACTTTAGCTGGTTTCTCAGTTTGTCACTCAGAAGTCCAACACACCAACGCCATCGAACCACGGAACTCAAACACCCACCAATCCACCTACCATTTCACCCACGACAGCTCTGGCTGGCATAAGAGCTTTTTACAATACTTCTCTGCTCCACTCATCTTGAAACAATAGCAGGACATTTGACCAACATCAATTACTATGACTAATTATGATGTAAGCGGGATATTCAAATATATAAACAGTTTTGCAGATTTCATACGTTTCGCTAAACTAATTAGAGACAACATTCACCCTACCAAAATCAAAGAAAGGGGTAGATACAAACAATGAAAACGAAATTCAAGCTTTTACTGATTCATCTCATACAGTCAGAATGATAAACTATGCCTCACGCATTTGACAACATAATAATATATTCAACTTTAAATTCTAAATACTGTTGTTGCTGGTTTTATTCGTTCTCCAACCTCCTCACACACATCCTCTATGCTTTTTCTTCTTCTTCTTCTACTCTTTTAACATAACTAACAACGATAGCGCAGCAATAATACTAATCAATACTTTACAACGAATTCAGTGTAGGGATACAACTGGTACTCCCAATTAAAGGTTTCTCAACACACTAACAGACTACATTCGGATTCAGATCACATACGTTTATATTAAGATAGAAATGTGCCTTTCAGTTATTACATTCTGAAAAATACTTCTATTTCAAGCGAAGTCTGTAATTGGTATGATACACTGAGAATTTGGGTCTTTTCCAGTATTTAAACAGCAGCTCTGGCACTGGTTGATGATGTAGTGAAAAGTGGTTCTTGAAGACCTGCTGCATAGATCACTAACTCTTACCTGTTAGTGTTGCACGGATGGTTTAATCTGAAAGTGCCTTTCAACAGCGAACATCAAAATTAGGCTATTACCCTTTCAGGTCCGTTGCGCGTACAACAGAAACATTGACTGCTACTTCAGTTGTAAGCGGTTAGTGCCGTTCTCACATCAGCTTTTGTCCCCAGGGGCTCCTCCTTTGCCCTTTCTGCCACCGCCGTGGCTCTCAGTGGTAGAGCGTTCGTCTGACACACCGATGACCCAGGTTCGAATCCCGCGGTAAAAGTGGCAATAATTTTATTTTTCACTGCTCTTCTTAGCAGAATGCTTGCTATAGTGGTTCAGTGTTGATTTAGGTTCCGGCCCCACTCCCTCTTCATTGGGTTTGTTATCCCCGACTACCATTATCGTCCGTAGTGGGCCTATCCCTATCCTTTTCTATCCTGTCCCGTAACCCGGAGGTCGTAGGGGCACCACAGATGATCGTTTAACCAGCATACTCCATCTTTCTCTGTCCTCAGCAGCCCTGATGGCTTCGCTCAGTGTCAAACCAGTCCATTCTCGAATGTTGTCCCCCCACCTCTTTTTCGGTCTCCCTCTTCTTCTACCTCCTTGCACTGTGCCTTGCAGAATAGTCTTTGCAAGGCCTGATGATCTGATGACGTGGCCATACCATTGGAGTTTCCGTTTCTTCACCACTGCTTCGCAAGCATATAGGAAGATGGAGATGACAAGGGAGCGCAGCAGTCTTACTAGTGGGCATAGACCTTAAACTTCAACGTTCATTAATTCCTATGCTTATATTCACACTTTTCTGCTATCCTATGCACCAACGGGAATCCCCTCAATGAAACATACTTCCGGTTTGTTTCTCCGCGTGTTTTAGTGAGTTATTTCCAAATATTCAAGAATAATAACATGTGTCACTAGCCACCAGTATCGTACCCTCACATATTTTTTTTTTGGCTGCAGTTTATTATCCCTTTCTATCGCCAGTGGCGCGCCTAAACCCTACCTACCTAACATTATTTGTTAATTTTTGAAAAATATTCGGAAAAACATAAGCCATAAAACATGCTGGCTCGAACCCACACCTGTCAGGCGCCATTGGTTTCTGGCTTGTGGACAAGGCAAGTTAGTCCCGCCTTTGCCCACTTGGCCACAACGCTCGCCTAACATAGTCAACTACTTCGTGTTTTGTGAAGGTTGCGACGGCGAAGCTATGGAAAACTACAAGAGTCTTCAGGTCCTGTTTCACTTTCTGTCGATGATCGACGCACCTCCGAAGTCGCCACAAATACAGGCCTCTACGATTGTTTTTTGCATTCTTTCACTGAGCATGTACTTCCTCCACCGTTTTTATACTTATCCCACTCGTTTTCTGGCTCTAACATTCGTCGTTTTCGGCAATTTGCCATATTTAAAAGTCACGCATCAAGCTTTGATAAAAGCAAATAAGCCAGACCGGAACTTGGTTTCATTCTAACCTCGTTTTAATTTATAATGGCGATACCCACGAGTTTTTATGAGAGGTGCCGGAAAGTTGTGAATAGGCCATACTGATTCGTATGATTATCTTCGCCACAATTGAGTATCGCAAACACCGCGCACTCTAGTCCTTATACTGGGCAGCAAGTTCTATCTGAGCCTCTCGCTCAATAAAGCACGCATATGAGTTTCAAACTTTAACTCAACAACGACCCCAAGTCGATGCTGACCAGTAACACAACAAAGTCTCTCAAAAAATTTTTCAAATGTTTAAAGAACACATTATTTACGATGACAACGCATCGCCACAAAAACGGTTAGAAATAGTATAATTACATCATTCATAGTTATATGCCATCGGTGTTTTTTTTCCCCTCTACAGTAATGATGAAAAAATGTCTTCGAAACAAAGTGTCGCTTCTAACTACTGCAGCTGAGTCCTTTTAAGGTTGATGTCAACGATTTTGTCCATAACCTGCTGCAGGACCTCTTGCATGTGCGGTATGTCTACGGCGCAAGTCAGATGGATGTACAGCTGCTTGTGACCGGGCTTTTGCTGGATAAACTGATCTTTGATGTAACGCAGGCTGTCTTCTGCTGTCCCTGGACCTACAAAGACATAATGACACACGAAATCACAGTTAACTTGGTTGGCCAAAGACTGGTAGAAAACGGCAAGGGTGGTAAATGACACGATTGGGTGGGGAAATAAAAACGGGTGTCAAAATGTCTGGGTTACGGGAGGGAGTCTTTGTTGCAAATATCCTGTACTCATTGAACATTGTACTGTGGACAAAAGAGAAACAAGAGGAGAAGCAGGAGGAGGGTGAAAATGGTCCTCAGAGGAGGAGAAAAAGAAGATTATGAGCTGGAACAGCAGCAACGACAACAACAAAACTTGAAAGTGCCTCCATTGTGGTCCTCTTTTAGGCAAAAAGAGATGAGGAAAATTCGCCTGACCATGATGAAAGCCCTCCCTCTCCCCTCCCCCACTCATTCTCTCTCTTCTCTGTCTCACGTCCGAAAGCTACAAGAAAACGTGAACCATTATCTTGATTTAATCTGATGGTCGTTTTGTGGAGATTACGAAGAAGATGGGGATATTAATAAATCACCATGAACACCCTAAACAAAGAAAGAAACCGTCATCACCTTTGTAATTTGGAAAGCAGACGGAGAGACTTTCGACTTGAATGTCCTCCATGAAAATGTCCTTCTTGTTGAGGAACAAGATGAAGTCCGTCTTTTCCAGGAACAGATTGTGGGAGACTTCTCTGAACGCCTGTAAACTGTCCTGCATCATGTTCTGAAAATGAAGACAATTACGCGTAACAATAACAATTCTGAACCGTAAGAGTATTACTGTTTCTGAAAGTAAACTTTAGTATCATCTTCGCCATCACCACCACCACCACCACCACCATTATCATCATCATCATCATCATCATCATCATCATCATCATCATCATCATCATCATCATCGTCATCCTCATTATCATCATTATCGTCGTCGTCATCCTCATCGTCATCGTGATCATCATCGTCGTCGTCTGCTTACTGAGGTAGGTTCCTCCTCCACCGTTTCATCATAGCCGCTCAAGGCCACGAAGAAGAGCACCGCTGTGACGCCCTCAAAGAAGTGAATCCACTTTTTACGTAGACTCTTCTGACCCGCTACGTCCACAACTCTGAAAGTGAAATGGAAACAACGCAGACACATACAGGAATTTGTCAGTTCCAAAGGGGTCGTCTGGTGAAGTGCAAGCGCCTGTAATGTTTATAATGCCCATAGTTATTAGTGCTATGCTTTGTAACCTACCGAACTTCCCAAAGGACGATAAATAAGGTTGTATTTAAAAATTAGCTGTAACAGCTCCCACTCTCCAGTTTGATTAGGACTTTTTTTTTATCCGGATTACGGTGAAAATATTACCTAAACATCTTTTATATAATCAATATAGGTGAATGAAAACAGGAACTGGAACTCGGCGTTCCCAATGAAGATGTCCTGTCCAAGATGAATTATTCAACTTCTTCTAATGTTTTGTTTGTTTGCTCATAGATTTAATTAAGTCATGAAGTATTCAATTTCTTCCAATATTTTGTTTGTTTGTTGTTTTATTTTTTTACAATTAGTCTAGCCTTTTTTTTAAATTAAATTTTTTGTACATATTTTATTTAATTAAGCATTATTAGTTTCACTAAATATTTATTAATTATTTATTTTGGTTTGGGAGGGGAGGGAAGATGGGGGGATTATTTATTAATTTGTTTTAATTTTGAGATTTAAAAAAAATAATTTATTTTTTAAGTTTAATTTTTTTTTAATTTTTTATTATTATGATTATGATTATTATTATGATTATTACTAATATTATTACTAATATTATCATTATTATTATTATTATTATTATTATTATTATTATTATTATTATTATTAATTTTTTTTAAAAGGTATGTGGAGGGGTGGGGTCCTGGAGGCCAAACTTCAACTTTATATAAGACGCAAAATGACATTTATAAATACTTCGTTCTTCACAGGTGAAGTTGAAAGGTTCCACTGTTTATTTATTTATTTTAAAAAAAATTGTTTCTTAATGTGAACTAATTGTTATCAGGGAATGTATGTTGTTAAAAATATATGTGTATGTCAGTAGTATGATAATTTTTATGGTTTAATAATGTGGAAAATATCTATGATGTGCGCATGGTAGATTTCGTAATTTGTTTATGTTACATCAGTACAATTTATGTTAATCTGATGAATAAAATTTGATACAACAACAACAACAAGTCCAAGTTGACAGTATTTTACACTGCCTTGCGAATCCCGTGGTGGGCGATATAAAATGTGGCCATTTTCACTGCCCATTTTAGCAGTATGATTGCTTTGGTGGTTCAGTGTTGATTCAGGTCCCTACCCCTCTTTCCCTGATGTGGTTATCCCCGTCTGCCATATCGCCAATGGTGGGTGTAGACGTTAAACCTCAATGTTCATTCATTCATTAACACTGCCTTATACTTTTAAGCTAAGGTGATGATGACATTACATGGTTATTGGTTTAGGTTGTCTTTAACGGTAAATCTTCATTGGAAGCCCGGAGTTATATTTCCTTGTATCTACATTACTTATTATCCATGGTTCTGATTCGGCTCTTTGCTGTCCGCTGGACACTATAAACAATGATGAAATAACTAACTAACATTATCATTCCATTGATCGGCAAAGTAAACCTTTTTTTGTGTTGTTTTTTTTTTTAACCATAAATGTGAAATTCTGGACACATTATTTTAACATACATTAAACGCTGGTCATACTTTTTGCTCTAAGGTGGCACTACTTAAAAGCAATCACCTTAAGAAGTTTTGACCAATTGCCTTGCGCACTTATTGCAGCAAAGTGTGGCGGTCACAAAGTGAAGAAGAAGAAGAAGAAGAAGAAGAAGAAGAAGAAGAAGAAGAAGAAGAAGAAGAAGAAGAAGAAGAAGAAGACTAACTGTTGTAAAAACACGAAAGTAGGTAATCTCGTCTTTCAGGAAAAGGGAATTAATTAGCGAGGGCATCCAGGACATAGGAATAAATTGTATTAGATTCTAGTGCGTTAAACTTTCCGAATGGGTAAAAATAACAGGAAACGTATCTCTCACATCATTCTGTCCTTTTGTCAGTGATCAACAGAAAATTAATAATAATAGTAATAGTAATAATAATAGTAATAAGAATAAGAATAAGAATACACAGTACTTATATAGCGGACAACTTCTAAAAGCTGAAATCCATGCGCCTTACGCACGCACGCACGCACACCCACACCCACAAATACACACACACACACGCACGTATGCAGCCTCACAGGAATATGCTGAGAAGAAGAAGAAGAAGAAGAAGAAGAAGAAGAAGAAGAAGAAGAAGAAGAAGAAGAAGAAGAAGAAGAAGAAGGAGGAGGAGGAAGAGGAGCAGAAAGAGGGAGAGGGGTAGGAGAAGGAAGTGGAAATCGGAGTGCGTGAACAGAAGAAGAACGATTCGAAAACAATCCCGAGAACGCTTAAAACTGACTTACTTGAAATGCAGATGATCTAAGACAAACGTGTGCTCTTGCATACCCAGAGTGGGCCAGCGTATGTAAAGAATATCTTGTACACAGGGCACGTAGTCTGCGCTAATGATCCTGTCAACGTGTTCGAGGAAACTGTCAAACACAATCATATTAGCATACTGGATTAGCATGTAATCATCAAAGTTACAGAAAACTGGCACAAAAATAAGATGTGAACATCACTGGAAATTCTATGCAATAATAACTGCGTAATGATGGAAAAACCACAATATGTTAATTCTGTCTGTCATTTTGCTGAAAATAAACAATCGTTGGTAATGTTGTTGTTGTTGTTTTTTTCAACTAGTAATTCAAATCAAACAAAACTTCTTATTCATCATGATTATACATAAGCTATGCCTTTTGTTGCACGTAGGCTTATGAATTTGTCATCCATTCAACATCTTTTGCAGCTGCTTATCTTTATTTTGAATCGCCTCCAGATCTATGCAATTCCTGTAATGGCTAATAAAGTATGTAAGGGAGTTTATTGATTACATTTGAAACCACTGGTATTAGTCTGTTGCCAAATGGACGCAAATTCTCTGACAAACAAAAGGTTAAGCATTAGTCCTTACTATTCAACATAAGTTTTAAAATATGACATTGTTTTATACTACTGCAAGTGAAAACAGTCAAGGTGTTCTTAATGTTGCATGCTCGTGTCCAAGGGTAGTACTTCGTTTAAGTTTTGCTTTTTGAGTGCCCTTTATGTCTTTCACGTTTCGTTTGCTTGTCTCATTAATTTAAAAAAATCCTGTTTAAGCCAATGTTGTTTCCTGTTTAACATCTGTAAGGTAGCTTACTACACAAACATTCCTAAAAGGTTGTTATACATGTATGCTTACCACTCTACAAACAAACAAACAAACAAACGTACTACTCTACGGTGCGAGTCATGGTGTGACGGGGAAACTTGTGACGACGGGCGTAGCAGCACTGCACCCCGCAGTCCGTCCACAGCTGCTGCAGCAACGACACGTCAGCCAGTTGCGGCACGTAGACGTCCAGCAACGTCAGGCGATGGCTGACGTCAGACTGCGACATGTCGGGGAACGTCTTGTGGCAGCGGTCCTCTTCTTCCTTGTATCGCGTCAGCAGAAACTCCAGAGATATACGGGGGTGCTTCTCGCGAAAGTCTTTGGCTTGTTGCTGTAAGGCGGGGACATAAGATAACGTAATATAATGAGCATTACTGATTATACTGAAATATATGTGGCAATGCGTTTTAGTTAGAAAGTTTCGCTTACAAAAACTTATGAGATTTTAGGTGCAAAGGTAGGAGAGACTTCAATGTATTTGTAAGTAACTTTAACAAAACTAAACCACCGTAGAATCCCGCTCAAATGAAATTTTTAAAACGGAGTCACTGAAGGCTAAAATTAAGTAGTATGTCATTTCATCGTAGGCTGACGTCAACCGAATACCTAAAAGCACTCTCTGATGCAGGAGGACGTGAAGGGTACTGAGTCGTGTATGAAATCATGAATGAATGAATTAAAAACTTCTACAGCGCATAAAACCTTCCACACCCGGAGGCATGCTCACACTCACAGCGGGGGGGGGGGGGGGGGGGTTTTTTTTGGGACAGGGGGAAGTGTGGGGGAAAATGGATAATAATCTCTCTCACACACACACACACACACACAGACACACACACACCTACAAACACCCACACCCACACACACACACAGATTTTGATTTTTTAGATTTTAATGCTTTATTGTCCCTTTTTATCGTGCTGTAACAGACCCGGCGGACGTTTGACGAAAGGCAGAAATCAGACGTAACAGTGTGTTTTCAAGTTAGATCTAAAGGATTGTATGGTTCGCGTCTCCTTTACGCTCTCAGGAAGGAGGTTCCATAAGTGGGAGCGAGGTATTTGAATGCTCGCTAGCCCCAACGCTTGGTCTTGGCATCTTGGCATGTATGTGAGCAGCTCACGTAAGCTTATTACAAAAAGCGTTGAAAGCCTCTCAATAGCAAGGTGCGTCGGGGAACCTGGATGAACATCAGATTCTAGCTGTAATTTTTTTTTAAACGAGGCACGTTAATCGAGGGCAGTGGAGTACATGTACACGGTCCATCGATCAACGGGTGGGAAGGAAACGTGAAGCAAAAGTGAAGCCTTTTCAGTTTAAAACAATCAAACTATTGTTAACTGCAGGCAGTTACCTCATTGTGCAGATTGTCATACTGTATACCCATGACCTCCATCTGGTCCATAATGACATGAAGGGCGCAGGTGACGTTGTACATGACGTACTGGACGAACTGATTCCGCGCATGTTCGGGAAAGTGGTCGCCATAGTTGAGTCGCAACTGCTTGATGAACGTGCTTTTCCCAGATCCGGCGCTTCCTGCCAAATAAGAACAACAAAATAATGATATACTACAGTCATATAGGAGAATGTGCAAATAAAATGAGCTACGTGTACTATCGAATATGCAACCGATAAGGGGAACTTAACTTAAAGCAAACCCTGAAAATCCCGCTTATGATTGTGTTCTAAACCCGTTATTTACACTTAAATACTCCAACAAACCGACAGAAATTCCTCCTTTTGGTATCAGAATACGTCCTCACTTTGACACTGCAGGCATAGATGTTGACTCTGTTAATGATGATCAATTGCTAACTGTACTTCCACCTTGGAACCTCATCAACCCTATTATCAATTTCAGTCTCACATCCTTCAAAAAGACCGAAACTTTCGAAGCTGTTTATAAGCAACTTTACCTCGAACAATGTTCATTGTATAAAGGATATGACAAACTTTTTACAGACGGGTCGAAGAAAGTAGACTCAGTTGCTGCTGCGTCGGTCTCAGGGAGACACCTAGACCAGCATTTGCTACACCGTCTACCTGATTTTTGTTCTGTTTATACAGCTGAGCTCAAAGCAATTCATCTAGCTCTGAAACAGGTTTATCAATCCAAAAGAACCTCGTTTTTAATCCTGTCTGATTCACTGTCAGCACTTCAGGCTCTTTCCACGAGAAAGATATCACACCCTTTTCTGGCAGAGATCCATGACCTCCACACAGAACTTGTTTCTGAGGGTAAAAAGATAGTTTGTATGTGGGTACCTAGTCACATGGGCATCCACGGCAATATTGCAGTGGACAAAGCGGCTAAAGAAGCTCTGCATCTAGATTTCCCTTCAGAGATTTTCCAGTTTGTTCCATACTCTGACCTGCGTTGTATGACTGGAGTTTATTGTAAACGGCTGTGGCAGACTGAATGGTCTAAGCAAATCAATAACAAATTATTTGAAATTCTTCCGGATTTATCTGCTTCTTTGCCTAACTTTGCGTCCACCCGCAAAGAGGAAACTGTTTTGGCTCGCCTTCATATTGGGCATACTTATGTCACCCATAGTTTCCTTTTAAAAGGAGAAGAACCACCATGGTGCTTTGCATGTAACAAATCCTTTTACGTTCGTCATTTTATGTCTGAATGTGCTGATCTGGTTGATTTAAGGGAAAGATATCTTGGTTCAGTACCTTTTAATGAGGTTTTTAAAGTATGCAATGGTCAGAACCTGTTTCAATTTTTACATGATGTTGGTTTGTTTTATCGCATTTAAATCATGTCGTCTTGTTTTGTATTCTTGTTTGGATTTTATTGAAGAGACTGATTTTATTTACATCTTTCAAAATATTTAAATGTTAACAGTTTAATCTGATTTTACTTATTTTTTTGTGGTCCTGATTCGGCTCTTGGCAGTCCGCTGGATCCTATAAGCACTGAGTATCTATCTAAGGGGAACTTACTTCAGCCTGAGTGATACAGGTAGAAGGAGTAGAGGAAAGGAGGGGGTGGGGCAACAACAAAAAAAAGTGTGCCATATAAAAATTCTTTACGTCTTTCGGAGCCAAGTTCGCATTTATCACTTGTAGGCTGCTTACTGCAAGAGCTCGGTGGTCCAGTTCAACGCACTCAGTCTCAAAAATGCTGAACGTGCCCCAACGAACAGTAGAGGTGTACAATGCAGTTGTTGAAACCAATATTGAATTACACGTTTCTTGACTGGTTTGGATGCAGCCTCCATCATACAGCAAGCTGAACTTCTATTTGCTCTTAGGGAATTGCAAAGGTTAAAGGGTTGACATGATCATGTAGATCTTCCCAGCACTGTGGCATAAACAACCTTGGAACTGATTGTGCGGATACAAAGACAGATAACTCTTGCGAGGGCAGCCTACAGATCATGCATGCAATGGCAATCCATAAGATGCCATCTACGAAGAGCCATACAACGTATGCACCAAAACCTCACAGGAAGCCAAACAACACATACACCAAAAACCCTACAAAGAGCCAAACAACTCATGCACCAAAACCCCACAAGGAGCCATACAATTCATACACCAAAACCCCTACAAAGAGCCATACAACTCATGCACCAAAACCCTCACAAAGAGCCACACAACTCATGCACCAAAAACCCTACAAAGAGCCATACAACTCATGCACTAACCCCCCCCCCCACCCCTTCCTCCCACAAGTAGCCTTACAACTCAGGCAATAGAATCCAACGTTCAACAGGAAGCCAAACAACTAATTCAACACATGAAGTCTTACAACTCCTAAAACAAGAACTCACAGGAAGTCATATAAACAAAACCCCACAAGAATCATACAACCCCTATACGCCTTGGTGTCCTGGGACTCAAATCTACAAACCATACAACGCATGTAACAACCCCCCCCTCCCCCCTCCGTCCCCCAGCACAAGGAGCAATACAACTATGAAATAAAAACACGGGGAGACATACAACGCATGCAACAAAGCCACGAAAAGGAGTCAAACCGTTTACAATCAGATAAGATGTACTGATTATAAAAGGGACAGCTGACCGAGTATGAGGAGCTGGATCTCTTTCTGTCGTCTCTCCCTGTCCTCGTCGATCTGGTGGTCAATGCTCTTGCTGCGGGCCAAGGCAGCCCGCCCGCTCTTGTTCATCACTGTCAGCGAGAACGGCTGTAACAACATATATAGTTACAAAATAAATTAAACAGTGTGAATGTTTATTTATTTCTTTATTTTTCTTTGTTAAAAATTTATGTATGTATGTATTTATGTAAAAAAAAATAAATTCACGCAAGTGCGAAAACACAAAACGAATGACACAATGTCAATTAAATCAATTTATTTATTTTATTTTATTTATTAAAGTAATTTAATTTATTTTTCCTTATTAAATTCACGCAAGGGCGAAAACACAAAACGAATGACCACAAGCCGTTCAAATCAATTTGATATTGTGCTGAAACCTCATCCCCAGAATTATACAAAATTAATAATAAATAATGTGGTTTTTGTTTAGTCTGATGATTGTTTATTCTGTTGCTGTTGTGATTTCAAGTTAGCAGGAAAAAGCACAGTTCAAAACATCTCTCTCTCTCTCTAACACACACACACACACACACACACACACACGCATACATACACATACACGCTCGCGCGCATCGTACATAATACAAGCACGAACAAGCCAACCTGTGCGCATGCGCACACATATACGCAACATACAACGCATTTTATTATTATTTCAATGAAAGAAAAAAAAAGAACGAAAGAATAATAGAAATATTTTTTTAAAAGAAGTGTGTGTGTGGGGTGGGGGTAGGAAGGGAGGAGAATAAAAGAATGAAAATATGAACAAATTGCAAAAAGAAATATTACACTATATCTTTAAAAAAAAACAGATCATAATTATAACAATGCGAATAAAACTGGCGATCGACATTTCAGAAAAGCCGGGTGAAGAGAAAATAGACCTACACACCTACACAACCACACACACAAAAAGATAAAAGTCCGAACATTACATGTCGTAAATCACTGAAAAAAGCCAACAAAATTTTCAACGCTGAAACGCACCGCTCCTAACCCTTCCTCACCCCTCTCTCCCCTCCAATCTCCCCTAACCCAACACCTTCTGTCCTAAAGCCTTTTATTCTACTCTTCCAATCTATCCATAAAGGGTCACCCAGAACATTCTTCAAAAAGAATTGACTTATCTCAAGCACGAAACCTTGCAATATATTTCACATTTATTCTTTTATGTCCTAATCCAAAGATCCGAAGAAAATTTTTAATGACGTCGGATCTCGACGTAAATGGGTGCGAATCACAATTCTTTCCCATTATTACATGGTTATTGCTTTAGGTCCAGCGGACGCTTCCGAGCCAAATCAGGAACATTCCCAATTATTAAAGGCATGTTTCAAATCAAATTAATGTTAAGTCACACAGGTCCTCATTAAAAAAAGTAAAGCCTATTATTATACACACAAGAATACACAACACAGCACAACACACACACTCACACACATACACATCACACACACATACACCCCCTCCCAACACACACACACACAATGTCACAAGGTTTGAAAGTAATTCGGAAAGGTTTAGGCTACTTAAGTTCCAACAGACGTTGACCATGATGACAGCAATTAAATTAATTACGATTTAAAAAGAAGTTTCTAACTAATAACATAAAGAGCGCTCACTTGTGTTACGTTGTTTCTTGTTGTTGTTGTTGTTGTTTCTTTAATTTAACGTCTGTTCACCTAAGTGATTTTAGGTGGACAGACGTTAAATTAAAGAAGCAACAAAAAAAAACAACATAAATGAGCGCTATTTATGTTAATAGTTAGAAACTTATTTTAAAAGCGCAAATAATTTAATTGCTGTCATTGTGGTCAACGTTTGTTAGAACTTAAGTAGCCTAAACCTTTTCCAAATAATTTGAAACCTTATGACCTTGTGTGTGTGTGCATGAGTGTGTATGTGTGTGATATATATATATATATATATATATATATATATATATATATATATATATATATATATATATATATATATATATATATATATATATATATATATATATATATATATATATATATATATATATATATATATAAAATTTAATATAAATTCTCTCCAAATGGCTAGCACCGTACAGCAACCATTAAGGAACAAGGAATAAAAACAAGCCAAGGGAGGCAAGTTAATTTAAACAAGAAAAATAATTATCCTGCTCTCAAAGGTGGACAAAAGTGAGACATAGTGACTTACAATTCCATGTGCTTCTTAATGAGCTACAAGAGCTCAATAAGCAGTAGAATTGCATTCATAAAGCCTGGTTCTCCTGACGCGTTTCGATCTTTACCAAAGATCTCATCAGAGGAGGTTTGGCCCTGAATGCATAGACTACACTAAGTGCAGTCCAAATGTACTGCCTGGGTAGTCACAAAGACACCCGTTAAGAAGTTCACATTAGGAAGAAGCCAGTCTCACAATGAAAATACCCCAGTTACCAGGGCCGACCGAGAGAATTACTTTGAAAATGGTTTTCAAATAATTATAAAATTTAATAAGAATTAAGAAGCACATGGAATTGTAAGTCACTATGTCTCACTTTTGTCCACCTTTGAGAGCAGGATAATTATTTTTCTTGTATATATATATATATAATGTATAGATCACTTATGTTCATAACAATAATTAAGCCTAATAACTCAGTCTATACTGCAGAGAGTTACTTAGAGTACGTAATATTAGTCAGTTCCTATTACAATAAGTAGCATAATATCACACATTTTGAGAGCACGCTGCTACGAACGCCAGAATGATGGAAACCTCTGGTGAGAACACGCGACCTAAACCAACACAAACACTCCATAGTCTTCATATCTTAAGGATGCATATTGTAACATCTGAATAGTCCATTCGACCTAAACCAATGCAGGGTCTAATAGCTCATCCTCTTTAGCCCTTCTTGGTACATGTGGTAGAGCCAACGAATACAAATTTAACATTTTCTTCAGTTCTTATGGTGTCTATACCTGAGAGCCAACGAATACAAATATAACATCTTCAGTTCGTGTGGGGTTTATGTCGTGGCAGATTGATAAACAATAGGTAGAATCGTTCCCGCTGATTCCGAACAATGAACCTGCTGCCACAATGATTCATTCGTTTATTACAAATGCAGCAGTATCATCAGACAGACATTAGCGCTTTGTTATATGCACAATAGTGTAATAACCTAGTACTACGATAGATAGTTGGCGATAATGTGAACGAACAATTCAACGACAAATATTGTAGATTTTGTCAACTTTTATTTTCATTTTTTTCTCTATAGGGGCGATTTGGGACTCATTTTTAGGGATAAAATGAATGGGATCATGATTTGAGGAGCACTTATTCTTTTGGAACTTGTGGTCTTTCAAATTCCCTGTATATGAATAATATACGGATGAACGGCGGCCAAATAATATGCAAGCATGTTGGGCCGAATGTAATTGGTGTTGCACTGAAGTGTTTAGTCAAGTCAAGTCAACAAACCTTTATTACCACCAAAGAGAATTTGCACAGCACATTGTAGGCCAGACCAAAACAAAGTGCCTCGTTCCCTGCTCATGTAAGGACTCTGGCACTTTGCCGCTTGCAGTCTTCCAAACTGTGTCCAGAAAATTATATTGTGGAGTCCATGAGGAACGGAAAGGAAAGGGGTTGGTGGATGGTGCCACCGTGGTGAGGGGTTTGGGAAATGATAATGATATGTAAGCATTTAGAAAATTGAATTATATTTGTGTGGCACTGCAGTGCTCATGTTTGAGTAAGTGCTGAAGTAGAAGCAACGTCTCATTGGCAACTTGGAGTGTTGCAACAGCCCGAGACATCAGAATAGTTTATGCTGTAGGTGTGAGTCTTAGAAAGGAGAGGAGGAGGAACGGAGATGAGGTGGGGTCGTTCAGGATATGTCATCAGTTTGGACTGGTTTTTATTGACAATGTAGTAGGCTATTGATGTGCAGACGTCTCCGCAAAGCGCCGACAGGAGAACACGCTCTTTTATAACGAAAAGTCTTTGCAAAGCTCCGCGCCATCAGAATATTCTGTAGATGTATCGCTGATAGGAAACATGCACGGATGGAAATGAAATAAATCAGATTTTGTCGACTGCGAACCGGTGGCATTGTCCTTGATAAGCGCAGGCTCAAGAACCAATCATTGGCGGGCATACTTCGTAAAAGGTGATTTAGGCTATCCGCTGTACCAAGGGCACTAGCGAAAATTTGCATACCTCGATTCCCTTCTATGATGCTCTTCACATGGATTTCCGTAAGAATACCGGAGTGGAGCGATATGTTGAACAAGGCAAATTACTTTGCCAGTGTGGCTTGCTGTTTTATGGCCCTATCTTATTCACTAAGGGCTCCTAGGCCCAAAAAAAAAGAAGAAATGTCTGTTTACGATAACATAGGGAAAAAATTGGGTCGGTAGGTCGTTTGTTTTTTTTAAAACCTTTTCCACTTTGGGTGTGATTTGTTTTGGCTTTTTTCAATTTTTTTCCAAACGATCCCAGCAAAAGTTTAGGGTCGGGTCAAAATATTAGGGTCGGTCGGGATACCGTAAAGAGACATATTTTGTTTTGGCCTTAACTAAATACTTGTCATTTTCTATTAGTTTTGCTTTTGTCTACATGTTTTGAAAGCAACTAATAAGCCCTAACTTTACTTGTGTTGCGATGAACCTTGTTGGTGTTTGTGAATGGGAACTGACGTTTCGCAAATGCAATGTCATTAGGATTGCCAATAACATCCAATCAGACGTGTTTGCCTGTTTGTGCGCTGGCTCCTCATCTTCTTATCCATTCTCATCCTCCTTTATTTGTTTGTTTGTCTTTTTCTTCTCCGCCTCTTCTTTCCCGACCTTCTCATTTTTTTCTTTATTATTATTACTTCTCTCTTTCTTACTTCTTGTTCTTACTTTAAAGCTCAGTCCAGTTATTATATTTACAATCTGTCCATTTTGCTGTTACTTTCGACTCTCTCTTTCTCTCACGCGCTGACACAAACACGCGCGCACTGACACACACACACACACACATACATACAAACATACACACACGCACATACTCACACGCGCGCGCAAGCACGCACACGCATAACAAATGTATGGAGACATATACATGATCTTCTTCTTCTTCTTCTATTTCTTCTTCTTCTTCTTCTTCTTCTTCTTCTTCTTCTTCTTCTTCTTCTTCTTCTTCTTCTGTGTAGGATGATATTTTGATAGACAGTAAACTAAAAGCACGCAAACAATTAAATTTAAAAAAATAAAAGTATTCTGCTGCTAGTGCCTAATAAAATGTTTTATAGGCCATTGCACACAAATCTGCACCTGCGCAAACACGTTAACTTATTTTATCTATCTCCATATAGCTTTCTCTCACAAACACAGACAGATACAGACTTACAAATATACATGTGCTAACAGGACAGACAACCATAAATGCAAACAGAAACATATACTATCAGACACCCACATATACTAACAGACAGGCAGACTCTCTCTCTCTTTCTCTCTCATAAAACACACCCACACACATACAGGCAGACAGACACATACACAGACACAGACATACACACACACAAGCACGCGCGCGTGCTCTTACACCCACAAACACATAATTACAAACACGCACACACACAAACACACACCCACAGACACAGACTTCCACACACGTGTAAAACTCCACAGAATAATTATAGTCAGATTCTCAGCAGCAATGCTCTGAACAAACTAACATGTCAAACACGCACACACACACACACACACACACAGACGCACACACACATCCCCTTCTCTCTACCAAAACTCACAAAAACACACACACATACACAAAACCCCCTTCCCTCTTCCAACACTCACAAAGACACACATACACATACATGTACCACTCCACAGAAACGCTCAAACTCAACACTATAAGATTTGTATCTCAGCACCAGTGCTCCTCACAGACAAACACATAAAATACAGCAAATGTAATCCTTCACCCAGTGAAGTCTGCATCTTTATCGACTTTAAATGCGAGAGATGAATGTCAAAAGCTGTTTTAATGCGAAGGGTAAACGACACGCCAAGATTCTGCCAAGACAGAATGCATTTGGTACATATGGTTGCTCTGAAGCCAGTATCTTATGCAGTACTTCCACATCTTAATTTTTGTATGTTTTGATGTTAATATGAATTCCCTCAGAAACTTCCTCAAGTCTATACAGATTTTGCAAGGTTTCCGGCATAGTTCCATGATGGGTCAATCCCTCGCTATAGGTATTTTGTGGAAAAAAGATTTTTGTTAAAGGCAACATTACAACATTACAAGACGTAAATGACAAAATATTCTAATGCATGGACAATTACATCACACAACACTTGCCAAACATGCCTCCATTACAAATCGACTACTGTATTTGAGTCGCCAACTTTTGGACTATGCAGGAAATCTTACAATATCCAATCTAGAAGTTTTGAGAAACTGGGCCCTTGGAAATTTGAGCAGTATTAAACGTTATCGCTGAATTTGCTGATTTCCAACTATATTGTATCTGCTTAAAATTCCGAAAGTTTGATACTCAATTGGCACGTGTACAAAACCTTCGCTAACAAGAGCGCACACAAGTGGCCCTTGAATTCTTTC